>CM035441.1:62430567-62468067 GCA_020310875.1 Ceratopteris richardii
AGAAGGAGATGCGGATAAGACAGAAGGAAAGAAGGGAGACTAAGCAAAGAAATCTTCCATGGAGCCTAAGAAAGTTGATGGTGCCTAAGATCTTGTCATCACAAAGCTATCCGAGTCTTGACCTAGAGATTTTTGTAGCACCTAACATTGATCATGATCTACATGAAAGCAAGCAAAATGTCATTGAAGCACTTCTCACTATGCAAGTTAAGATAGCATATATGTGGATTTCGGATTTTGGAGCACTGTTTAATGTAACACCATACAAGGATGCCTTTGTCTCTCACGTTCTAGGTCACATTGACAAGGTTGAAAGATTCGCCTTGGAAACAATTACACACGTGACATTGAAGGCAAATGAACAATGCACTTAGTGCTTCCAAGTGGAAAATAGCTACTTTTACATGATGTAAGGAACTTTCATACATCAAGAAGTGTCTTCTTTTGATTGTTCAACTTGGCACCTCTAGATATCACCATACTTTTAGAGGCACATGGAAACTACAAAAGGGATCAATGTTTAACTACCTAAGAGAATGAGAAATATACACTTTATTATTTGTAGAGTCAATTGTTTGCGGTTAAATGTCTTGTAGTATAAGACATCAGATCACATATGGAATTATGGCATAAAAGAATTGGACACATGAGTCAAAATGGAATAGAGGTACTTTCTTCCCTTCATAAAGTCGATGCCAAAGACTTAGATTTTGAACTTTACCATGACTATGTACTCGGAAAACATGTGAACTCTCCATTATGCATCTCTATATCAAAGAAGGAGAGCACGTTAGATCTAGTAAACTCCGATGTGTGTTCTATGGTTGTAATAAGTTATGACGGTATGCAATACTGTTATATTTGTTGACGATGCATTGAGGAAGTTATGGGCTTATCCCCTTAAATCAAAATGTGTATTTAACAGTTTCAAGAAACAGTATGCATGTTTATGTAAACAAACTCATCAAAAATTAAAGGCATTAAGATAATGGCATTGACTATGTGAATAAGGAGTTTGATGATTTTTTCCGCAAAGAAGGGTATGAGGAGAGAGCTTACATCCCCTTACAACCATTCATCTACTTGGGTGACTCAAAGAGTTAATCATTGAGTAAGAGGACCCATAGCATGATGTCTATAGCTAATCTCCCTCGAGAATTTTGAAGAGAGGCACTTAAAACCACATTCCATGTTTGGAGGAGGTCTCCCAACCATGCTATAGTTAGTGGCATCCATGGAGAGGCTTGGTCTTACAAGCCAGCTTCATATGACTACTTGTGAGTTATTGGATGCAATGCATATATGCAAATTCCATCATAGAAGAGGACGAAGCATGATATGAAATCTATCAAACAAATCTTCATGGATTATGGAGTATGTCAAACAAGATTATTCGCAGCAATGTTTTTTTCTTTCACGAATCAAAATTATAAAACACTAATAATGCATGTGAAAATGAGAGAAAAATATCAAGGAGAACCAGCCACCAACAACTGTTGAAAATGAAGAATAATAGCTTTTCATTTTTGCATATAAGCTTTTTGTAGAACTCGTGGTTGCTTTTTCTTATTGCCACGTGGCACAATAATATCCAATGGATAAATTTAATATGATGTTACTCTTCAATTTGATTCAAATACCCTCAAGTTATATATCATTAGAAAGCTCTTGAAGAGCACTTTCGAAACATGTCATTAAAAATCCACCCCATTTTGACCATTTTTTACCATTTATTTTACCAATTTTCACCATGGTTTGACCTTCAAATTTTGACGACTTCTAACTTGCAGGTGGGGTCCCTAGTGGAAAGTTGCCCCAAATGACACATATTTCTAGCAATCCCCTCTTAACCTAACATTAGGGAAATATGCCAAGTAGGTATACTAGTAAATAATTAATTATTTAATAAGTTAAGTACCTCTAGTTTTCAAAGATCATGCCAAGTATCCATCAGCCGACATAAGGATCTTGAACATGAAGAGCTCTCTCCCAACACGCATCAAAAAGAGAACTCACACATCCCCCACTCTTCTCAACCAAGTACTACTTGGAAAGTTAGAGACAAGTATGGGATACTAAGAAATGGATAGTATGTAGACTCAAACATACTCCCTCTATCAAGATTGGCCAAGCCTATCAAGTTAAAGCCATTTGCTCTCATCTACAGCTATCAAACAAGCATGCATATACAAGAAGTACAAGATGTCCACCATGAGGTTTTGAATGTTATACATTACACCTCTTTGCTCACATAAGTCTTTCTCCATGACCACAAAGTTGAACATGCCAGCTCCCACATATATGGATGAGTGACAAACCCCAAGGAGCACTTTGAAGGTTGACTAGCAGGTTGAACATCACTTCTCAAATGCACATGGAAGCAATGCTCTCTAATTTTGCAAAATCATCCACATTCTCTGCAAAATCATCTACTCCATCTTCAATTCCAGCATAACCAGCACATAAGATATATTTTGTTGCTATGACATGCTAAAATTATTGATGACGATTGCTGTTGCAATCCTCTACAATTGAAATGAGCCCTCCTAGAGTCAAAGCCTAATGCACAACGATATCCAATGGATTGATTTAGTATGATGCTTCCACATGTCAATGTTTACTTTTCATATTTTAATTGCTCTTCACATAAATTTGTAAATTAAGGTTTCAGATTTCACCCTTCAATGTGATTCAAATAGTCCGATGTTATTTATCATTAGAAAGTTGTTGAAGAGCACTTTCACAATATTGAATACCTCATAGAAAATCTGCCCCATTTTGACCATTTTTTACCATTTCTTTGACCAGCTTTGACCATGGTTTGAGCTTCAAGTTCTGACTGCTCCTAGCCGAGAGGTGCGGTCCCTAATGGAAGGTTTCCTGAAATAACAGACGTTTCTAACAGAATGTTGTACACATGACATGGTGAGTGCTCAAACCATCAGAACTCATTGAGCTAGGAGAGATGAAGAAGGAGCCCAAAATGAAGTCAATCAAGCATGTTGTATGATGAATGGTACAGATTGAGTCATCACACTAAGTAGATTTGGGAGAGTAGCTATGTGCAAGGAGGAGATAGTTGAGATCACCCCAAAAATTCGATATTTGCCTAGCATGGATTTGACAAAAATGTAACAGTCGCCCAACAGGGTGAGGTCACTCATGCAAGCATGTGGTCTCCTATGTGATAGTCACCCAACAAGGTGAGGTCACCCATGATGGGATTGGTCGCCCTAGGTGCAAGAAGGAGCTTGCCCTATTAGAATGTACTTGCCCATACGCACTTTCCCAACCTGGTGTACTTGTTCAAGATGGAGAGTCTCCCATTGGAAGACATTCACCCAAGTTAGACATGGTCACCCAAGTGTATGAGAAACCGACCATGAAATAAGTCTCCCAACTATGGAAAGTGGTTTGCCATGTACTCCGATGTTAAGTCCCAAACCCAAAGGACATGAGATGGGGGTTTTAAGTGTTGGTTCAAGTGCGGAGTCCACCCAATGTGAGCTTGACCACCTCTAAAGAGCCTATAAATAGGTCCCTTGGGCTCATTTGTCATTCATTCCTCTTATGAGGCTCTTGTACTCTTGACCCTTGGTGGGGTTAGCACCTCATAGTGCTATCCCAAGGTCCTTCAAGACAAAACACAAGCAATATTCACAAACATAAAAAGGTTGGACGTCAGACTCATTTTCTAGTCGTAGGGTCCACAACAACACACCTTTGAGCTTGGGAGCTTCTAACCATGCGGGTGGCCATCCACTCAAAGGCATAGTGTCCAATATCACCATGCCCACACCACTCCACCAAGGGCCAACCATACAAGAGCCTCCTACAAGGGTTGAATAAAAAATAAGCTTAATGGTCCTATTTATAAACTCTTTTAAGGAGGTGACTGAATTCACATTGGGCAAACACTCCACACTTCATTGGATACTTTAACTACACATGCCCATGTTGATGTCCTTTGGGTTTGGGGACATATCATAAGGTCACTCATAAGAGATCACTGCCCATACTATAGATCTGCCCTGCATATGGTTAGCCAAATGTGAATCAGCCCATGGTTGAATTCACCCAAGCTTTGGAATGATCTGATGTGGGATTCGCCCAATAAGATAGTGGTCTACCAAGTTCGTGGATGTCCAAGGTGTGGTTTACTGAGTTCATGATCCACCAAGGTGGTGGACTACCAAATTGGCGGCCATCCAACATGTGGTTTATTGTGATGCTATACCAAGTTGGTGGTCGTCCAAGTGTGGTCTACCAAGGTGGAGGTCTACCAAGGTGGTGGTCTCCGAAAGTGTGGCATACCCAAAGGTGATCAATCAATGTCCCGCCGCCACATTTGGAGATGGACATACAAGTCGAGTGGCAGAAACAAAATTATGCAAGCTACATTGCGATAATCACCCTACCTCTACCTATGCATTAGAATTTACACAATTGATATGTGACCTCACATGCCATGAAAATTGTTCATAAGCCAATTTAGATGGGGTTGAGAGACGATATGAAGGACCACCTAATCACAATGTGGAGGTCAAGACATTGAATGCATACATCACCCTTAAATGTGATAAGCTCCTCTTTCAAAAGAAACAAGAAATACAAGTAGACAAGATGTGAAGAGATGGATAGGTATGTGCTTGAAGATGAAGAGGTGTTGCAAAATCCTTGATCTACACCAGCCAAATGAACTCCAGGAGTATATGGTGGGCCCTTTTAGCTTGCCAATGGATGTATTATACACCCTATGTACCTTGGAAGATCACTCTCAAAAAGATAGATCAAAACAGATAAGTTGGAGTTAGCTCAGAGGTGAAAACTTGCTATTCTTGGTTCATACACCTATCCAGTGTTTTACATAATTCTCTGAGCAAAGCAGCAATTAGCTTAATTCCTCTTGGGGAAGTCTAGGTAACTTAAAGAGCTAACTTTCAAGAGTAATCTCATCAAAAATAATAAACCACACACTGAGAATGAGTTTTAACAAGTGATGACATCATCCCGATTTTCACGGGCTGCTACAGTTTGAGACCAGTGAGCAGAAAAATAAACATAACTCAAAATGTAGGAATCCAATGATTATGAAAATTTGTATGGTTATACTAGACAGTAAGCTGAATCCAACAAGATTTAAATCACTGAATTTGGATGAGTAACCACTGAGAAATGGCTATGACAAGGTGAGTGAAAAAGTCGGGTACCTGACAGAGAAGTGAAGATGAATAAACCCTATTGACTTCAAATGAATATAACTGAAGATTGCAACATCCAAATGACATGAAAATTTGTGAGCATATGGTAGACTTATAGAGCTAACTTTACCAAGTTAAATCACTGAAAATGATGCACCAAGCTCAGAGAAAACATCTCCGCAAGCTGACTGAGAAAACTGAGAGTAATGGCAGTGAACACTTCACAAGAACATGGAAAGATGAACTCAAATAATCATGAAAATGAAAGTATATTGCTTGTACAATACAATGACTTACTGATACATATGTGTGCCTTGTAATCACACCTTGATATGGCATAAAGCTCAGCTCTTGGAGGTCTTCACATAGGTCTCTCTAACCACAACTAAAACTGCCATCTATTTATAGTTGAGTTTGGGAGGCTAACTTCCCTCAATCACTCTCCAATCAATCAATTATTGATTTGATTCTCTACCTACCACAAATCACGAATTCGTGGCTCCTCTTTCCATTCTTGATCAAGTGGACTCAACCACTTAAGATTCTTTCACTTTTACATTAAGTAAACTCTTCAAAAGTTACAAGAGGTAGTTCACAAGTGAACTTTACATAGTCTTCATTTTAAGGCTTTTTCTATGACTTTGTGGGACTCAAGCCAATACTTAGGCTTGTCATAGACTTGCTCCAACACAAGATGCCCTACAAATGGAAATCCCTTCCAAAGAAGAATGTATGCATGAACCCATGCAAATAGATGTAACTAAGCTCCAAACTCTAAACCCACGGGAGAAACAGAAAGGGAGAGATAACAAGCTATGCCTCTATCGTGGAAACCCTCGGCATATTGTAATAAATTGCCCAAACCAAAGAACAAACTCGAGGGTTGTGATCACCCTTGTAGAGGAGGAAAATGAAAAAGTCTAGTTGTCAAGGAGACCGTATAGTTGAACCATGATATAAGAAAGGGTCTCATGATTCCATCATCACCTATAGAAATATACCTTGTCCATGTCAAGTTGATCATGCCAAAGAAGAGCCTTCCTCAAAACCTTATTTCAAGGCCTCTTCCTGTTTCATTGATGTAGGATTGGCATAAAATTCCAACACTTCATAAGAACAAACCAGTATGAATCGAGGTGGTAGATGGACACCCTCTAACCTCTTGGGACATTAATAGAGAAACTAGACCATTAAGAGTAAACCTCGGTGATTCCCACATATGCTCCATTTCAATGTAGTATTCAGTCGAGCGAATCTTGTTATCATTTGGAATGCCTTGGCTCAATAGTCATAATCCAAAAATTGATTGTTAAAAGAATAAAATCACGCAACGAGATATTCAAAAGAATCCACCGTATATAGGAGCCAAATCCTTTATGCATTCAATAAGGAAGGACCTGACATACATGATCTATGCAATCGAGCACAAGAACCTAAGAAAGATGAACGAGTTAAACAACCTAGCCAACATATGATTTCCAAGATATCATTGAAAAGAACAATGCGGATACCTTTCCAGAACATAGACCATATGATTGTGCCATGGAACTCTAAGAGGGAGCATAACCACCCTTTGGACAAATGCATAGATTATCCCTAGAGGAGCTCGCAAAATTGTGCACCAACATTCACAAAAACCTAGCCAAGGGATTTATTATACATTTGAAGTCCCCTCCAAGAACCCTTATCTTATTTGTAAAGAAGAAGGATGTAACCCTCATGATGTATATAGATTCTCATGGCTTGAATAAGATTACTATTAAAAATAGATATCCTCTACCACTTATATCAAAGCCCCTAGACCGACTTTGAAAGGCAAAGTTTTTCAGTAAGATCAATCTTTGAATGGCTTACAACTTGCAAAAATCAGAGAAAGAGATGAATGGAAGATAGTATTTCATACAAGATATGGACATTTTGAATATGTAGACATGCCATTCGATATTGCAAATGCTCGAACACTGCTCCAATGCATGATGAATGATATTTTTTCGAGGATATCTAAATGATTTCGTAGTCATATATCATATCTTGATATTCTAAGAAGATCTAGAGGAGCATCAACATAATGTAAAACTAGTTTTATAAAAACTAAGAGAAAAAGGACTAATGCAAAGTTAGAGCAATGATCTTTCCATACAGTCCTTGATCGGCAAACACCTTCGTATGTTCCAACTTCCAAATGTACAATGCTTCTTAGACTTTGCAGATTTTTATAGGATATTTATCAAAGATTGCTCCAAAATTATGACACCTATTACCAAGTTTATAGGCAATGCAAAGTTCTTATGGACCAAAGAAGCAGAAATAGCTTTTCAAACCTTAAAAACAGCAATCACCATTGTGCCAATTCTAATTCATCCTAATCCTACCAAGCCTTTCTTCTTGGAGACAAATGCATCGGACTTTGCTTTAGGAGCCGTTTTGTCTAAACATGGGAAGGATGGACACTTACACCCATATGCTTTTTATTCAAGGAAAAAATTTTCTCCAAAGATAAATTATGAAATCCATGATAGGAAACTTCTTGCAATAGTGAACACATTTGATACCTCATGTCACCATTTAAAAAGAGAAGCCCATAAAATTACTACATAGAGAGATCACAAGAATTTGGAGCACTTTATGACCACATATATCCTCAATAGAAGACAATCTCGATGGAGTAACTTCTTATCCAAATTCAATTTTGTAATCACATATCGCCCATGATGCTAGCAATGTGAGTCCGATGCCTTGTCGACAAGAGCCTACCTTGCACCAAAGAAAGGGGAAGAAGCTTTTGATCGAAAGAAAATGTATTTCTCATGTCATAACATCTCCAATTAGTAGTTATCTCCTGAAACTATCAAGAAGATTTAATCTTGTTCTCCATAACTGAAGATGATCTCCTCCAAATGGATAAGCTCCAAGCTGTTGCTCACCTTGAGGATGATAAACAGCACAAATCCACCTCCTTCAAGTTGAAGGATTACCTTCTCCATGCTCTAAGTCTTCTCCAAGTAGTAATTTGAGAGACCAACTACCAAGTCTTTATATAGGCATGACCAAGTATGCTTTTCAAAGTAAAGAATCTCAAAAAAAGAAATCCTTGGATTTCTACTCCAAATCATGGCGAGAAATATGATTCGTGGCGTTTGCTTCTGATCGTTGGGAAGTTTTGATCCATATCCTTTAAGTTTCATATTTTTCATCCTGATCATATCATCATCATCATTTTTGAGTGTTGCATTGGATTTCTCACAATATCGTGCACATCTTTATCGTGAAGTAAACGTATTTGTGAGAGATCTAGAACATCGTGCATCACTTGCATTTTCACGTAAGATGGAGGAAGGATTCAAATCCCTTATTGTTGAGAAACAAAGCCAAAGAATAGTCTCTTCTATGTTGAGAGAGAAAGCAAAATTTAATGGCATCAACATTACAAGCTACTTAGATTTGTTTGAAGAACAAGCTATGATTTTTGGTCTTCCCGAAGATCTTTTGATAACATTCTTCGAACGAATTGCTTGAGGATTATAGCCAACATAATCGGGATGGATTCTTACGATGGGTCAATTCCCCAAAGCCTAGTAGCTCTATTACTCACTTACAAAATGAGTATATTAGACGCTATGAACAACTTCCTGATCAGGATAAGATAACTTTGGAACCTGATCTTGTGATCAATTTTCTTAAGCTTCTTCATCCTGAAACTCATAGGGAAGTTGAAGGACGATTAGAAGAGCCGGATAAAAACTAAAGTCTTACTGACAATTGGCAAAAAGTGCGTAAAGTAGTAGAGGTTGTAGCCCATAGACATCAAAGATAATCCATGCTTTATGAGCAAACTAGTCTTCCTCAAGCTAACCTTCCAAAAACTAAGGAGAAAGTTAGAGAACAATCCCATGCTATGCTTTTTGACTCTACTCCTATTCCTCAAATGATGGAGCTTACTCAAGGTTTTAAAGTAGAGCCAAATAAAAGTGTAGTTGAACAATCTCAAGTGGAAATTCTCATTAAGCAAATGGAAAGTCTTATTGCTACATAATCCAATTTGGCTAAGATTATAGATGCCTTACAATCTAATTACATCAAAACTTTCCAAAATCAAATGAACCCAATGTCTTTTCAAAAGCCTAATCAACATGTGATAGCTCCCAATCAAAATCCACATGTAGCTCCTACTCAAGCATATCAAGTTCCTCCAGTGCATAATCCTTCAATGCAAAATCCTCATCTTCATATGAAAAACCCTCAAATGTATCAAAACATGTATCTTCAAGCTTCTCAAACAACTTTTCAAAATCCTCAAAATCAAAATTTCCAAAATCATCAACCGCATACTATGGAAGCTCCTATTGCACCTCAAGTACCATATGCTTCTCCCTAAGCTCCTCAAATACATCAATTACCTTATCAAAATCCTAATTATCCTGTTCAAACAATACCTTATCAACAAAATCCTCAATTTCAAAATTTCCCATCACAAGTTAATCAAAATCCTCAAAATCCAAATGGTTTTGTGTGTGGTCCTCATAGGTGTCCTTGGTGTGATTCGTTAGAGCACTTTCTAAGAGATTGTGAACTTTTGAAGGCTGCTAAGGAGCAACGACTAGTATTAGACATAGACAAGAAAATCTGTGACTATCGATCTAAGCTAGCTTTGCAAAGAAATTATGGTGAGGAAGGAATAAAATAACACTATGAAAATATAACCATAATGGGATATATATATATATATATATATATATATATATATATATATACATATATACACATATATACATATATATATATATATATATATATATATATATATATATATATATATATATATATATATATATATATATGTGTGTATATATGTGTATATATGTATATATATATATATATATATATATATATATATATATATATATATATATATATATATATATATATATATATATATATATATATATACATATATATATATATATATATACATATATATATATATATACATATATATATATATATATACATATATATATATATATATATACATATATATATATATATATATATATATATATATATATATATATATATATATATATATATATATATATATATATATATATATATATATATGTATATATGTGTATATATGTATATATATATATATATATATACATATATACATATATACACATATATACATATATATATATATATATATGCAGGAACTAGAGGGTGAAACTAGAAGCTCTTGATGAACAAGTAGAATCAAGTAAAGCCACAAAAGAAGTTGACTTTTTCGTAGAGGCTTTAGTAAGAGCACGAGATGAGATTAAGAGAACAACGGCTTAGGAGTCACCGATAGAAGATCAATCTCTTATTTCTCACATATCCAATGTAGAAGACAAACGAAAAAGAGATGAAACTGAGCCTAGAGAAAGAAGAGTCACTCAAAAACAAACCTCAGACAGAATAGAAACCATCATAGAACAAGGGGACACGTCACAACCCAAAGATAAAAAACAAGAACCACAACCCAATGAACAAAAACAAGAGGAGAAACAAAAAGGTAAGAAGACAAAGCAAAGAAAAACGGAACCAATGCCTTTAGAGAAACAAGAACAATCAAAACAAACTAAAGACCAAACACAAGAACATGAACAAAAATAAGATCCTGAGCAAAAACAAAAGAAACCAAAGAGAAAACCTAAAGCCATCTTGATTTCAGAAATTGAAAGAAAAATAGATCCTATGGAGATTTTAGATGACATTTTGCTTAAGAGTCAAGTGACTATGTCTTTAGAACAAGTTTTCTCTATTGCAAAGCCTGTATTTAAAGATAAGTTTATCAACCTAATTAAAAGGAAGAGATTTCCGCTTAATCTAGATATTGAGATGCAAGATGCTCTAGATCAAGATCAAGCTATGAATGAAGCCTTAAACTTTGATGAATCTGATGAAGAGGACCTTGATGATGATGAACTAAATGTTAATAAAAATTTCTTAGGACCTATTTAACCTCACCATGAAAATCATGAAAACAATCCTGAAAGTCACTTTAAAAGAAAATTTTGGTCTAGAGGTACATCCGAGATAGATTCCATAACATTAAGAAACAAGCTTACAATTTTTTCCTATGTAACGGTTATCTTTGGAGACATGCTAAGGGCAAAGTTAAGAATCCACAACGAGTCCTAGAAAAGCGAGATCTTCAGTTGCAAGTAATGAAGGAAATGCATGAAACATTATGGGCAATTCATAAAGGATTTTTTGGAGCATATGAAAAAATTAAAAGTACCTATCATTGGCCTAAGATGTATGTTGACATTAGAAACTATGTTTCTACATGTTCTACTTGTCAACTTCATTCGTCAATCAAACATAGAGATCCTTTGCATCCTACTTATCCACCTTGTATTCACTACAAGTGGGTAGTAGATCTTGTAACTATGCCTAAAGATATTGACAAAATGCGTTACATTGTACTTGCAAGAGAGGACTTAACTAATCATGTAGAGAGACATGCACTACGATCTAAGACCACATCCAATGTTTGCAAATTCTTGCTTGAAGATGTCATAAGTCACTTTGGATAATAGAGAAAGTAGTTTCCGATCGTGGAGAGTTAAATGTGAGAGAAGCTAAAGAGTTCTTTGAACATCACAGTATTCGTTTGTCTCTCACTACTGCATATAATCCAGAGGCCAATGGTAAAATAGAGAGAGGGCATCCACCTATTGTGAAAGCCATATCTAAAGCATATAATGGTGACATTAAAAAATGGCCTAGATTCTTACCCTTTGCACTTTAGGCAGATATAATGATGTGCACACGTACCACATGGTATATGCCTGCGGAACTCATGTACTATCAAAAACCGTTGTTTCCAATTCAGTCTCATATTTCTGCATGATGAAATTTGCCTTGGTCTGAAAAACATGTCTACCGAAGATCTTTTGAGTTTGCACATTAAACAGTTAGAACAAGGTAAATTAAGACTTGATGATGCCGTTGAAAAATTAAGAGAATCTAGAATGAAGAGAAAGCATTATTTTGATAAAACTCATCGATTGCATCTTAAACCGATTGAAGTAGGAGATTGGGTGCTCATTTATGATAGTACATTTGACTCTCAATATGATGCACGCAAAAAACTCACTCAACGATGGTTTGGACCATACATTGTATCGAAAGTCAACAACAATAGTACGTATGATCTTTGTGAATTGAATGGTGTTGCATTAAAAACTTTGATTGCAGGTAAAAGGATAAAGCTATGCAAGAAACATGATAATGAAGAGTACATTTCATATGAGGACATTGAAGAAGATGACAACAACGAGGCTGATTTGTAAACAAGAGTATCCATGATAAAAATAAAAAATTAAAAAATTAAAAAATTAAAAATTTAAAAAATTAAAAAATTAAAAAATTAAAAAATTAAAAAATTAAAAAATTAAAAAATTAAAAGAAAAATAGGAATATCATTTCTTTTTCAATTTCATTCCACTTTTTTTTTTTCCATTCTTGCTTGTTTCCAATTTCACTTCATGCATCTTTGCATTGCAATGCATATCCACATCACTTGAGTCAAATAGGCAAATGATGATTTCTCTACTTGTGTAAAATTGTATCTTAAGTAGTAATTTATCTACTAAGAAATCGGTTATAATCTAAGATTATGGAAAGATAGGGCATGTAGACTTGGAAGTTTAGTTTTTGGTAAGATTCCTTTCATATATAAACATGCGTATGTATCTTGTATCGAAAGCATAATTGTTGAAGTCCTAGCTCCTTCTACTGCATGTTTCTACATCCTTAGTCCACCTCACAGCACTTGTATCGGAGTTTAAATGACTGTTCTACGTCATAAAAAATGGTTGTACCTTGTATCAGGGTTTAATTTTTCTCCGTCATAAAAAAAAAAACAATGTAATTTACACTTTCTTTCACCCTAAAAAAGTGTACGTAACCACAAAGTCGTCGAATCATCATCATTAAAAGAAAAAAAATAATAATAATAATAATAAAAGAGAGAGAGAGCAAGACAAAGGAAGCTAAAGCACGGGCTATATAGGTAGATTTATGCATTAGTGGAGTTTAGTTAGATTTCTTTATTGTAATTAGAGAAAGAGCTTATTCATATTTATGTAGGAAAGAAGTTGATCTAAAATAAGCTAAAGATGAAAGATGTCTCTTGAAAATCCTAAACCTTTGTTTATAATCGTATTTAAGGTAGATTGCTTTATGAAAAAGGTTCAAATTTTTCTTCAAGACGAGAGGAACTGATGCGTAAAACAACTCAATACATCCACTTCCACTTCATATTGATGCTTGTTTGTTTTTTTTCTTGATTGTCAATGTTGCTTGTTCATGTTGCCTATTTGTTCATGCATATTCATGTTTCCTGTTTCAATTCTTTCTTTCATGCAAATTTTGCTTCATGTCATAGTGCCTACTCATTTATGCATATCATCAATTTTCTCTTCCATGTTTCTTATGTTGCCTCTAAAAGAATTTGATGCGTAGAAATTTTTGTTTTTCAGAAAGACTAGAGTGGCGCTTCTGGAGGAATCGCATGTTTAGTGGGGGCGAATGTCGTCGAGATTTTCTCTCCTCTCATTCATGAAGACCTATAGGAAACACATTCAATGAAGGTAGCCAGAATTCCCTGAGAAGTCCAAGATGCATCAAGGATGTCAAAGGAAGTTCACATGCAAACTTTGGAAGAAATCAAGGAAATCCAAGGTAGCGGTCAAAGCTGGTCAAATTTTGGAAATTAAGACAAAAATTTCAATATCTCCAAATCACATGAAAATTCATATACTTGTAAAGCCTATCAAAGGCAATCTATAGCCTGAATTTCACATGAAAATGGATTTTCTAACACATTGATATGCCATGTGCATTTTGTAAAAAATATAATTTTTCCACTTAGACCCTACAAAATCTTGTATAGGAATTTTTGTTAGCCATATGGTTTGGCATGTATAAACATCATATGTGGCTACATATTTCTACAAATTTTCAAGGCTATCAGAGCTTCCTAGACACTTAAATGCCACCTTGCAAACTTCCAAATGTAGTCAAACTTGTATAAGGGAGATTCAGATGGGAGTTTTTTCTCCATATTCCTAAAAGAAGACCTTTCAAAACATAGCCCTATAAATTTTCATGTTCATCAAAGGTCATTTGGAGGGTCAAAGAGCACAAAGTCCAGTTTTCAACATCACCGCAGTTTCCTAGAATAAGCAAATTGAAGACTTGAAGGGATTCCACATGGCAAACAATGATTGAACCATGTTGTATGGTCAAGATGAGCTCACATTCAAGGGTGGAGATTCACAAAAGCTTAAAGCAAGGAGAATCCACGAGTTTCTTTTCATCGGATAAACTTTATTTTTTTGTGGTGAAAGATCAATAATACAAAGTTTATCCAAAAATGAAAGCTTAGCTTATCTTATCCAAATTGATATGAGCACTGATCCAACGGTCCAGATCAGCCCCAGATCCAATGGTGGAGAATAAATGCACCTAATTTTTTCCCCTATGGCCTAGATATCATATAAAGAACCAATCTTAGCCATCCATTTGATAAAAAGCAGTTGATCCTAGGATTGAGAGTTGATTCCTCTAGATCCAAAGGTCCAAATTCTTTCAAAAAACTATTAAAACCCCTCTCCAAACTCATAGAGCATCATTGTTAGGCATCCATAAGGCCCTTGCTAGCACATGGTTTCCTTGAGACGATCACCCTCAGTTCTGCTTGTGAGGATCCAAGATGAGCTAGTAAGAGCATAGTTCCTAGAATCAATTTTAATTTAGACTTCCAATCTAGAATAGGCCCATAAACCCAATTTCTCTTTTTTTGCTCACCCTCAATGGAGCGTGTGAGTAAGTTAGAGTTGGTTTTATGAGTCTTAGACTTCTTTAGAAACACATTACGATCCTATAAAGACATAGGGTCAATGAAGTGGAACATATCCTCTTACGTGTGACATTCGGTTGAACTGTCATGGTAAGATGGTCGTGCGGACCACCGTTGACTAGTAGAATGCTTAGCTTGACTTATCACAATATTCACGTATATGTATGTCATTACAATATCTTTTAATTCATGTCTCTTGTCTCTTGTCTCTTGTCTCTTAGTCTCTTATATGTTTTTATATATCTCTTTTTATCTCTTTCTATGTGTGAGAAGGCTCCGTAGTCTTACATTGAACCAGTGAGGATGATCCATTGAGATTGAGAGAAAAAGTTTCTATTCATTCATACATCATGACCCACATGCATTCATACCACCCACAAAAACCCATGCATCAGTTTTGAAAGTGTATAAGAAGCTCTATTCTTGGACTATTCTTCCTTTCAAAATTGATTCATTTGTGTGGTTTTCTTCTTGTTCTCATCATGTATACATCCACAAGAACCCATGCATATGAATTAAATTTCGAAAGTGTATAAGAAGCTCCATTCTTGGACCATTCTTCCTTTTAAATTGATTCATGTGTGTGGTTTTCTTTTTGTTCTCATCATGCATACATCCATATGTTCCCCCTTCTCATAATCAAATCATGACATCTCTCCTCTCCATACCCAACTTCATCTTCACCTTCACCTTTTGATCACAAAGACCTTCCAACACTCACTATCTTCATACACTCTGCGTGTGCCGCGATCGGATCCGATCCACCCGGATTGCGATCACTCTGCGTGTCCATTCACATCACGTTCAAATATGGAGGTGATCGTAATCCGGGTGGATCGGGTCCGGTTGTAGCACAGGCAGAGTGTATGAAGCTAGTGAGTGTTGGAAGGTCCTTGTGATCAAAATGTGAAGGTGAAGATGAAGTTGGGCATGGAGAGGAGAGATATCATGATTTAATTATGAGAAGGGGGAACATATGGATGTACGCATGATGAGAACAAAAAGAAAACCACACACATGAATCAATTTTGAAAGGACAAATGGTCCAAGAATGGAGCTTCTTATACACTTTCGAAATTTAATTCATATGCATGGATTCTTGTGGATGTATGCATGATGAGAACAAGAAGAAAACCACACACATGAATCAATTTTGCAAAGAAGATTGGTCCAAAAATGAAGCTTAATATACACTTTCAAAACTGAAACATATGCATAGGTTTTTGTGGGTGGAATGAATGCATGTGGATCATGATGTATGAATGAATAGAAACTTTTTCTCTCAATCTCAATGGATCATCCTCAGTGGTCCATTGAGACATGAATTAGAAGATATTGTAATGACATACATATACGGGAATGTTGTGATACGTCAAACTAAGCATTCTACTGGTCAAAGATGGTCCGCACGACCCTCTCACCATGACAATTCAACCGAATGTCACACGTAAGAGGATAGGTTCCACTTCATTGACCCTATGTCTTTCTAAGATCGTAATATGTTTTTAAAGAAGTCTAAGACTCATAAAACCAACTCTAACTCGATCACACTCTCCACAGAGAGTGAGCAAAGAAAAAGAAATTGGCTTTATGAGCCTATCCTAGATGGAGGTCTAAATTAAAATTGATTCTAAGAACTATGCTCTTACTAACCCACTTTGGATCCTCACACGCTTAACTGAGGGTGATCGTCTCAAGGAAACCATATGCTAGCAAGGGCCCTATGGATGCCTAATAATGATGCTCTATGAGTTTGAAGGGGAGTTTTTATAGTTTTTTGAAAGAATTTGGACCCTTGGATCTAGAGAAATCAACTCTTAACCCTAAGATCAACTGCATATCGTTACAACCATTGGATTTATCAAATGGATGGCTAAGATTGATTCTTTATGTGATATCTAGGGCAAAGGGGAAGAGCTAGGCGCATTCATTCTCTACCATTCATTCATTCATTCTTATCCAAATTGATGTCAGATCAATGCTGACATCAATTTGGATAAGATAAGCTTCTATTTTTGGACAAACTTTGCATTATTGATCTTTGACCATCAAAAAAAAAACTTATGTGATGAAAAAAAAACTCATGGATCGTCCCTTGCTTTAGGCTTTAGTGCATCTCCACCCTTGAATGTGAGCTCATCCTCACCGTACAACATGGTTCAATCATTTTTTGCCATGTGGAAACCCTTCAAGCCTTCAATTTTCTTATTCTAAGAAACTACGATGACCTTGAAAACTGAATTTTGAGCTCTTTGACCCTCCAAATATCCTTTGATGAAGTTGAAAATTTGTAGGGCTATGTTTTGAAAGGATAAGTCTACTGGAAGAGAAATTATCCAAGAGAAAGAAGGAGGGGTCCACCTAAAGAAGTCTCCCTTGCACGAAGAGGAGTTGCCCAAGAGAAAGAGGGAGGGTCCACCTGACAAAGAGTCACCCTTGCAAGACGAAAAAGTTGCCCATGAAGGAGAAGAAGGGGTGTCCGTTTAGGAAAGAGGAGGAAGCCACAAAGTCTCACTTGTTACAAAAATAAGAGGTGATACAAGCTCTAGTCTCTAAATGCCCTAAAGATGCAAGTCATGATCATGGTATGTACATTGAGTGTGCTACTTATGCTGACTCCTCAGTGTGCCACTTACGCTATTTGCAATGCCTCCATCTTCAAGCTCCTTAGAGAACTTAACTTTTGAGGTATTCATCCATAACAGTTTTGCTTCCAAGTTCCTTAATTGCACTCTACTCAATGGATTGATGTGTTTGAGCTCACGCTAAGAGGGGTCTTTTTTGCTCCGACCTTGCTCTTTTGCTCCGACCTTGCTGCTTACTTTAGATGCCACAGTAATACCTTTGACTTTTGTTGGACTCTTTTTCCTTGGATCTTCTTTGTTGTGTTGACACTTTTCATCTCTTCTTTTCCCTTTTGCATATTTTCCTAGATGCCACATACTCCATTACAATTACTTTTCCTCATCTTGTTGATTGCGATCCATATGTATTGCAAAACATTCCGTCTTCCATTGCAAAAGATCTGTCACTTCGGATTTTTTCATAAAATATGTTGCTTCTTCTTGATAGGTGGGATCAACAGCTTCTACATATACTTCAGAGGGATCTATTATACTTTGAATGACTTGGTTAGCATAGGAAGTAGAAGTAGATGGTACTCTAGCAGTGAGGAGTGGTTCAGCCCTAGCCATTGCACACTTAGGACCAGGTTTTGCACTTGGTTGGGGATTCCGGTTCACTTGAGGTAATTGCAATCCCTTGCTTCATGTCCCTCTTTTCCACAAAATTGACAAACAACTCATCTCAGACACTCTCAGACTCTACAACGTTTTTTTATTCTGATTTTTTTCTTTTTTACCACTTAGGGCAGCGTTGATATGTGTGCATTTTCAAATATTTGTGTTTTGAACATTTGATTTTGGTATTATGCAAAGTTCAATATCATGATTTATGATATTGTCTATATTATTGTATCTGATATAGTGTGTGTGCGTGTGTGTGTGTGCGTGTGTGTGCATGCATGTGTGTGTATGTGTGTGTTGTTGGGGATAAAGGCCCCAAGGACTCTCCTTTTGTATATTTTGACCCTTCCATGTGAAAGCTCTCTTCGAGAGCTTTCCAGACATATTTTTGTTGTATTTATTGGACCCCAAATTGGGGAGTTATAGGCATTTACATTATTTTTATGACTTTTGGTCATTGGCCATGTGTGAACATGCCCAAATGACCTAAAAGTCACTTATCAATAAGACTTGGTCCCAAATCTCTCATAACTTGATTGGGACTTCTTCAACTTCAGCATCTCCATCTTCTTCTCCAAATTTCTGCGTAGGTTTCTCTCTCTACTTTCTCTCTCCTCACGCAGAAGCCCACTCCCTTGGTGTTTCGAGCAACCGAGCACACCACGACGTAGCTCTCCGCGGCCTCTTTCAACTGGTATCAAAGCCTTGAGTTGTTCCATCGCGACAAAGTTGCTCGAAGTGCTTTTCCACTTCAGCCTATGTTAAGCTGAAGGTGTTTTCTTGCATTTGGGAGAATTTCATCGCGAAAAACCTTCTTTTCTTTTCGCGATAAAAGTGTTGTTTTTGGAGAATTACTTCATCCCGGAGCAAAGCTGAAGCAAATTTTGTGCTTTTTAGAGAGTTTCATCGCGAAGAATCTCTTCTATTCTTCCTTTTGTATCCCCACAGGTCATTTTCAACATCCACATTGCTAATTTCTTCATCTACAGGTCTTTTGTGGCAGAAATTCTCTCATTTTTCAAGTGGGAGGACATGCACAAAGATTGAGGAAGTGCATACTTGCTGGAAACTTATTACAGTAGGTCATTTCTCTGATTTTACAGGTCATATTGCTGCAAAAATTGAGGCTTTTGTGAAAACAAGCACCCATTGCCTTGGTTTTACATCTATGTATGCCTTTAGTGGTTGAAAAACAACAAATTTGTTGTTTTTGATGCAATTACAGCTTGCTGGAATTTTCTGAAATTTTCTGCAGAAAATTTCAGAAATTGATTTTGTAAGTTTTGAACAGTTTTCTAGCTTCATTTCTCAGCTATAGTCTCGTAAGGTACTTGCGCAAAGGACAACAGGTTTTTTTGGTGAAATTTTGAAGCTCTTACTGTGCAAACATGGCCTCTACCTCCTCTGATGTCAAAAGCTTGTTTGAGATCAAGAGATTTGAAGGTAATGGTTTCGATTTGTGGAAAGAGAGAATGTTGGGCATCCTCTTTCTTAAAGATTGTGAAGGGGCTCTTGAGGAAGTCAAGCCTGAAGATATGACAGATGCAGCATGGATGAACCTAAACAATAAAGCCATCACTTACATCAAGATGGCTATATCAGATGAAATCTTAGTGGATTTGAAAGGCCTTACAACTGCTTTTGAGGTATGGGAGAAGCTAAATGCCACTTATGAAAATACCACGCCTGTAAATCAAGTGCATCTTATGCGTAAGCTAGTGTGTATGCAGCTTGATGAGTCAAAAAGTGCGGTTGAGCACTTATCTTCGTTTATAGGTACTCTTTCACAATTGCAAAACTCTGGATTACCTCCATTTGATGATAAGCTTAAGGCCATCTTCTTGTTGATGACCTTACCTGATTCATGGGAAACATTGGTTGTTTCACTTTCGAATAGCCCCAGTCTTACCTTTGATGATGTAAGGGGTTCTATTTTGAACGAGGAAATCAGGAGGAAAGCTAGTGGAGAGGGCAATGGTTCAGCCAATGTGGCTAGAGGAAGAACAAAAAAAAAAGTGGAAATGTACAGAGGAACAGGAGCAAAAGCAAAGGCAAGGCTGAAGTGACTTGTTATCAATGTGGTAGGAAAGGTCACAAGAAGCCTGATTGCAGATTCTATAAAGCTGAACTAGAAAGAAAGAAGAACACAGGTGACAAGAAGAAAAAGGACACCAAGAATGAAGCACATGATACCTCAAAGGACAAAGCCAAAGAGAAGGCCAATGTGGCCTCTAGTGTTATCATTGAGGAGCTATCAGATGCAAAAGATATACTTTGTGCTACTATGGCAGCAGAGCATGCTGAACTTATTGATGCTTCTATTAATATTCATGCACAAGATATGCAGATCACAAAGAGGGATTTGATTGATGCCTTGCTTACTGTGAATGATGCTTTGTCACAAACATGGATTGTAGATTCAGGTGCATCGTTTCATGTAACTCCTATTAAGGAGTGTTTCACTACCTTTCATGCAGGCACCCATGGACATGTATATCTTGGAAATAACCATGCTTGTTCAATTGAAGGTATTGGCACAGTGCATCTCACAGTGGATGGTACCAATGAGCTGGTTTTGTATGATGTAAGGTATGTACCAAGCATAAGCTTTTTGTACCAAGCATCAAGAAAAGCTTAGTCTGTTGGGCAAATGGATATGCATGGATATAGTACCCTCTTTGAGAAGGGGTCATGGAAGCTTATCAAAGGCTCTAGGCTGATTGTTAAAGGTACAAAGAAAGGGACTCTTTATTGCTTGCATGGTAAAGCCTTGCTGGGCAAGTTTATTGCTTTGACTGAAATCCATTCACATATGGAATTATGACATAAAAGGCTTGGTCACATGAGCCAAAAAGGCCTTGATAAACTATGTAATTTGGACAAGTTTGATGCTAAAGGCTCAAAACTTGACTTTTGTAATGAATGCCAATATGGTAAGCAAGTAAAGAATTCCTACTACTCTGGTGTCTCTCGTAAGTCTAATGTGCTTGATCTTGTTCATTCTGATGTTTGTAGCATGCCCACAAAATCTATGGGGGGTGCTCTTTACTTTGTTTCTTTTGTTGATGATTACTCTAGGAAGCTTTGGGTATATTTGTTAAAATCTAAAGATGAAGCCTTTGCTGCATTTAAGAAATTTCATGCATTTGTGACCACTCAAACAGGTAGAAAGCTGAAATGCTTACGTACAGATAATGGGGGTGAGTTTACAAGTGCTGAATTCAATAGATTTTGTGAAAATCTTGGTATTAAGAGGGAGCTAACAGTCCCATACAGCCCCTCTTCCAAGGGTGTAGCTGAAAGGTACAATAGGACTTTGTGTGAGAGGGTGAGATGCATGCTGTCCACAGCTAATCTCCTTCATGGATTTTGGGGAGAGGCTTTGAAAACTGCAGTTCATGTTTGCAATCGATCCCCTCATATGTCCTTAAAAGGTGGCATTCCAGAAGAGGTTTGGTCTGGCAAACCAGCTTCATATGACCACCTACGCATCTTTGGTTGTGATGCTTTTGTGCATATAAGGCCTGAGTTGAGAAGCAAGTTAGATGCAAAGTCCATGAAAGGCATCTTCATGGGTTATGGAGATGAAGGTGAAATGGGCTACAGGATTTGGTTACCTCAACTCAAGAAGGTAATACGCAGCCGAGATGTTGTATTTAATGAGGCAAGGCTGCTCAAAAACAATTGTGCCTCTAAAGATGACCATAAAAGAGTCAAATTTCAGCATGTACAGCCACCAGTTAAATCTGATATGAACCCTCGGGATGCACCACATATGGCTGGAAATGACAATGAGCCCGAGGTTATTGAGCCAGATGATGCTGGACAGCAAAATGATGCTCTTGAAGGGTATATGCAGCCACCTATTCATGCGAAAAACAGGGCTAAAAATGATCTAGAGCAGCCTGTTAACAATGAAGAAGTTAATGTACCTCCTGATGTAGATCCATTGCCTGGTAATGTGGATCATTGGGTAAGAAGATCTATACGTCCTAAGAGGCCAGTGACTAGATATGATCCCTCTATACATTATATTATGTTATCAGATGAGGGTGAACCTCTTACTTATAAAGAGGCAAAGCTATGTGAGCACAAGAAGAAGTGGGAGTTAGCCATGATAAAGGCCTTGCATACAGATGATACTTGGGATTTGGTTGAGTTACCCAAAGGAAGGAAAGCCATTCCCAACAAGTGGGTGTACAAAATCAAAACAGTTGATGGCAAACCCAAGTATAAGGCAAGGCTGGTTGCTAAGGGATATGCCCAAAAAGAGGGCATTGATTTCCAAGAAGTGTTCTCTCCAGTGGTGAAGATGACCACTTTACGTGTGTTGTTTGCTCTCACAGCTGCCTTGGATTTGGAATTATTCCAAATGGATGTTAAAACAGCCTTTTTGCACGGTGATTTAGACGAACAGTTGTACATGAAACAGCCAGAAGGATATGCCATTCCTGGAAAAGAGCATCTGGTATGCAAACTGAAAAGGAGCTTAGATGGGCTGAAACAGGCCCCCAGACAATGGTATAAGAAGTTTGATGCATTTATGCTCAAACATGGGTTTAAAAGAAGCCATGCAGATCACTGTTTGTACACCAAAAAGGATGAAGATTGCAGCCCAATTATTCTTGTACTGTATGTAGATGATATGCTGCTGGCTGGGAAGAAAAAGAGCACTCTAAATGCTCTAAAACAGCAGCTGAACTCTGCATTCGCTAATCCTGGTAGAGCTCATTGGGAGGCAGTCAAATCTATCTTGAGATATTTGAAAGGGACCAAAAGTAAATGCTTATGTTATGGAAAGGGTCCATTGGAGTTAAAAGGATTTTGTGATTCAGACATGGAAGGTGATGTGGACACACGCAAGTCCACAAGTGGCTATGTATACATACTTGCAGGTGGAGCTATTTCATGGTGCTCTAGACTTCAGAGGATAGTTGCACTATCTACTACAGAGGCTGAATATATTTCAGCCAGAGAGGCTTCCAAAGAAGCCATTTGGTTAGCCCGCATCTGCACTGAGTTTGGGATGCCTAAAAAGGCACCTGTTCTTGGATGCGATAGCCAGAGTGCCATATGTTTGGCAAAGAATGCCATGTTTCATGCTCGCACAAAGCATATTGATGTGAAATATCACTTCATCAGAGAGGTGTTAGAGGATGGCCTGATCACTTTGATCAAGGTCAATACTTCACAGAATCCTGCAGATGCTCTCACGAAGTGTCTACCCAAGGCACAACATCAGCTATGTATACAGATGGTGGGAGTTACTTAGCTTAAAGGAGCCTCCTTGGTCCTTTAAGTGGGAGGTTGTTGGGGATAAAGGCCCCAAGGACTCTCCTTTTGTATATTTTGACCCTTCCATGTGAAAGCTCTCTTCGAGAGCTTTCTAGACATATTTTTGTTGTAATTTTTGGACCCCAAATTGGGGAGTTATAGGCATTTACATTATTTTTATGACTTTTGGTCATTGGCCATGTGTGAACATGCCCAATTGACCTAAAAGTCACTTATCAATAAGACTTGGTCCCAAATCTCTCATAACTTGATTGGGACTTCTTCAACTTCAGCTTCTCCATCTTCTTCTCCAAATTTCTGCGCAGGTTTCTCTCTCTACTTTCTCTCTCCTCAGGCAGCAGCCCACTTCCTTGGTGTTTGGAGCAACCGAGCACACCACGACGTAGCTCTCCGCGGTCTCTTTCATGTGTGTGTGTGTGCACGCGCGCCGCGCGCGTGGGTGTGTGCATGTATGTATGCACATGCACATATGGTGGATCAGTTGTTTCAAGTCAGTCAATTGCTTGAATTGTTTTTCTCTAAGTTTTCATGTCTTTTTGTTTTCTATTCTTACATTGTCTTTTCTCCACTTGTATTTGTGTGTCCCTTTCTCTTGGCTTTTCACTCCTGACTTATTTCTGCTTTCAAGGATTTTTTTTTCAGATGTTACTTCATGCTTTGTTTTCTCTTATTCTCTTTGCCTCTATTTAGTCGAAGTACATAGGTTTCAATATTCCTCATCTTTATGAAAGTACATAACTATATCAGGATTGCTGCTACAAAGTGAAGACACGAATTACTTTTGCTTCTTAGTCATTTCAAGTGCCATCGACAGGATTTCATTTGTTTTTAGTATTTACAGAGGTATAACATCAGATTAACTATTATTTCCCCAGAACGCATAGACAGACACTCATCAAACAAGGGTGTGAACACTATAATGTGCTCTTTATCTTAGTGTGAAAACAAAATTAGCATGCACATATTTGTTGCGAAATAGAAACAGACTTACGGCACTGCCAAGCCTTCCACATTGCCACCATCTCCAATCACAATATATACAGGTGCATCTTCATTTGAAATAGGTTGACAAGCACCATTCGTCAGATTAAATAGCACATTCGACACTGGATACTGGCACAAGACATCAAAACAGGAGAAGAATTCATGTGGGGATTTTACAACAATTTATACTACTGCATAGCTTTTGGAAACTGGCATGCAACATACCGTTCGTTCATATGCGTGTACATGTCCTGCAAACACAATGTCAACCTTGTACTGGACAAACCAAGACTCAAAAACAACTCGCATGGCCTCCCCTTCCAGATAATGAACAGAATTAGTGTTGTATAGTGGTATATGCATAAGGACAATGAGCCATGGAGTCTTTGTTCGGTCTACTTTCTTCAATTCAGCTCGAAGCCAATTATACTGTGGAGTATACTTCACTGCAAATTGGGTGGAAAGGATATTAAAATTATAATTATTATTATTAAAATTTTAAAAAAAATATAAAATAAAAAATAAAATCCAGAAACAATACAGGTGTCATTCATTTCAAGATACTAAAACAGTCTTGCAGTCCTTACCAAACGGAGAGTAAGATGATAGGACAATGATGTAAGCAGGGCCCCTTTGAATTGCATACCAGAGGGGAGAACTGCTTTGTGATGCTTCATAAGGAGTCTTTAACCGATGTACAAAAGACTTGAACGTGTCAAACTCACCCTGTGTATCCAAACATATCAGCTCCAAGAAAGAGACATAATTAAATGCATCTGATGCCCATTACCTTATGCAGGAAATTGGTTTTTCTATATGTGCACAATGTGCATTATCTCATGTAAACTGAAAACAGAGACAAATAGAAGAGATTTACTAACAATGGCTGGATCACATTCAATATCATGATTGCCAGCAGACCAGATCCATGGCTGATATGCAGCACTGCGTTCGATAAATCGCCCCCATGTATCCCATCTGTTGTTATCATAGAATGGATATCGATCTGCATATGAACAGTCGCCCACAAAAAGAACAGCTTGGCCTTTACTGTACAAATAATGATCCACAGTGGTATTTGAATCAGCCGTCTGTCCAAGATCACCTGCAGAACAGAAGTTTTACAAACAATCCAATCTTTGAAGGGAAGAACCAGAATACAATATTAACAACATCGGAATCACCTATCACTCCAAAAGTGTATGGAACATCAGGCCCAGATTCTGGAGGTGTCGTGAACCAAAACTCACGAGATACATTTCCCTCTCCGAGTTTATAGAAGTATCTAGTTCCATACTGGCAAAGCATTTCATCAGTAAAACAGAAAAGCATTTTATTGCCCTAAACTTGGCATTGCTTTCTACAACAGTAGTCAACACTCTGACTTCACATGCTTAAATATTGGTCACTAACGCAATAAAGTAGATAATTACCTCAAGGTTGTCAAGCGTACAGTGATGAATAAATCCAGATGTATAGTTGTAAGCAGTGTATGTGGTTGTCAGCTCTGCTGTTACTGAGAATGAATAATTATCTTTTTCTGTACCATAATAAACAATCGGAGACCCAACAGCATCTGGAGTTATCCATGAAACAATAACTGCTTTTCCAAGATAATCACCTTGTGTGATATGTACCTTCAACAGCCATAATAACTTGGTATTAGATTTTCTTTCTTTTTTAACACAAAGATGACTTTAAGAGAAAATATGCAAGTTCCATACGAATGTTTATCAAATCATCATGTAATGATAGGATTGACAACTTGACCATTATTTCGTATAGATATCATTGTTTATCACATGATCACTTCATTTTCAATATTACTTGGCAGAAACAAAGAAGAACTTTTAACAACATTTCTTCAAGCTTGTAATAGAGCTTCAGTCTTCCTAGTGCGACCTTTAATAGATCAAATATGAAGCTCAACCAATGTACTGTGGTCTGAACCTGAAGAGAAGTTTAAAAACTAAGTTGATTCAGCAATTTCACACCCATACATGGTACAAACCCTGGTAAACTCAAGGATCCTCAGCTATGAGTTGCCCTCTGCAGGAGGTATCTTTGCATTATACACCTTCAAAAGAAGCTGCAGTATCCAGTACCACAAACAGATAAGCCCGTGAATTTTCAAGCACAAATGATCTCCAAAACCATAGAGGCACTGCCCTAATTTGACATCTTCCTATGCAGAAACAAAGTGCAAAAGGAAAGGATAAGAGGGACCAATTAACTTCATACACCTTCAAATCACCCTAGGGTACTTTTAGGATTGTATTGAATCTTTTCTGCAAATTCACCAGGGGTAGGGACGGGTACCGGGGGCACATCCCCAGGATGGCACTAAAAAAATGCTGATGTTTTCAAAATAATCAAATGAAACTCATATAAAATGAATTCTTTAACTTATGAAATGACCAATAACAATAAAACCATCCGAAAAAGGTGTTTTCTAAATGTAAACAATGAGCAAGAGTGGCAACTTACAAGTGATATGTGGCAGTAAAATATGCTGGTTTGGTGGGCCTTAAGTTCAACCTAGACATGGTGTAGTCAAGCATGACAGTGATTCTTGAGCCCCCGTCTACAATGACAACAGTCAAAGTGGTGCCCCTGATACTTATGGTGAACCTAGGGCTCTTATAATCTGTTAGGTGTGCCGAAGTGCTCATATAGCTAGTAGGCATGGGTAGGCAGTGAGAGACATGCCCGCCACAATTGGGAAAGGTGAAGCTCATATTGTTAATGGTGGAAAGAACTTCACTTCTAAATATAGGGGTCATGGTCAACAAGTTGTATAGGGACACTTGCTGGAATGTCTTTCGGAGAATGTCCATAGCAGAGAGGGAGTGGTCACTTACATTCTCTTTGGACTTGGTGTAGTTCCTCCTTTGTGTCCATTATAGGCTTCATCAATCGGCTCCTCCAGCGAAAGTTTCACCTCTACTCACACCTTTTCCTATGCGATCTCGTTGGGTTTGCTTCCATGTGTCTTGCTCTTGATTTTTCTCCTTTTCTTGTCTAGTATTTTGGACATCCTATTGTGTTTTTACTATTGTAATCTCGTAGTACGAGATCTTGTCAAGTTGATTCTTGTATCTAGTTCACCTCCCTAAAGGGAGTTCTTGTAATCTTGATATCTTGTTTCATACTTACGATCCCGGGTTGTGGGATCTCGTGTATCATCTCTAGTCGACTTATCCATACCTATTAGTCCTCGGTTGTGGGACTTCTTGTATCAGCTACATACTCTTGTATTATTTCCTCTACGTGGGTGATCTTGTAATCAGAAGTATATTTCCAAAATCTTGTCTAGTGTGGTCAGAGAGCACGATCTAGTGCACCTCTGACACCTACAACCTTAAGAAGTAACTTATCTCCGTATATTCACTTGGTAATACATTCGGTGTTTTGTTGTTTTCCAAGCTTCTTCTTTCCTTGTGTTATTAGTGTACTTCCGTTGTCCTCAAACTCCAACATTACTCACGGAGGATATTGGGAAGCTCTGATGGATAAGGGCATGTACATCCAAACAAATATGATAGTCATTTTTTTCACTATGAAAGATCCCAATTAGCTACCTACCACTCTCCTCCCAACCTAATTAGCCCTTGCACTTATGTATATCTAGAGTCTTCTCTAAGGTCCAAACACCCCTCATATGGCCACTCTGAAGAGATAGAATAACCGCGAAGACTCATTCTAGTGCCTTGGCTCCCCCAAGCCCTAGTCCTTGACCCATCTAAAATCCTTGACCAACTGTAGGTAGATCAATGGTAGATCATGGTGGTCTATATAAATCTACCTCCCCCCCCTTTTAGACATCGTTAGCCTCAATGATCAAGGAAGGAAGTCTCTATGAATCAGAGCTTCTAATTCTCGAGTAGCATCTGTGAGTGGACGGTTGATCCATGCTCCTAAATATTTTGGTATGGAGCGATTTCGAAACTGCCACTCCCTCATATCGAGAACTCTAAAAGGAACATCTCACTCAAACATTCTATCTCCAAAAGCAATAATACCATCCACACAATTCTCATCCGGAGAAATGTATGGTCTCTACTTCATAACATGAAAAACTGGGTGAACTTTACAATCATCTCGCAATCGTAACTTATATGCGACATCACTAATCTTCTTGATTATGCCCAAGGTCCACAAAATCTAGGGGATAACTTGGGTTTCTCACCCACTATCAATGAGGAACGTGGAGCATGTAGAACACAATCGCTTTCTTCGATTATTCGTGGTATGCGGTATATGTCTACAAAAGCTTTCATCCTCTGAGCGGCATGCTAAAGATTGGATTGTTCTATTTTTTAGTTAGCTTGTATATTTTCATAGGTTTGCTACAATCATTGGAAATACCACAATACTATTGGGACAGTATTTCCATGGACTTCATAAAGGGTTTACCCAGAACACCGTGATAGAAGAATGCTATTCTTGTGGTCGTTAATATAAGGAAAATGGCACACTAAAAAATAGCATTCTTCTATCACGGTGTTCTGGGTAAACCCTTTATGAAGTCCATGGAAATACTGTCCCAATAGTATTGTGGTATTTCCAATGATTGTAGCAAACCTATGTTCGGGATAAAGGCCCCAAAGACTCCTTTTGTATATTTTGACCCTTCCATCTGAAAGCTCACTTCGAGAGCTTTCCACACATATTTTTGTTATATTTTTTTGACCCCAAATTGGGGAGTTATAGGCATTTACATTATTTTTATGACTTTTGGTCATTGGCCATGTGTGAACAAGCCCAAATGACCTAAAAGTCACTTATCAATAAGACTTGGTCCCAAAATCTCTCATAACTTGACTCGGACTTCTTCAATTTCAGCTTCTCCATCTTCTTCTTCAAACTTCTGCGCAGATTTCTCTCTCTACTTTCTCTCTCCTCACGCAACAGCCCACTCCCTTGGCATTTGGAGCAACCGAGCACACCTCGACGTAGCTCTCCGCGGCCTCTTTCAGCTCGTATCAGAGCCTTGAGCTGCTCTATCGCGACAAAGTTGCTCCAAGTGCTATTCTACTTCAGCCTATGTTAAGCTGAAGGTGTTTTCTTGCATTTGGGAGAATTTTATCGTGAAAAACCTTCTTTTTTTGCAATAAAAGTGCTGTTTGTGGAGGATTACTTCAGCCCGAAGCAAAGCTGAAGCAAATTTTGTGCTTTTTAGAGAGTTTCATCGCGAAGAATCTCTTCTATTCTTCCTTTTGTATCCCCACAGGTCATTTTCAACATCCACATTGCTGATTTTTTCATCTACAGGTCTTTTGTGGCAGAAATTCTCTCTCATATTAAGTGGAAGGACATGTACAAAGATTGAGGAAGTGCATACTTGTTGGAAACTTATTACAGCAGGCCATTTCTCTGATTTTACAGGTCATATTGCTGCAAAAAATTGGGGCTTTTGTGAAAACAAGCATCCATTGACTTGGTTTTGCATCTATGTATGCCTTTTGTGGTTGAAAAACAACAATTTGTTGTTTTTGATGCAATTAAAGCTTGTTGGAATTTTCTGAATTTTCTGCAAAAAATTTCAGAAATTAATGTTTGCAAGTTTTGGACAGCTTTTGGGCTTAATTTCTCAGCTATAGTCTCGTAAGGTAATTGCGCACAGTAAAACAAGTAAATTTTACCTTTTTTGGTGAAATTTTCAAGTGAGTAGTGTGCAAACATGGCCTCTACCTCCTCTGATGTCAAAAGCTTGTTTGACATCATGAGATTTGAAGGTAGCAGTTTTGATTTGTGGAAAGAGAGAATGTTGGGCATCCTCTTTCTTAAAGATTGTGAAGGGGCTCTTGAGGAAGATATGACAGATGCAGCATGGATGAACCTAAACAAGAAGGCCATCACTTACATCAAAATGGTTGTATCAGATGAAATCTTAGTGGATTTGAAAGGCCTTACGACTTCTTTTGAGGTATGGGAGAAGCTGAAAGCCACTTATGAAAATACCACGCCTGTAAATCAAGTGCATCTTATGCATAAGCTAGTGTGTATGCAGCTTGATGCGTCAAAAAGTGAGGCTGAGCACTTATCTTCGTTTACAGGTACTCTTTCACAATTGCAAGACTCTGGATTACCAGCATTTGATGATAAGCTTAAGGCCATCTTCTTGTTGATGACCTTACCTGATTCATGGGAAACATTGTTTGTTTCACTTTCAAATAGCCCCAGTCTTACCGTAGATGGTGTAAGGGGTTCTATTTTGAATGAGGAAATCAGGAGGAAAGCTAGTGGAGAGGGCAATGGTTCAGCCAATGTGGCTAGAGGAAGAACAGAAAAGAAAAGTGGAAATGTACAGAGGAACAAGAGCAAAAGCAAAGGCAAGGCTGAAGTGAATTGTTATCAATGTGGTAGGAAAGGTCATAAGAAGCCGGATTGCAAATACTACAAAGCTGAACTATAAAGAAAGAAGAACACAGGTGACAGGAAGAAAAAGGACACCAAGAATGAAGCACATGATACCTCAAAGGACAAAGACCAAGAGAAGGTCAATGTGGCCTCTAGTGTCATCATTGAGGAGCTATCAAATGAAGAAGATATACTTTGTGCTACTATGGAAGCAGAGCATGCCGAAGTTATTGATGCTTCTATTAATATTCATGCACAAGATATGCAGATCACAAAGAGGGATCTGATTGATGCCTTGCTTACTGTGAATGATGCTCTGTCACAAAACATGGATTGTAGATTCGGGTGCATCGTTTCATGTAACTCCTTTTAAGGAGTGTTTTACTACCTTTCATGCAGGCAGCCATGGACATGTATATCTTGGAAATAACCATGCTTGTTCTATTGAAGGTATTGGCACAGTGCATCTCACACTAGAGGGTACTAATGAGCTTGTTTTGCATGATGTAAGGTATGTACCAACAATCAAGAAAAGCATATTGTCTATTGGGCAAATGGATATCCATGGATACAGTACCCTCTTTGAGAAGGGGTCATGGAAGCTTATCAAAGGCTCTAGGCTGATTGTTAAAGGTATAAAGAAAGGGACCTTTTATTGCTTGCATGGTAAAGCCTTGCTGGGCAAGTTTATTGCTTTGGTTGAAATCCATTCACATGTGGAATTATGGCATAAAAGGCTTGGCCACATGAGCCAAAAAGGCCTTGATAAACTATGTAATTTGGACAAGTTTGATGCTAAAGGCTCAAAACTTGATTTTTGTAATGAATGCCAATATGGTAAGCAAGTAAAGAATTCCTACTACTCTGATGTCTCTCGTAAGTCTAATGTGCTTGATCTTGTTCATTCTGATGTTTGTAGCATGCCCACAAAATCTATGGGAGATGCTCTTTACTTTGTTTCTTTTGTTGATGACTACTCTAGGAAGCTTTGGGTATATTTGTCAAAATCTAAAGATGAAGCCTTTGCTGCATTTAAGAAATTTCATGCATTTGTGACCACCCAAACAGGTAGAAAGCTGAAATGCTTACGTAGAGATAATGGGGGTGAGTTTACAAGTGCTGAATTCAATAGATTTTGTGAAAATCTTGGTATTAAGAGGGAGCTAACAGTCCCATACAGCCCCTCTACCAACGGTGTGGCTGAAAGGTATAATAGGCCTTTATCTGAGAGGGTGAGATGCATGCTATCGACAGCTAATCTCCCTCATGGATTTTGGGGAGAGGCTTTGAAAACTGCAGTTCATGTTTGCAATCGATCCCCTCATATGTCTTTAAAAGGTGGCATTCCAGAAGAGGTTTGGTCAGGCAAACCAGCTTCATCTGACCACCTACGCATCTTTGGTTGTGATGCTTTTGTGCATATAAGGCTTGAGTTGAGAAGCAAGTTAGATGCAAAGTTCATGAAAGGAATCTTCATGGGTTATGGAGATGAAGGTGAAATGGGCTACAAGATTTGGCTACCTCAACTCAAGAAGGTAATACGCAGCCGAGATGTATTTAATGAGGCAAGGCTGCTCAAAAACAATTGTGCCTCTAAAGATGACCATAAAAGAGTCAAATTTCAGCATGTTCAGCCACCAGTTAAATCTGATATGAACCTTCGGGATGCACCACATATGGCTGGAAATGACAATGAGCTTGTGGTTATTGAGCCGGATGATGCCGGACAGCAAATTGATGCTCCTGAAGGGCATATGCAGCCACCTATTCATGCTGAAAACAGGGCTGGAAATGATGTACAGCAGCCCATTAACAATGAAGAAGTTAATGTACCTCCTGATGCAGATCCATTGCCTGGTAATGTGGATCATTGGGTAAGAAGATCTATACGTCCTAGGAGGCCAGTGAATAGATATGATCCCTCTATACATTATATTATGTTATCAGATGAGGGGTGAGCCTCTTACTTATAAAGAGGCAAAGCTAAGTGAGCACAAGAACAAGTGGGAGTTAGAGAAGTGGAAGTTAGCCATGCAGGAAGAAATAAAGACCTTGCATGCAAATGATACTTGGGATTTGGTTGAGTTACCCAAAGGAAGGAAAGCCATTCCCAACAAGTGGGTGTACAAAATCAAAACTGTTGATGGCAAACCCAAGTATAAGGCAAGGCTTGTTGCTAAGGGATATGCCCAAAAAGAGGGCATTGATTTCCAAGAAGTGTTCTCTCTAGTAGTGAAAATGACCACTTTACGTGTGTTGTTTGCTCTCACTGCTGCCTTGGATTTGGAATTATTCCAAATGGATGTTAAAACAGCCTTTTTGCATGGTGATTTAGATGAAGAGCTGTACATGAAACAGCCAGAAGGATATGCCGTTCCTGGAAAAGAGCATCTGGTATGCAAACTGAAAAGGAGCTTATATGGGCTGAAACAGGCCCCCAGACAATGGTATAAGAAGTTTGATGCATTTATGCTCAAACATGGGTTTAAAAGAAGCCATGCAGATCATTGTTTGTACACCAAAAAGGATGAAGATGGCAGCCCAATTATTCTTGTACTGTATGTAGATGATATGCTGCTGGCTGGGAAGAAAAAGAGCACTCTGAATGCTCTAAAACAGCAGCTGAACTCTGCATTCTCAATGAAAGACCTTGGGGAAGCTGAGCATATTCTTGGTACGCGTATAAAAAGGGATAGGCAGCAGCATACTTTGCAGTTATCCCAAGAAAAGTAGATTGAAAAAGTGCTGGACAGATTTAATGTGGCTGATGCTAAGCCTCTTGGAGTGCCATTGCCGCCACATGTTAAGCTTTCCAAGGATGACTATCCCAAAAATGATGATGCAGCCAATTATATGAAGAGTGTTCCATATGCATCAGCTTGTGGTTCACTTATGTATGCTATGGTTGCCACTCGGCCAGATATTGCTCATGCAATGGGAGTTGTTAGCAGGTTCATAGCTAATCCTGGTAGAGCTCATTGGGAGACCGTCAAATCTATCTTGAGATATTTGAAAGGGACCAAAAGTAAATGCTTATGTTATGGAAAGGGTCCATTGGAGTTGAAAAGATTTTGTGATTTGGACATGGCAGGTTATGTGGACACACGCAAGTCCACATGTGGCTATGTATACCTCCTTGCAGGTGGAACTATTTCATGGTGCTCTAGACTTCAGAGGATAGTTGCACTATCTAATACAAAGGCTGAATATATTTCAGCCACAGAGGCTTCCAAAGAAGCCATTTGGGTAGCTCGCCTGTGCAGTGAGTTTGGGATGCCTGAAAAGGCACTTGTTCTTGGATGCGACAGCCAAAGTACCATATGTTTGGCAAAGAACGCCATGTTTCATGCTCGCACAAAGCATATTGATGTGAGATATCACTTCATCAGAGAGGTGTTAGCCTCCTTGGTCCTTTAAGTGGGAGGTTGTTGGGGATAAAGACCCCAAGGGCTCTCCTTTTGTATATTTTGACCCTTCCATGTGAAAGCTCTCTTCGAGAGCTTTCCAGCCATATTTTTGTTATATTTTTTGGACCCCAAATTGGGGAGTTATAGGCATTTACATTATTTTTATGACTTTTGGTCATTGGCCATGTGTGAACATGCCTAAATGACCTAAAAGTCACTTATCAATAAGACTTGGTCCCAAAATCTATCATAACTTGATTGAGACTTCTTCAACTTCAGCTTCTCCATCTTCTTCTCCAAATTTCTGTGCAGGTTTCTCTCTCTACTTTCTCTCTCCTCACGCAGCAGCCCACTCCCTTGGCATTTGGAGCAACCGAGCACACCACGACATAGCTCTTCGCGGCCTCTTTCAACCTAGAGGATTTATCCTCTCCCTTTGTTTACCTAACATTTAAAGCAGTAACTTACATAATTCTTTACATCTCTTACCATCTTTGGCCATAAAAAGCACGCCTAATCAACAACAAAATTTTCTGATACCAAGATGTCCTGCACAAGGTACGTCCTGGTTCTCAAAAATCTCTTCCTTTCTAAACTTCCCTTCTTGGGAACCAGGCACACATATCTTTCCTTTTCTTTTAAGCGAAACTTGTTCAACTTGAAAATTAGAGAATGACTTATTCTCACTATTATCTGAAAACTCGTAGAGTCTAGAACTGTAAAGCTAATCTCATGCAGAATACGAGATAATGCATCTATAAACGTATTGCTCTTGCTTTTTCTATACAAAATTTCCGTCTTCGGAAATTATATGTCGTAAGACATAGTTGTGTCTTCTCTGGGTTGACAAACAAAGTGTTTTCATTCAACATCTTAAAAACTCTAAGTAAATGACATTCATGTTCTTTGAAACTTTATTGTAAACCAACATATGTGGGAATTGAACTCATGACCTACCGGTTAGGAGTATGATGGGCTAACCACTTGCCGAAAAGCCATGGTTGAGAATTACTTCCTAATCCTCTCTCTTCGGGTGTGTTTCAACCATTTCTTGCCTGTCATTTCTAGAGTTTAACACTCTTCCCCTTTTAAAAATCATTGTCCTCAATGATCAATCATTGATCTCCCCTTGAATTTATGTCCTCACCCTTACACAATCTCATGACCTTCTTATTCTGAACCTTGGTCTCTTGAACCCTTTCTCTCAACCTTGGTGTCTTGAACCTTGATCTCAAAATCCAACTTATCTTTATAAGTCTAAATCTGGATTGACAATCAGACTACTCGTCGATCCCATGTCTCGGATCCCTTTCCATCTTTTAACTCTACCCTGTAGGTGAACTCAAATGGGTTGATTTTTTAACTCTACCCTGTAAGTGAACTCTACCCTATAGGTGAAGCTAGATGGGTTGGTCTTTAACTTTAATTTCTTAATTAAAGAAGAACTAATGACATTATGTGTAGATCCTCTGTCAAGATATATTTACACATGATGTCTATTCGTCTCCCCTCTCATGACAACAAGCTCGATGCTAAGAAGCTGATAGCCTTTTTGTGCAACTGAAGATAATACCACATCTGGGAGAGTAGTCACCTTCATGATAATCGCAATATTCAAGATGGGTTGTTTAATGTTAGATGGAGGATCCATCTTAGTATCTCTAGCCTAAGATATCAAAATCCAAAGGAGATGATGGAGTAGAGGATAAAGACTGTTGTCTCTTCACCACCATCCCTTCTAATATCTTTTTCTTCTTAGGACTCATCCAATATGCATCCTAACCTATGCATCCATAACAAAGACCCTCATGACAAGCCTTTTTCTTCAACTATTGCATTAGACTAGAACACTGGAATGCTTTGTCATCCATGGAAGAGACAACTTTTCTCTTTCTATAACTCGAAGTTTGTATGACATTCATTTTTTTACTTGGTACCAAAATTGAAGCATGGGAACTCCAGCAGTAGGTTTCCTAAATCTTGTACAAGTTGCCTTCTATCTTGTAGGTTGGGATCGACGGGCATCGCCCATCCTCAAACACCAAGACCAGTTCTGCATCCTCATTCAAGGTGTGGGAGCATTCCTTGTGCACAAGTGGATGCAATGTCTCTCGAAGCCCAAGTACAAACTTATGCACTCGGAGAAAATCAGGCACTTGATCAAGAATCTTTAACAAGATCTCTCTATATCTATTTGAGTTCTTCTATCTATGTGCGTACTCCTTCACTACGAAATGTTTCTATTACAAGAAGGGTATTTAAAGCCTTGGTGTGCTCATCTCGAGGAATGAAGTTATTACAAAAGATAATCTTAATTCAGCCCAAGTGGCTGGTCTTGTCTTATCTTGCTCAATTTTCCTGCACCACCAATGAGCAACATTCATTAAACTATATGTGGCATGCTGGACCTTATGTTTCTCATCAATAATATTGCATAAGCGGAAGCACGGCTCCCACTTGCTTATCCATTATTCCACTGCATTCGTCATCCTAATGCTAATTTGTGAGTGGTATTTAGGTGGATTTAAATAATTTACTTTCCACTTAACATCTGTACTAGCTTACGCTCCAATGTTTATCGTTGGAATATGTGAACTAAATGGTTCTGCGAATGGAACTTCCATATGCATCGAAGTACCTACTGATGGCACCTCTAGTTTTCTAATAACCTCCAAGATCTTTCGAAGAGTATTCTCTATGCCAGAAACTTTGGTGGTAAGAGCCGTGATCTCCTCAGTGTATGGCCGCTCAAGCTCGGCCTGAGCAATGGGAGATCCATGCTCTTTAGGATTCGTTCTAATAAACAAGATGTAAATAATTAGTTATCTATTGAAAAGATAAAATACCTAGTTAATGACACACCTACTTAATGGATTTCTATGTAGTAAAATAAAGTAATGAACTCAAATGATGTTTTCTAAATCCTCTCTCTCCATGCCAAATACCAACGAAACAAAGGACCTCGCTTGATTCCAAGTCCTATACAAGATAACATCATGAGCTTACTAAGGATCTTAAATTACATCAAACGATAAGGGCCCTAAACGATTCTATACAAGCTTATAAATTTCTGAAATCATATTAAATGAATC
>CM035441.1:62470567-62578067 GCA_020310875.1 Ceratopteris richardii
TTGACCTTGCTCTCTGAAGTGTGTCCCTGCCCCGGACTAAAAGTATTGAAGTAAAGTATTGACCTTGCTCTCTGAAGTGTGTCCCTGCCCCGGACTGAAGTATTGAAGTAAAGTATTGACCTTGCTCTCTGAAGTGTGTCCCTGCCCCGGACTAAATCATGGAAGTATTGAAGTAAAGTATTGACCTTGCTCTCTGAAGTGTGTCCCTGCCCCGGACTAAAAGTATTGAAGTAAAGTATTGACCTTGCTCTCTGAAGTGTGTCCCTGCCCCGGACTAAATCATGGAAGTATTGAAGTAAAGTATTGACCTTGCTCTCTGAAGTGTGTCCCTGCCCCGGACTAAAAGTATTGAAGTAAAGTATTGACCTTGCTCTCTGAAGTGTGTCCCTGCCCCGGACTGAAGTATTGAAGTAAAGTATTGACCTTGCTCTCTGAAGTGTGTCCCTGCCCCGGACTAAATCATGGAAGTATTGAAGTAAAGTATTGACCTTGCTCTCTGAAGTGTGTCCCTGCCCCGGACTAAAAGTATTGAAGTAAAGTATTGACCTTGCTCTCTGAAGTGTGTCCCTGCCCCGGACTGAAGTATTGAAGTAAAGTATTGACCTTGCTCTCTGAAGTGTGTCCCTGCCCCGGACTAAATCATGGAAGTATTGAAGTAAAGTATTGACCTTGCTCTCTGAAGTGTGTCCCTGCCCCGGACTAAAAGTATTGAAGTAAAGTATTGACCTTGCTCTCTGAAGTGTGTCCCTGCCCCGGACTAAATCATGGAAGTATTGAAGTAAAGTATTGACCTTGCTCTCTGAAGTGTGTCCCTGCCCCGGACTAAAAGTATTGAAGTAAAGTATTGACCTTGCTCTCTGAAGTGTGTCCCTGCCCCGGACTGAAGTATTGAAGTAAAGTATTGACCTTGCTCTCTGAAGTGTGTCCCTGCCCCGGACTAAATCATGGAAGTATTGAAGTAAAGTATTGACCTTGCTCTCTGAAGTGTGTCCCTGCCCCGGACTAAAAGTATTGAAGTAAAGTATTGACCTTGCTCTCTGAAGTGTGTCCCTGCCCCGGACTAAATCATGGAAGTATTGAAGTAAAGTATTGACCTTGCTCTCTGAAGTGTGTCCCTGCCCCGGACTAAAAGTATTGAAGTAAAGTATTGACCTTGCTCTCTGAAGTGTGTCCCTGCCCCGGACTGAAGTATTGAAGTAAAGTATTGACCTTGCTCTCTGAAGTGTGTCCCTGCCCCGGACTAAATCATGGAAGTATTGAAGTAAAGTATTGACCTTGCTCTCTGAAGTGTGTCCCTGCCCCGGACTAAAAGTATTGAAGTAAAGTATTGACCTTGCTCTCTGAAGTGTGTCCCTGCCCCGGACTGAAGTATTGAAGTAAAGTATTGACCTTGCTCTCTGAAGTGTGTCCCTGCCCCGGACTAAATCATGGAAGTATTGAAGTAAAGTATTGACCTTGCTCTCTGAAGTGTGTCCCTGCCCCGGACTAAAAGTATTGAAGTAAAGTATTGACCTTGCTCTCTGAAGTGTGTCCCTGCCCCGGACTAAATCATGGAAGTATTGAAGTAAAGTATTGACCTTGCTCTCTGAAGTGTGTCCCTGCCCCGGACTAAAAGTATTGAAGTAAAGTATTGACCTTGCTCTCTGAAGTGTGTCCCTGCCCCGGACTGAAGTATTGAAGTAAAGTATTGACCTTGCTCTCTGAAGTGTGTCCCTGCCCCGGACTAAATCATGGAAGTATTGAAGTAAAGTATTGACCTTGCTCTCTGAAGTGTGTCCCTGCCCCGGACTAAAAGTATTGAAGTAAAGTATTGACCTTGCTCTCTGAAGTGTGTCCCTGCCCCGGACTGAAGTATTGAAGTAAAGTATTGACCTTGCTCTCTGAAGTGTGTCCCTGCCCCGGACTAAATCATGGAAGTATTGAAGTAAAGTATTGACCTTGCTCTCTGAAGTGTGTCCCTGCCCCGGACTAAAAGTATTGAAGTAAAGTATTGACCTTGCTCTCTGAAGTGTGTCCCTGCCCCGGACTAAATCATGGAAGTATTGAAGTAAAGTATTGACCTTGCTCTCTGAAGTGTGTCCCTGCCCCGGACTAAAAGTATTGAAGTAAAGTATTGACCTTGCTCTCTGAAGTGTGTCCCTGCCCCGGACTGAAGTATTGAAGTAAAGTATTGACCTTGCTCTTTGAAGTGTGTCCCTGCCCCGGACTAAATCATGGAAGTATTGAAGTAAAGTATTGACCTTGCTCTCTGAAGTGTGTCCCTGCCCCGGACTAAAAGTATTGAAGTAAAGTATTGACCTTGCTCTCTGAAGTGTGTCCCTGCCCCGGACTGAAGTATTGAAGTAAAGTATTGACCTTGCTCTCTGAAGTGTGTCCCTGCCCCGGACTAAATCATGGAAGTATTGAAGTAAAGTATTGACCTTGCTCTCTGAAGTGTGTCCCTGCCCGGACTAAAAGTATTGAAGTAAAGTATTGACCTTGCTCTCTGAAGTGTGTCCCTGCCCCGGACTGAAGTATTGAAGTAAAGTATTGACCTTGCTCTCTGAAGTGTGTCCCTGCCCCGGACTAAATCATGGAAGTATTGAAGTAAAGTATTGACCTTGCTCTCTGAAGTGTGTCCCTGCCCCGGACTAAAAGTATTGAAGTAAAGTATTGACCTTGCTCTCTGAAGTGTGTCCCTGCCCCGGACTAAATCATGGAAGTATTGAAGTAAAGTATTGACCTTGCTCTCTGAAGTGTGTCCCTGCCCCGGACTAAAAGTATTGAAGTAAAGTATTGACCTTGCTCTCTGAAGTGTGTCCCTGCCCCGGACTGAAGTATTGAAGTAAAGTATTGACCTTGCTCTCTGAAGTGTGTCCCTGCCCCGGACTAAATCATGGAAGTATTGAAGTAAAGTATTGACCTTGCTCTCTGAAGTGTGTCCCTGCCCCGGACTAAAAGTATTGAAGTAAAGTATTGACCTTGCTCTCTGAAGTGTGTCCCTGCCCCGGACTGAAGTATTGAAGTAAAGTATTGACCTTGCTCTCTGAAGTGTGTCCCTGCCCCGGACTAAATCATGGAAGTATTGAAGTAAAGTATTGACCTTGCTCTCTGAAGTGTGTCCCTGCCCCGGACTAAAAGTATTGAAGTAAAGTATTGACCTTGCTCTCTGAAGTGTGTCCCTGCCCCGGACTAAATCATGGAAGTATTGAAGTAAAGTATTGACCTTGCTCTCTGAAGTGTGTCCCTGCCCCGGACTAAAAGTATTGAAGTAAAGTATTGACCTTGCTCTCTGAAGTGTGTCCCTGCCCCGGACTGAAGTATTGAAGTAAAGTATTGACCTTGCTCTCTGAAGTGTGTCCCTGCCCCGGACTAAATCATGGAAGTATTGAAGTAAAGTATTGACCTTGCTCTCTGAAGTGTGTCCCTGCCCCGGACTAAAAGTATTGAAGTAAAGTATTGACCTTGCTCTCTGAAGTGTGTCCCTGCCCCGGACTAAATCATGGAAGTATTGAAGTAAAGTATTGACCTTGCTCTCTGAAGTGTGTCCCTGCCCCGGACTAAAAGTATTGAAGTAAAGTATTGACCTTGCTCTCTGAAGTGTGTCCCTGCCCCGGACTGAAGTATTGAAGTAAAGTATTGACCTTGCTCTCTGAAGTGTGTCCCTGCCCCGGACTAAATCATGGAAGTATTGAAGTAAAGTATTGACCTTGCTCTCTGAAGTGTGTCCCTGCCCCGGACTAAAAGTATTGAAGTAAAGTATTGACCTTGCTCTCTGAAGTGTGTCCCTGCCCCGGACTGAAGTATTGAAGTAAAGTATTGACCTTGCTCTCTGAAGTGTGTCCCTGCCCCGGACTAAATCATGGAAGTATTGAAGTAAAGTATTGACCTTGCTCTCTGAAGTGTGTCCCTGCCCCGGACTAAAAGTATTGAAGTAAAGTATTGACCTTGCTCTCTGAAGTGTGTCCCTGCCCCGGACTAAATCATGGAAGTATTGAAGTAAAGTATTGACCTTGCTCTCTGAAGTGTGTCCCTGCCCCGGACTAAAAGTATTGAAGTAAAGTATTGACCTTGCTCTCTGAAGTGTGTCCCTGCCCCGGACTGAAGTATTGAAGTAAAGTATTGACCTTGCTCTCTGAAGTGTGTCCCTGCCCCGGACTAAATCATGGAAGTATTGAAGTAAAGTATTGACCTTGCTCTCTGAAGTGTGTCCCTGCCCCGGACTAAAAGTATTGAAGTAAAGTATTGACCTTGCTCTCTGAAGTGTGTCCCTGCCCCGGACTGAAGTATTGAAGTAAAGTATTGACCTTGCTCTCTGAAGTGTGTCCCTGCCCCGGACTAAATCATGGAAGTATTGAAGTAAAGTATTGACCTTGCTCTCTGAAGTGTGTCCCTGCCCCGGACTAAAAGTATTGAAGTAAAGTATTGACCTTGCTCTCTGAAGTGTGTCCCTGCCCCGGACTAAATCATGGAAGTATTGAAGTAAAGTATTGACCTTGCTCTCTGAAGTGTGTCCCTGCCCCGGACTAAAAGTATTGAAGTAAAGTATTGACCTTGCTCTCTGAAGTGTGTCCCTGCCCCGGACTGAAGTATTGAAGTAAAGTATTGACCTTGCTCTCTGAAGTGTGTCCCTGCCCCGGACTAAATCATGGAAGTATTGAAGTAAAGTATTGACCTTGCTCTCTGAAGTGTGTCCCTGCCCCGGACTAAAAGTATTGAAGTAAAGTATTGACCTTGCTCTCTGAAGTGTGTCCCTGCCCCGGACTGAAGTATTGAAGTAAAGTATTGACCTTGCTCTCTGAAGTGTGTCCCTGCCCCGGACTAAATCATGGAAGTATTGAAGTAAAGTATTGACCTTGCTCTCTGAAGTGTGTCCCTGCCCCGGACTAAAAGTATTGAAGTAAAGTATTGACCTTGCTCTCTGAAGTGTGTCCCTGCCCCGGACTAAATCATGGAAGTATTGAAGTAAAGTATTGACCTTGCTCTCTGAAGTGTGTCCCTGCCCCGGACTAAAAGTATTGAAGTAAAGTATTGACCTTGCTCTCTGAAGTGTGTCCCTGCCCCGGACTGAAGTATTGAAGTAAAGTATTGACCTTGCTCTCTGAAGTGTGTCCCTGCCCCGGACTAAATCATGGAAGTATTGAAGTAAAGTATTGACCTTGCTCTCTGAAGTGTGTCCCTGCCCCGGACTAAAAGTATTGAAGTAAAGTATTGACCTTGCTCTCTGAAGTGTGTCCCTGCCCCGGACTAAATCATGGAAGTATTGAAGTAAAGTATTGACCTTGCTCTCTGAAGTGTGTCCCTGCCCCGGACTAAAAGTATTGAAGTAAAGTATTGACCTTGCTCTCTGAAGTGTGTCCCTGCCCCGGACTAAATCATGGAAGTATTGAAGTAAAGTATTGACCTTGCTCTCTGAAGTGTGTCCCTGCCCCGGACTAAAAGTATTGAAGTAAAGTATTGACCTTGCTCTCTGAAGTGTGTCCCTGCCCCGGACTGAAGTATTGAAGTAAAGTATTGACCTTGCTCTCTGAAGTGTGTCCCTGCCCCGGACTAAATCATGGAAGTATTGAAGTAAAGTATTGACCTTGCTCTCTGAAGTGTGTCCCTGCCCCGGACTAAAAGTATTGAAGTAAAGTATTGACCTTGCTCTCTGAAGTGTGTCCCTGCCCCGGACTGAAGTATTGAAGTAAAGTATTGACCTTGCTCTCTGAAGTGTGTCCCTGCCCCGGACTAAATCATGGAAGTATTGAAGTAAAGTATTGACCTTGCTCTCTGAAGTGTGTCCCTGCCCCGGACTAAAAGTATTGAAGTAAAGTATTGACCTTGCTCTCTGAAGTGTGTCCCTGCCCCGGACTAAATCATGGAAGTATTGAAGTAAAGTATTGACCTTGCTCTCTGAAGTGTGTCCCTGCCCCGGACTAAAAGTATTGAAGTAAAGTATTGACCTTGCTCTCTGAAGTGTGTCCCTGCCCCGGACTGAAGTATTGAAGTAAAGTATTGACCTTGCTCTCTGAAGTGTGTCCCTGCCCCGGACTAAATCATGGAAGTATTGAAGTAAAGTATTGACCTTGCTCTCTGAAGTGTGTCCCTGCCCCGGACTAAAAGTATTGAAGTAAAGTATTGACCTTGCTCTCTGAAGTGTGTCCCTGCCCCGGACTAAATCATGGAAGTATTGAAGTAAAGTATTGACCTTGCTCTCTGAAGTGTGTCCCTGCCCCGGACTAAAAGTATTGAAGTAAAGTATTGACCTTGCTCTCTGAAGTGTGTCCCTGCCCCGGACTGAAGTATTGAAGTAAAGTATTGACCTTGCTCTCTGAAGTGTGTCCCTGCCCCGGACTAAATCATGGAAGTATTGAAGTAAAGTATTGACCTTGCTCTCTGAAGTGTGTCCCTGCCCCGGACTAAAAGTATTGAAGTAAAGTATTGACCTTGCTCTCTGAAGTGTGTCCCTGCCCCGGACTAAAAGTATTGAAGTAAAGTATTGACCTTGCTCTCTGAAGTGTGTCCCTGCCCCGGACTGAAGTATTGAAGTAAAGTATTGACCTTGCTCTCTGAAGTGTGTCCCTGCCCCGGACTAAATCATGGAAGTATTGAAGTAAAGTATTGACCTTGCTCTCTGAAGTGTGTCCCTGCCCCGGACTAAAAGTATTGAAGTAAAGTATTGACCTTGCTCTCTGAAGTGTGTCCCTGCCCCGGACTAAATCATGGAAGTATTGAAGTAAAGTATTGACCTTGCTCTCTGAAGTGTGTCCCTGCCCCGGACTAAAAGTATTGAAGTAAAGTATTGACCTTGCTCTCTGAAGTGTGTCCCTGCCCCGGACTGAAGTATTGAAGTAAAGTATTGACCTTGCTCTCTGAAGTGTGTCCCTGCCCCGGACTAAATCATGGAAGTATTGAAGTAAAGTATTGACCTTGCTCTCTGAAGTGTGTCCCTGCCCCGGACTAAAAGTATTGAAGTAAAGTATTGACCTTGCTCTCTGAAGTGTGTCCCTGCCCCGGACTAAATCATGGAAGTATTGAAGTAAAGTATTGACCTTGCTCTCTGAAGTGTGTCCCTGCCCCGGACTAAAAGTATTGAAGTAAAGTATTGACCTTGCTCTCTGAAGTGTGTCCCTGCCCCGGACTAAATCATGGAAGTATTGAAGTAAAGTATTGACCTTGCTCTCTGAAGTGTGTCCCTGCCCCGGACTAAAAGTATTGAAGTAAAGTATTGACCTTGCTCTCTGAAGTGTGTCCCTGCCCCGGACTGAAGTATTGAAGTAAAGTATTGACCTTGCTCTCTGAAGTGTGTCCCTGCCCCGGACTAAATCATGGAAGTATTGAAGTAAAGTATTGACCTTGCTCTCTGAAGTGTGTCCCTGCCCCGGACTAAAAGTATTGAAGTAAAGTATTGACCTTGCTCTCTGAAGTGTGTCCCTGCCCCGGACTGAAGTATTGAAGTAAAGTATTGACCTTGCTCTCTGAAGTGTGTCCCTGCCCCGGACTAAATCATGGAAGTATTGAAGTAAAGTATTGACCTTGCTCTCTGAAGTGTGTCCCTGCCCCGGACTAAAAGTATTGAAGTAAAGTATTGACCTTGCTCTCTGAAGTGTGTCCCTGCCCCGGACTAAATCATGGAAGTATTGAAGTAAAGTATTGACCTTGCTCTCTGAAGTGTGTCCCTGCCCCGGACTAAAAGTATTGAAGTAAAGTATTGACCTTGCTCTCTGAAGTGTGTCCCTGCCCCGGACTGAAGTATTGAAGTAAAGTATTGACCTTGCTCTCTGAAGTGTGTCCCTGCCCCGGACTAAATCATGGAAGTATTGAAGTAAAGTATTGACCTTGCTCTCTGAAGTGTGTCCCTGCCCCGGACTAAAAGTATTGAAGTAAAGTATTGACCTTGCTCTCTGAAGTGTGTCCCTGCCCCGGACTAAATCATGGAAGTATTGAAGTAAAGTATTGACCTTGCTCTCTGAAGTGTGTCCCTGCCCCGGACTAAAAGTATTGAAGTAAAGTATTGACCTTGCTCTCTGAAGTGTGTCCCTGCCCCGGACTGAAGTATTGAAGTAAAGTATTGACCTTGCTCTCTGAAGTGTGTCCCTGCCCCGGACTAAATCATGGAAGTATTGAAGTAAAGTATTGACCTTGCTCTCTGAAGTGTGTCCCTGCCCCGGACTAAAAGTATTGAAGTAAAGTATTGACCTTGCTCTCTGAAGTGTGTCCCTGCCCCGGACTAAAAGTATTGAAGTAAAGTATTGACCTTGCTCTCTGAAGTGTGTCCCTGCCCCGGACTGAAGTATTGAAGTAAAGTATTGACCTTGCTCTCTGAAGTGTGTCCCTGCCCCGGACTAAATCATGGAAGTATTGAAGTAAAGTATTGACCTTGCTCTCTGAAGTGTGTCCCTGCCCCGGACTAAAAGTATTGAAGTAAAGTATTGACCTTGCTCTCTGAAGTGTGTCCCTGCCCCGGACTAAATCATGGAAGTATTGAAGTAAAGTATTGACCTTGCTCTCTGAAGTGTGTCCCTGCCCCGGACTAAAAGTATTGAAGTAAAGTATTGACCTTGCTCTCTGAAGTGTGTCCCTGCCCCGGACTGAAGTATTGAAGTAAAGTATTGACCTTGCTCTCTGAAGTGTGTCCCTGCCCCGGACTAAATCATGGAAGTATTGAAGTAAAGTATTGACCTTGCTCTCTGAAGTGTGTCCCTGCCCCGGACTAAAAGTATTGAAGTAAAGTATTGACCTTGCTCTCTGAAGTGTGTCCCTGCCCCGGACTAAATCATGGAAGTATTGAAGTAAAGTATTGACCTTGCTCTCTGAAGTGTGTCCCTGCCCCGGACTAAAAGTATTGAAGTAAAGTATTGACCTTGCTCTCTGAAGTGTGTCCCTGCCCCGGACTGAAGTATTGAAGTAAAGTATTGACCTTGCTCTCTGAAGTGTGTCCCTGCCCCGGACTAAATCATGGAAGTATTGAAGTAAAGTATTGACCTTGCTCTCTGAAGTGTGTCCCTGCCCCGGACTAAAAGTATTGAAGTAAAGTATTGACCTTGCTCTCTGAAGTGTGTCCCTGCCCCGGACTAAAAGTATTGAAGTAAAGTATTGACCTTGCTCTCTGAAGTGTGTCCCTGCCCCGGACTAAAAGTATTGAAGTAAAGTATTGACCTTGCTCCTACAGTTATTAGCCACTCCCACCCTTGCTCCATCGCGCATCGGGCGCGCTCCCGTCTTCATCGCAAGTCTTTAGGCTCAGTACTCTGAGCATTCTTTCATCTTCGAATGCAATGAGCGCTACGGCTAAGAAGGACGATTTGACAAAAATGGAGGACAAACTGACCATAGCTATCAAAGAAAACAAGAAGATGGTGGACTCCACTATCACGGCCATCATCAGCCGCCTCTCAAAGCTCGAGAAGGAAGTAGAAACATATCATAAGGAGAGGGAAGCATGGCAAAAAGAGAAAGAAGAATGGACTAAGGAGAGGGCAAACATGAAAGAGGAATTGGAGCTCCTCAAAGCTTCAATGGTCTCTCTTACACCCGAAGAGGGAGAGATTAATATGAACAAGACAGAAGCTCTCAAATTGACCGAGAGCATGGAAAACAAATTAGAAGCTACCAAAGAAGGGTGGATCGACATAGTGAAGAAGAACATCAAAAAAGAAGCCAAAGAGAAAGCACAAAAGGAAGAAGCCCTCATCGTGCACACCACTATTGAGGAAGAAAAGATGAGACATGCCCGCCGTCTCAATGTACGCATCACGGGCATTGAAGAAAAAGAAGGCTCTACCCCCGAGTCCGATGGGAAAACACTATGCAAGATACTCGGCTACAAAGAGGAGTCCCCCCCATTCATCAAGTCTTGGAGAACGGGACGAGACCCCACGAAGAAGAGAGCTCTCATTCTACACTTCCCTTCCGAAGATATAAGATCTACTTTCCTACGCAGGAGGGTGATTTTGAGAGCACTTGATGGCCCCCCCCATCTACCTTGACGATGATCTCACACCCATGCAGGTAGCACACCGTCGTGCATGCATGCCGAGAGTACATCAAGCTCGCAAAGAAGGAAAGAAGGCTTCATACAGAGATGGTCGTGTCATCATTGATGGCAAGGCCATCCCATAGGGATTCGCGGCCTGTGAGACACTCGAGGAGATACACCTTGCAGTTTGGAACTGCAATGGAGATCTATGGACACACCCAGAGAGATTGGAAGAGGTGCGCAAAGACAAAGACATCATTATGCTCACAGAGACACATGAGAGCCCGAACCGGGGCCTACCTCGTGTCCACGGTTTTCAGTGGGAGTCCACATACAGAGAGTGTACACGTCAGCACACCACCCGAGGATCAGGAGGAGTAGCCATACTCTTTAGAGATGGACTTCAGAGCAGGATACAGATAGTCGCACGTGATTCACAGGCCAGATATCTTTGGATTCGACTCCAGCTCTCGCAGGAGCGGATCATCTTCATAGCATTATGCTACTTTGCTCCTTCTAGCTCGCGTTTCGCTATCATAGATCGAGAGGAGGACTCACCATACACTTGCTTGTCAGAAGAGATTACAGAGTACTCTGCATTAGGGGAAGTCTTCCTTATGGGAGACTTCAATGCCAGGACAGGCAATGATCAGTGTGAGATATTTGACCCAGAAGACCCGGAGATACTACATACCATAGAGGATGAGTCTACAGCTCGAGCTTCAGCTGACCCTACACACACTCACTATGGCACTCACCTACTCAGACTAGGCTCTCGACATAATCTCGTTATCTACAACGGGATGACTCAGTGGCCTACCTCACGAGGATTGACATGCATACCACACTCAGTCACAGATGGCGGGGGAAGTACAGTAGATTACGTCATGGGGTCCAGAGAGGCCATCCACCTACTTACCTCATTCACCATCCCACCCATACCCATTGGGGCCGATCACACATACCTCGCACTCTCCCTGAAGGGAGACACCCCTACACGCATACCCGCAGCACGCATCCCACACACCACCATCCACTTCACACACGAGCTAGCTCACATATATGCGGCTCGAGTCGAGCAGGGTCTTCTCTTACTTCATCCTGACACTCCACTATCCCTACTCACCTCTCAGATAGCATCAGTTCTTCAGACATCAGCCATCAGCTCCTTCCCACACACCATCCATTCTCGTCACACACCTCCTCCCGGGACTATGCCACAACATCGTTGGTATGATGAGGATTGCAGAGATCTTTACCGCCGACTACGAGCTCAGCGAGCATTGGGAGAGATCACAGAGAGAGAGGCCAAGGGACAGATGAAGACTCTCACACGTCGAAAGAGGCGAGCCTTTGAGGAGGCACAGGAGCTTGAGCTATACCATCTCTTTATGAGTATGGACAGTGCTGCAGCATGGCGCAGCCTACGAGAGCCACGCCCAACCACACCTATTGGAGACCCACACACATGGCATGATTATGCTCAGAGGTTATATGAGGTACCTAGGCAGCCTCCCATTCCCCAGCCACTTGAGCCTCGCCCTACTAGTTCTTCTCTCTTCACAGCAAAGATGGTTGAGAGGGCCATACGACCACTTCGACATGGACGTTCGACAGACCACGCAGGATTGAAGAGCGAGCATCTCATATATGCAGCCTCCACTATAGCCCCGTTGATTGCACATGTCTTCAACCGGGCTATAGGAGAGGGCTTCCCAGAGGAGTGGACTAGGCACACCATTGTGCCTATCCACACATCTGGCGACACCGTGGATCCAGGGAACTACAGGACCATCATGATTGGCCACACCATGGCCAAACTATACGGTGCCATACTTGAGGCAGAGCTCAGTTCATATGCAGAGACTGAGGGGCTACGAGCACGAGGCCAGGCAGGTTTTCGACGAGCTTTCTCTACTATTGATCACATCTTCATTCTGCGCTGCCTCATTGATGGGGCAAGGGTGCGGAAGAAGAGGCTATATTGCTGCTTTGTGGACTTCCGCAAAGCTTTTGATACAGTGCCGCGAGAGAGGCTCTTCCAACGCCTCCAGAGCTTGGGAGTACCATCAGGGATGATTTGGGCCATCTATGCACTCTATGAGCAGGTGACTGGGAGGGTACGGTGTCCAGGAGGTATGTCTGAGGCCATTGCTAGCACCATCGGTGTTAAGCAAGGCTGCCCACTCTCTCCCACTCTATTTGGTCTCTACATTGACGAGATTGAGGACTACATTCTCCGAGCTGGAGGAGAGGGTGCAGACCTCGCAGGTACACATGTCCACATTTTATTATATGCCGATGACATTGTCTTGATTTCAGAGTCACCCGAGGGATTACAGCGCCACCTTGAGGCCCTGGATGAGTTTTGTACACAGAGGGGCTTGACAGTAAACCTTGGCAAGACCAAGGTCATGATCTTCCACACCTCCCCCATGGTGAGGAATGGAGCAGGATTCAGAGCTGGTGGTGGACAGATTGAGGTGGTCACTTCCTATGTCTATCTCGGAGTCACATTCACGAGCTTGCCTGGCCCCTTCAGCATGAGACAGGCAGCCACCGATAGACTCACACGTGGATATGCAACTTTAGCCATGTTAGAACGGAGATGTCACCAAGCACACTTCCAGGAGCCCCGCACGAAGGGCTGGCTATTTGACACACTGGTCAGACCAGCTATGATGTATGCTGCGACGGTTTGGGCCCCAGGTCTCACAGTCACCCAGTGGAGTGCGATCGAGAGGCCACAGGTACGTATGATCTCGCGATTATTTCGTGGGAAACAGTCGGTGCCACATGACATCATCAGGGCAGAGCTAGCTGCACCACCCATGGCAGTAGAGGCACTATTCCAGACTATCTGCTTTATTCAGAGGATTAGGGACCTCCCTACAGATAGACTCACACACAGAGCTCTTGAGGCATCTATACAGATATCAGAGTTAGGATATGAGAGAGCTTGGTACACTCAGGTTAGAGTCTGGTTTGATAGTCATGGACTTGATATGGACAGATTGCCGCCTTTTCAGTATGACCCAGACTCACCTCACATCCACCTCTCTCGTCGTGAGAGGAATGTTGTGCTCAGACAGGATCTCTTGCAGCTCTACATTAGTCAGACATGGCACACACCACACATGGGATCAAGACTATCGCACTATCGAGACCAGTTCATAGACATACTAGCTGACGGTTTCATCCAGCGACCACGCTACATGGATACTCACATGCCTCATAGCTTGAGGGTAGCGATTGGCCAGCTGAGAGTCTCATCACACCGACTCGAGATTGAGACGGGCAGAGCCGCAGACATTCCCAGAGAGGAGCGGATATGCAGAGTATGCAGAGTAGAGATGGAGGATGAGGAGCACTTTGTATGCAGATGTAGCGCATATGATGGCATCAGAGGCAGATACGAGACTCTGTTTGCAGGGCAGCCCACCCTCCGAGAGATCATGGACTCTAGAGACCAGCGACAGTTCGGGCGATTCTTACTAGAGATACAGAGTCACAGAGATTCCCTACTCCAGCCTACTGTAGCACTCCATACAGGAGGGAGACAGAGTCAGCTCACTGACTTCTTTATTCCACGACGTGCTGCAGCCCTCCCCCCCTCAGCCCACATACCGAGCGGGGTGACTCTTCAGCAGGCTCAGATATCTCAAGCTAGGAGACGACCCCGTGCTATAGGATATCGGGCCCCGAGACTTCACCGACACCAGATTGCGGAGATCCAGGCTTGTGACCATCGCGCCATGGAGGAGAGACGATCCCAGATGATGGCCGATCCCGTTGCAGCCATCAGGGTGGCCCTGACTCCACCTCCACCTATGTATCACATATTACATCCCACCCACTAGCACAGGATGGAGCTAGTTAGTCGTTTTAGATGCATTCTCATGGTTGTTGTACTACCCTTTTGCATATAGACTATCATAGATATCGCACTCCATACACCCCCCACCACTTTCATGGGTATCCCCACATGCATACTACGGAGATCTATATCAGCTTAACCAGTTTCTTTTCAGCACTTTTATCTTTTCTGATTGACAGAAGATACACCCATGTACATCGATTTGTCTCATAGGCCGAGTTCGGCCTCCTAATAGACGTAAAAACACTTTCTTTCTTTCTTTCTTTCTTTCTTTCTTCTTTCTCTCTCTCTCCCCCCCCTCCTCTCTCTCTCTCTCTCTCTCTCTCTCTCTCTCTCTCTCTCTCTCTCTCTCTCTCTCTCTCTCTCTCTCTCTCTCTCTCTCTCTCTCTCTCTCTCTCTCTCTCTCTCTCTCTCTCTCTCTCTCTCTCTCTCTCTCTCTCTCTCTCTCTCTCTCTCTCTCTCTCTCTCTCTCTCTCTCTCTCTCTCTCTCTCTCTCTCTCTCTCTCTCTCTCTCTCTCTCTCTCTCTCTCTCTCTCTCTCTCTCTCTCTCTCTCTCTCTCTCTCTCTCTCTCTCTCTCTCTCTCTCTCTCTCTCTCTCTCTCTATATATATATATATATATATATATATATATATATATATATATATATATATATATATATACGATTGACCACATCTTCACTCTGAGATGCATGATCGACCAGGCAAGGGTGAGGAAGAGGAGATTATATTGATGCTCTCTGGACTTCCGCAAAGCATTTGACACTGTTCCCAGGGACCGACTCTTCAGACGACTACTTGATATCGGAGCTCCAGAGGAGATGATATGGGGGATCTACGCATTATATGAGAGAGTATCTGGTAGAGTGAGATGTCCAAGGGGCTTATCTCATCCACTTGCTAGCACTATCGGGGTGAAGCAAGGATGCCCTCTTTCACCCACCCTCTTTGGTCTCTACATTGATGAGATAGTGGACTACATACAGCAGCAAGGGGGGGGATGGCATTGAGGTACAGGGATCCACTGTCCATATTCTTTTATACGCTGATGATATTGTATTGGTTTCAGAGTCTGCAGAAGGTCTACAGCATCATCTACATGGCCTATATGACTTTTGCAAAAACAGAGGGTTATATGTGAACCTTGGTAAAACCAAGTTCATGATCTTTCATACATCAGCACACGTACGCAGACATAGTTTGTTCACAGCAGCGGGTGGACCGATCGAGGTGGTTGGATCATATGTTTACTTGAGAGTGACATTTACAGCACCATCAGGGGTCTTCTCTATGTCTCAGGCAGCCCGTGACCGCATCACACGTGGGTACGCAGCACTAGCTTTGATGGAGAGATAGTGCCACCAGGCATATTTTCAGGAGCCCCGCACAAAGGGGTGGCTCTTTGACACTTTGGTTACGCCAGCGCTCATGTATGGGGCAGCCATATGGGGGCCGGGATTAGCTACATCAGTATGGACAGGACAGCATTAGAGAGGCCACAGATCCTCATGATTGTTGGGGTAAAGGTCCTAAATGACCCCCTTATTTGTACACATTTGTATAGGCCTTTTATAAGGCTTAATGTACTCATTATTTATTCTTTTTGCCAAGTTCAATGCGAACTTGGCCAGGTCCTATAAAAGTGAACTCAAATAAACTTAGGGCTCACTTCTTTCTTTAGTGAAGCCCCTAAACAAGCTTCCTCTCTCCAAATTCGAATTTCTCTCTCTCCATCTCTGTCTATCTGCTGCGTTGGCTGCTCCTTGCACTTCCAGCCCTTCTACTCAGCCAAGGGGGGTATTACCACAGCTGCTGCATCACCTGAGCACATCTCCTCAGCTCAACAACTGGTATCAGAGCCTATATTGGGCCTCAAATCTGCTCCGCAGGTTCTCTACAGCAGCATACACTCACCATTTGGCAAAATCATCAGGTTTCATCGCGAAGAAAGGGTCCAAAATCTGCTGTACCATCATTTTCAGTGATGTTACAGCTTTTTGTCGCGAAGAAAGTGATTTTTCTCTGATTTTATCGCGAAGAACAAGTGTTTTTCAGCAAAATCTCAAAGTTTCCAGCAAGAACAGGTGTTTTTCAGCAAAATATCAGATTTTCCAGCAAATTTCTGAGTTTTTGCAGGTCTTCTCACTCTCAACTGGCTGAGCACACATAGTGGGAGATACATTTTGCAGTAATTTCTATAGTTTCAGCAAAATTAACCTATGTATGAGAAGTTGTGGAGTATTTTGCCATAATTTCTTGTAAAACAATGGCAAAAATTGGGGCTTTTGCTCGTACGTGCATCTAAAGGCTGAGTATTAGCCTTATGTACATTCTTTGAGGTTAAAAACAACAAAATTAGTTGTTTTTGAGCATAAATTGAGTTTCTGAAATTCTCTGCGCAGAAAATTCAGAGATCAGTTTTGTGCCCAGAATCACCCCATTTTTGTCCCAAATTGCTCCTGTGACCGTTTGGAGCTGTAGTGCATCATTTTTGGAGGCTTCACTTTGATTTTGGTGCATTTGCCCAAAATTCCAGCAGTTTTTTTTTCATTGTGCAACTATGGCGTCATCCTCCTCAGATGTGAAGAATCTATTTGAAATTCGACGGTTTGAGGGAACAGGTTTTGACTTATGGAAGGAGAGAATTCAGGGAATCCTCTTCTTGAAAGATTGTGACAGGGCATTGGAGGCAGAGAAACCAGAGGACATGTCGGAAGATGCATGGTTTACTTTGAACAAGAAGGCCATTATATACATTAAGATGGCTGTATCCGATGAGATTCTAGTAGATCTCAAAGGTTTGACCACTGCTTTTGAGTTATGGGCAAAACTCAAGGCGACGTATGAAAATACTACGCCTGTTAACCAAGTACACATGATGCGGAAGCTTGTTGGCATGCAGCTTGATGAGTCCAAGAGTGTAGCTGAACACTTGTCATCGTTTACAGGTACTTTGTCACAGTTGCAAGACTCAGGAATGCCTCCTTTCGATGATAAGCTTAAAGCCATTTTCTTGCTTATGACATTGCCTGACTCTTGGGAGACATTGGTAGTCTCATTGTCCAATAACCCCAACTTGACTTTTGATGATGTTAGGGGTTCTATTCTTAATGAAGAGATCAGGAGAAAAGCAGGTGGAGAAGGAGGCAGCTCAGCCAACATGGTTAGAGGCAGGACAGATAAGAAGAGTAATTATGCACAGAGGAATAAGAGTAAAAGCAGGGAAAGAGGGAATAGCAGCAAAGGCAAAAGCAATGATGTGACATGCTATCAGTGTGGCAAGAAAGGTCACAAGAAACCCGATTGCCGCTATTACAAAGCAGAGCTTGATAGGAAGAAGAATTCTGGAGATAAGAAGAAGGACAGGAAAGAAGACAAGACTGATGCACAAGACAGCCAAAAGGACAAGGAGAAGGCCAATGTGGCTTCTAGTGTAGTCATAGAGGAGCTGTCAGATGCAGAGGACATTTTATGCGCTACTTTCTCAGCTGATGACACTCATGCATTTGATCCTTCGCTAAATGTTCATGCACAGGACATGTCAATCACTAAGAGTGATGTCATAGATGCTTTGCTGACCGTCAATGATGCATTGGCCCAGACTTGGATAGTAGATTCTAGTGCTTCATTCCATGTGACTCCTATCAAGGAGTGTTTTTCTACTTTTACTGCAGGCAGCCATGGCCATGTATACCTTGGAAACAATCATGCATGTTCCATTGAGGGTATTGGCATAGTGCATTTCGCTACAAATGGCACTAATGAGCTGGTCTTGCATAATGTGCGTTATGTACCAGGGATCAAGAAGAGCTTGCTTTCTGTGGGTCAAATGGATTTGCATGGTTATAGCATTCTCTTTGAGAAAGGATCATGGAAAATGACTAAAGGTTCAAGGCTGATTGTGAAAGGCACAAAGAAAGGAACTCTCTATTGCTTGCATGGAAAGGCCTTGTCAGGCAAGTTCATTGCTTTGGCTGAAGTTCACTCCCATATGGAGTTGTGGCATAAGAGACTTGGCCATATGAGCCAAAAGGGTCTCACTAGGCTTTGTAACTTAAAGAAGCTTGATGCTAAAGGCACAAAGCTTGACTTTTGTAATGAGTGACAATATGGAAAGCAAGTAAAACATTCCTTTTATTCTGGTGTGTCTCGTAAGTCTTGTGTAGTTGATCTTGTTCATTCTGATGTATGTAGCATGCCCACCAAATCTATGGGGGGTGCTTTATATTTCATCTCCTTTGTTGATGATTTTTCTAGAAAAATTTGGGTTCAATTGCTTAAATCAAAGGATGAAGCATTTGCTGCGTTTAAGCGTTTTCATGCATTTGTGACCACCCAAACAGGTAGAAAGCTGAAATGCTTGCGTACGGACAATGGTGGTGAGTATTCAAGTGCTGAATTTCAGAAATTTTGCAAAAATTTGGGCATTAAAAGGGAGCTTACTGTTCCATACAGCCCCTCTTCCAATGGTGTGGCTGAACGTTACAATAGGACACTTTGTGAGAGGGTGAGATGCATGCTGTCCACAGCTAATCTCCCTCATGGATTTTGGGGAGAGGCACTCAAAACTACAGTACATGTGTGCAATAGATCCCCTCACATGTCTTTAAAAGGTGACATCTCTGAAGAGGTTTGGTCTGGCTAATCTGCTTCATATGATCGCCTACGTGTCTTTGGCTGCGAGGCGTTTGTGCATATAAGGCCTGAGCTGAGAAACAAGCTTGATGCTAAGTCCATTAAAGGCCTCTTCATGGGATATGGTGAAGAAGGTGAAATGGGCTACAGGATTTGGATACCTCAGCTCAAGAAGGTCGTACGCAGCCGGGATGTTGTTTTTAATGAGGCAAGGCTGCTTCAAAACAATTGTGCCTCAAAAGATAACCATAAAAGGGTAAGATTTCAGCATGACCAGCCACCTGTTAGGTCCAATTTTGACCCTCAGGATGCACCACAAAGGACTGAAAATGTTGATGATCGAGTGGTTTTTGAGCCAAAAGATGTTGGACAGCAAAATGAGGCTCCTGAAGGGAATATGCAGCCGAATAATAATGCTGAAAATGGTGCTGGAAACAATGGACAGCAGCCTAATAATAATGATTTGATCATACCACATGATGTACACCCATTGCCTGACAATGTGGATCATTGGGTGAGAAGATCTACTCGTCTTAGAAGGAATGTGAGTAGATTTGATCCTTCATTGCATTACATTTTGTTGACAGATGAAGGTGAGCCTCTCACATACAAAGAGGCAAAGGCATGTGAACACAGCAGCAAGTGGGAGGTTGCTATGCAGGAAGAGATTAAAGCTTTGCATGCTAATGATACTTGGGATTTGGTTGAATTACCCAAAGAAAGGAAAGCCATTCCTGACAAATGGGTGTATAAAATCAAAACAGTTGATGGAAAACCCAAGTACAAAGCAAGGCTGGTTGCAAAGGGATATGCCCAGACCAAAGGCATAGATTTCCAAGAAGTATTCTCTCCTGTGGTGAAGATGACCACTTTGCGAGTGTTATTTGCAATAGTAGCTGCTCTTGATTTGGAATTAGACCAAATGGATGTACATACAGCTTTCTTGCATGGTGATGTTGATGAAGAGCTTTACATGAAACAGCCAAAGGGGTTTGTTATTCCTGGAAAGGAACATTTGGTATGTAAGCTCAATAGAAGCTTGTATGGGCTGAAACAAGCTTCTAGACAATGGTACAAGAAGTTTGATGCTTTCATGCTCAAACAAGGGTATAAAAGAAGCCATGCTGATCACTGTTTGTATACGAAAACTGATGTAGATGGCAGCCCTATTATTCTTGTCTTATATGTTGACGATATGCTGATTGCTGGTAAGAAAAGAGACACCATTGATGCTCTTAAACTGCGGCTGAAATCTGTTTTCTCAATGAAAGACCTTGGGGCAGCAGAGCATGTCCTTGGAGTGAGGATTAGAAGACAAAGGGACCAGCACATATTGTATTTGTCGCAGGAAAAATACATTGAAAAGGTGCTGGACAGATTTAACATGGCTGATGCAAAGCCTCTTGGAGTGCCATTGCAGCCATATGTTAAAGTTTCCAAGGAAGATTGTCCCAAAACACAAGAAGCAATCAATGACATGCAAAATGTGCCTTATGCTTCAGCTTGTGGCTCACTTATGTATGCTATGGTTGCAACTAGGCCGGACATTGCCCATTCAGTGGGAGTTGTGAGCCGGTTTATGGCCAATCCAGGCAAAGCTCATTGGAAAGCAATAAAGTCCATTTTGAGGTACTTAAAGGGGACCAAAAATAAATGCATTTGCTATGGCAAAGACCCATTGGAGCTGAAAGGCTTTTGTGACTCTGACATGGTTGGTGATGTGGATACACGTAAATCCACAAGTGGATACATATTCACTCTTGCAGGAGGTGCTGTTTCATGGTGCTCAAGGCTGAAAAGATTGTTGCTTTGTCCACTACAGAGGCTGAATACATTTCAGCCACTGAGGCTTCCAAGGAAGCCATATGGCTGGCACGATTATGCAGTGAGTTTGGCTTGTCAAACAAGGCACCTATGCTTGGCTGTGATAGCCAGAGTTCCATATGTTTGGCAAAGAATGCCATGTTTCATGCACGCACTAAGCATATTGATGTGCGATATCACTTCATTCGAGAAGTGCTTGAGGATAGCCTTATCACACTTGTTAAGGTTCATACATCACAGAATCCTGCAGATGTTCTCACTAAGTGATTGTCTAAAGCACAACATGAGCTATGTATACAGATGGTGGGAGTCACGTAGCTTAAAGGTGTCATTTATGCTTTTAAGTGGGAGGTTGTTGGGGTAAAGGTCCTAAATGACCCCCTTATTTGTACACATTTGTATAGGCCTTTTATAAGGCTTAATGTACTCATTATTTATTCTTTTGGCCAAGTTCAATGTGAACTTGGCCAGGTCCTATAAAAGTGAACTCAAATAAACTTAGGGCTCACTTCTTTCTTTAGTGAAGCCCCCAAACAAGCTGCCTCTCTCCAAATTCGAATTTCTCTCTCTCCATCTCTGTCTATCTGCTGCGTGGGCTGCTCCTTGCACTTCCAGCCCTTCTACTCAGCCAAGGGGGGTATTACCACAGCTGCTGCATCACCTGAGCACATCTCCTCAGCTCAACAATGATTGCCAGACTTATCCGCAGCAAGCCTTCAGTACCACATGATATCATTAGAGGAGAGCTCGCTCCACCACCGATGCTAGTTGAGGCACTATTTCAGACAGTATGCCTATTACACAGACTTCGGAGCATGGATACAGAGCGCATTGCTTATCGTGCTTTTCAGGCATCACGTGATATGGCATTAGCTCGTGATATGGCATTAGCTGGCGACACCTCCTCATGGTATGCACAGACACGAGACTGGCTGGCCCACCATGGCTTTGACATAGACAGGCTACCACCACTACAGTACGACTCACATGCACCCACCTACTCTCTCTCTCATCAAGAGAGGAATAGGGTCATTCGTCAGGAGTTATGGCATACATACATACAGAGGACATGGGTGAGCCCTCGGGATACATTGCCACCGAAAATGCTCTATTACCGCGAGCATTTTTTACATATATCCGACGCAGGCTTTATCGAGATCCAGAGATACATGCAGACATACCTTCCCCACCACCTCCGAGTCGTCATTGGGCAGCTCCGGGTCTCATCACATCAGCTCGAGATTGAGAGGGGTCGGTCTAGGGGAGTCCCCCGTGGGGAGAGGTGGTGCCCAGTATGCCAGACAGAGGTAGAGAGTAAGGAACATTTTGTTATAAGATGCCGAGCATACTTAGACCTACGAGCACACTTCCAGCTAGAGGAGTCACTCCAGTTGTGCATGACTATGGGAGACCAGCGACGCTTGGGGCGCTTCCTCACAGAAGCATACGAGAGGTGAGAGCGGTCACTACAGCCCACACATCAGCCACGGGTGAGTACCCAGCAGACCATTACCCAGTTCTTTCAGCGAGCTGAGCTACACCAGAGAGGCCCTTCTACTGGCTCACGCTCCACCAGGCAGCAGCACAGAGAGCACGACTCCGACCACGCATGGTAGGATATCGTCGTCCGCGACTATATCAGGAGGATATCTCACGCATCAGGACAGCCTACGACCACATGATGGAGCATAGGCATACCACCACCCCCTGGGTTATCTTCCTTCAGGAGGCACTCAGACCACCACCGATGTACCATATACTACACCCACCTCCCCCAAGCACCAGTAGCTAGGGTGTTTTACTCACTCATATTATGGATCCCCCTTATTAGGTGGCCACTATCTGCTGAGTCAAAGCCACGTCTCCCCAGCCTTTCACCAGCCCTAGATAGCTTTGTGTTTATTTCATTTCATTTTCTACACATGGTTACTACACTTGTACATGGATTTTGTGTCATAGGCCAAGTTTGGCCTCCAGAAGACGTTAATATGACTTTCTCTCTCTCTCTCTCTCTCTCTATCTCTCTCTCTCTCTCTCTCTCTCTCTCTCTCTCTCTCTCTCTCTCTCTCTCTCTCTCTCTCTCTCTCTCTCTCTCTCTCTCTCTCTCTCTCTCTCTCTCTCTCTCTCTCTCTCTCTCTCTCTCTCTCTCTCTCTCTCTCTCTCTCTCTCTCTCTCTCTCTCTCTCTCTCTCTCTCTCTCTCTCTCTCTCTCTCTCTCTCTCTCTCTCCCCCCCCCTCCAGCTCCCCCTCCCCCTCCCTCCCGGATCCATATTATAGGTAGAGATGAGGAGGCACGATACATGTGGGTTCGCATGGAGATAGCACAGGGGGATTGGATTTACATTGCGATATGCTACTTCCCACCAGGCGGGTCTCGATACGCAAGACAGGATCTTGGGGGACCGACCAGAGACAGAGACCAGAGACTCACCATACACAGCGCTCTCAGAGGAGATACTACATTACACACTAGGTGAAGTCTTCCTTACGGGGGACTTCAATGGCCGCATTCAGTCACATCAGTGCGAGGCATATGACATGGATCACCCACATCTCATGAGGGCCAGAGACCCGGCTGAGATGAGCACCAGCAAGGTATCGGCAGATATGGGTCAGGACACCACCGGCTATGGCAGACATCTACTCGAGCTAGGCAGCCGACACCATCTCGTTATATATAACGGGATGAATCGTTGGCCAGGTTCGGGCGGATTTACTTGCTTCCCTCATGGGGGAGGTGAGAGCACAGTCGACTACATTTTGGGTACCACATCTGGAGCTTCACTCATCCCCTCACTTAGCATTGGACGACGTCCACTTGGTGCTGACCATACATTTATCACACTCACACTCTCATCTCCGATTCCATTAGACCCTCCCTCACCCACTGAGACACGTACCACGATACATTTCACACACGAGCTCTCACATGTTTATGCACATCATTTACACACCCGCCTACTCTCCCTCGATCCACTCACCTTTGGATACGCTTACATCACAGGTCACCACCATCCTACAGGACTCAGCTCTCCACAGCTTCCCACACCGCACACATATGCACCCTCCACGCACAGGATCCATGCCCCAGAACCGTTGGTATGATGCAGATTGTCGTGAGCTACGGAAGCACCTACGGATTTTAGAGCATAGGGGAGATATTACACACACACAGGCACAGCACGCCGCAAACGGCGAGATTGGGAGGAGAGACAGTATTGGGATATTTACCATTTGCTCATGAGTCGAGACAGTGGAGTGGCACGGGGACATTTGAGAGAGAGGAGACAGCAGACACCTATCCGAGAGCCGAGCACTTGGCATAGCTATGGACGGAGTCTATACGAGATCCCGGACCAGCCCCCCATTCCCATACCGCAGAGCTCACATCCTACTACCTCTGACTTCTTCACACCCACTATGGTGGGACGCCCTATTGCTCGACTACAGCATGGCAGGGCCCATGACCATTTCGGTTTACAGGCAGAGCACCTCATCTATGGAGGCACGACTCTCGCACCGCTCATTGCCCACCTCTTCAACCCTGCATTGGTTGAAGGGTTCCCGGACTCATGGACTGAGCACACCATAGTGCCCATTCATAAGTCAGGTGATACTATGGATCCAGCTACATACCGGACAATCATGATTGGCCCTATATTGGCCAAGTTATATGGGGCAGTACTAGAGGCAGAGTTGAGTACTCTCGCTGAGAGGAAGGGTATTAGGGCTCCAGCACAGGCAGGTTTCAGACCAGATTACTCTACTATTGACCACATCTTCACTCTTCGATGCCTGATAGACCAGGCAAGGGTGAGGAAGAGGAGATTATATTGTTGCTTTGTGGACTTCCGCAAAGCATTTGACATTGTTCCCAGGGACCGACTCTTCAGACGACTACTTGATATCGGAGCTCCGGAGGAGATGATATGGGGGATCTACGCCTTATACGAGAGAGTATCTGGTATCAGGGGGGCTTATCTGATACACTTGCTAGCACTATCGGGGTGAAGCAAGGATGCCCTCTTTCACCCACCCTCTTTGGTCTCTACATTGATGAGATAGTGGACTTCATACAGCAGCAGGGGGGATGGCATTGAGGTACGGGGATCCACTGTCCATATTCTTTTATACGTTGATGATATTGTATTGGTTTCAGAGTCTTCAGAAGGTCTACAGCATCATCTACATGGCCTAGATGACTTTTGCAGACAGAGAGGGTTATCTGTGAACCTTGGTAAAACCAAGGTCATGAACTTTCATACATCTGCACAGGTACGGAGACATAGTTTGTTCACAGCAGCAGGTGGACCGATCGAGGTGGTTGGATCATATGTTTACTTGGGAGTGACATTTAAAGAAGCATCAGGGGTCTTCTCTATGTCTCAGGCAGCTCGGGACCGCATCACACGTGGGTACGCAGCACTAGCTTTGATGGAGACACTGCCACCATGCATATTTTCAGGAGCCCCGCACAAAGGGGTGGCTCTTTGACACTTTGGTTACGCAAGCGCTCATGTATGGGGCAGCCATATGGGGGCCGGGATTAGCGACATCAGTATGGACAGCATTAGAGAGGCCACATATCCTCATGATTGCCAGACTTATCCGCAAGAAGCCTTCGGTACCACATGATATCATTAGAGAAGAGCTCGCTGCACCACCGATGCTAGTTGAGGCGCTATTCCAAACAGTATGCCTACTACACAGACTTCGGAGCATGGACAGAGAGCGCATTGCTTATCGTGCTTTCCAGGCATCACGTGATATGGCATTAGCAGGCGACACCTCCTCATGGTATGCACAGACACGAGACTGGCTCGCCCACCATGGCTTTGACATAGACAGGCTACCACCACTACAGTACGACTCACATGCACCCACCTACTCACTCTCTCATCAAGAGAGGAATAGGGTCATTCGTCGGGAGATATGGCATACATACATACAGAGGACGTGGGTGAGCCCTAGGGATACATAGCCACCGAAAATGCTCTATTACCGCGAGTATTTTCTACACATATGGGACGCGGGCTTCATCGAGATCCCGAGATACATGCAGACATACCTTCCCCACCATCTCCGAGTAGTCATTGGGCAGCTCCGGGTCTCATCACATCAGCTCGAGATTGAGAGGGGTCGGTCGAGAGGAGTCCCCCGTGAGGAGAGGTGGTGCCCAGTATGCCAGACAGAGGTAGAGAGTGAGGAGCATTTTGTTATCAGATGTCTAGCATACTTAGACCTATGCGCACAGTTCCAGCTAGAGGAGTCACTCCAGTTGTGCATGACTATGGGAGACCAGCGACGCTTGGGACACTTCCTCAGAGCAGCATACGAGAGGAGAGAGCGGTCACTACAGCCCACACATCAGCCACGGGTGAGTACCCAGCAGACCATTACCCAGTTCTTTCAGCGAGCAGAACTACATCAGGGAGGTCCTTCTATAGGGCTCACGCTCCACCAGGCAGCAGCACAGAGGGCACGACGACGACCACGCATGTCTCTCTCTCTCTCCCCCCCCCCCCCCCGCACGAAGGGGTGGCTATTTGACACACTAGTCAGACCAGCTATGATGTACGCTGAGACAGTTTGGGCCCCAGGCCTCACAGTCACCCAGTGGAGTGCAATCGAGAGGCCACAGGTACGTATGATCTCGCGACTATTTTGCGCGAAACAGTCGGTACCACATGACATCATCAGGGTAGAGCTAGCTGCACCACCCATGGTAGTAGACATCATCACGGCAGAGCTAGCTTCACCACCCATGGTAGTAGACATAATCAGGGCAAAGCTAGCTGCACCACCCATGGTAGTAGATGCACTATTCCAGACTATCTGCTTTATTCAAAGCATGAGGGAGCTCCCTACAGACAGACTCACACACAGAGCTTTTGAGGCATCTATACAGATATCAAAGTCAGGATATGAGAGAGCTTGGTACACTCAGGTTAGAGTCTGGTTTGATAGTCATGGACTTGATATGGACAAATTGCCGCCTTTTCAGTATGACCCAGACTCACCTCACGTCCACCTCTCTCGTCATGAGAGGAATGTTGTGCTCAGACGGGATCTCTGGCAGCTCTACATTAGTCAGACATGGCACACACCACACATGGGATCGAGACTATCTCACTATTGGACCAGTTCTTAGACATACTAGCAGACGGTTTCATCTAGCGACCATGCTACATGGATACTTACATGCCTCATAGCTCCACGGTAGCGATTGGCCAGTTGAGAGTCTCATCACATAGACTAGAGATTGAGACGGGAGGAGCCGCAGACATTCCCAAAGAGGAGCGGATACGCAGGGTATGCACAGTAGAGATGGAGGATGAGGAGCACTTTGTATGCAGATGTAGCACATATGATGACATCAGAGGCAGATACGAGACTCTGTTTACAAGGTAGCCCACCCTCCGAGAGATCATGGACACTAGAGACCAAACAGCTCCGGCGATTCTTACCAGATATAGAGTCACAGAGATTCCCTACTCCAGCCTATTGTAGCAGCCCATACAGGACGGAGACAAAGTCAACTCGCTGAGTTCTTTATTCTACGATGTGTTGCAGCCCTCCCCCCCTCAGCCCACACACCGAGAGGGGTGACTCTTCAGCAGGCTCAGACTTCTTGAGCTAGGAGACGACCCCCTGCTATAGGATATCGGGCCCCGAGACTTCACCGACACCAGATTTAAGAGATCCAAGCTCGTGACCATCGCGACATGGAGAAGAGACGATCCGAGATTTTGGCTGATCCCGCTGCAGCCATCAGGATGGCCCTGACTCCACCTCCACCTATGTATCACATCTTACACCCGCCCACTAGCACAGGATGGAGTTGGTTAGTCGTTTCAGATGCATTCTCAGGCTTGTTGTACTACCCTTTTGCATATAGACTATCATAGATATCGCACTCCATACACTCCCCCACTTTCATGGGTATCTCCACATGTGTACTACGGAGATCTGTATCAGCTTTACCAGTTTTTTTTTTCAGCACTTTTATCTTCTCTGATAGATAGAAGATACACCCATGTACATTGATTTGTCTCATAGGCCGAGTTCGGCCTCCTAATAGACGTAAAAACACTTTCTTTCTTTCTTCCTCTCTCTCTCTCTCTCTCTCTCTCTCTCTCTCTCTCTCTCTCTCTCTCTCTCTCTCTCTCTCTCTCTCTCTCTCTCTCTCTCTCTCTCTCTCTCTCTCTCTCTCTCTCTCTCTCTCTCTCTCTCTCTCGACATGTGCCTATCCACAAATCTGGCGACACCCTGGATCCAGGGAACTACAGGACCATCATGATTGGCCACACCATGGCCAAACTATACGGTGCCATACTTGAGGCAGAGCTCAGTTCATATGCAGAGATTGAGGGGCTACGAGCACGAGGCCAGGCAGGTTTTCGACGAGCTTTCTCTACTATTGATCACATCTTCATTCTGCGCTGCCTCATTGATGGGGCAAGGGTGCGGAAGAAGAGGCTATATTGCTGCTTTGTGGACTTCCGCAAAGCTTTTGATACAGTGCCGCGCGAGAGGCTCTTCCAACGCCTCCAGAGCTTGGGAGTACCATCAGGGATGATTTGGGCCATCTATGCACTCTATGAGCAGGTGACTGGGAGGGTACGGTGTCCAGGAGGTATGTCTGAGGCCATTGCTAGCACCATCGGTGTTAAGCAAGGCTGCCCACTCTCTCCCACTCTATTTGGTCTCTACATTGACGAGATTGAGGACTACATTCTCCGAGCTGGAGGAGAGGGTGCAGACCTCGCAGGTACACATGTCCACATTTTATTATATGCCGATGACATTGTCTTGATTTCAGAGTCACCCGAGGGATTACAGCGCCACCTTGAGGCCCTGGATGAGTTTTGTACACAGAGGGGCTTGACAGTAAACCTTGGCAAGACCAAGGTCATGATCTTCCACACCTCCCCCATGGTGAGGAATGGAGCAGGATTCAGAGCTGGTGGTGGACAGATTGAGGTGGTCACTTCCTATGTCTATCTCGGAGTCACATTCACGAGCTTGCCTGGCCCCTTCAGCATGAGACAGGCAGCCACCGATAGACTCACACGTGGATATGCAGCTTTAGCCATGTTAGAACGGAGATGTCACCAAGCACACTTCCAGGAGCCCCGCACGAAGGGCTGGCTATTTGACACACTGGTCAGACCAGCTATGATGTATGCTGCGACGGTTTGGGCCCCAGGTCTCACAGTCACCCAGTGGAGTGCGATCGAGAGGCCACAGGTACGTATGATCTCGCGATTATTTCGTGGGAAACAGTCGGTGCCACATGACATCATCAGGGCAGAGCTAGCTGCACCACCCATGGCAGTAGAGGCACTATTCCAGACTATCTGCTTTATTCAGAGGATTAGGGACCTCCCTACAGATAGACTCACACACAGAGCTCTTGAGGCATCTATACAGATATCAGAGTTAGGATATGAGAGAGCTTGGTACACTCAGGTTAGAGTCTGGTTTGATAGTCATGGACTTGATATGGACAGATTGCCGCCTTTTCAGTATGACCCAGACTCACCTCACATCCACCTCTCTCGTCGTGAGAGGAATGTTGTGCTCAGACAGGATCTCTGGCAGCTCTACATTAGTCAGACATGGCACACACCACACATGGGATCGAGACTATCGCACTATCGAGACCAGTTCATAGACATACTAGCTGACGGTTTCATCCAGCGACCACGCTACATGGATACTCACATGCCTCATAGCTTGAGGGTAGCGATTGGCCAGCTGAGAGTCTCATCACACCGACTCGAGATTGAGACGGGCAGAGCCGCAGACATTCCCAGAGAGGAGCGGATATGCAGAGTATGCAGAGTAGAGATGGAGGATGAGGAGCACTTTGTATGCAGATGTAGCGCATATGATGGCATCAGAGGCAGATACGAGACTCTGTTTGCAGGGCAGCCCACCCTCCGAGAGATCATGGACTCTAGAGACCAGCGACAGTTCAGGCGATTCTTACTAGAGATACAGAGTCACAGAGATTCCCTACTCCAGCCTACTGTAGCACTCCATACAGGAGGGAGACAGAGTCAGCTCACTGACTTCTTTATTCCACGACGTGCTGCAGCCCTCCCCCCCTCAGCCCACATACCGAGCGGGGTGACTCTTCAGCAGGCTCAGGTATCTCGAGCTAGGAGACGACCCCGTGCTATAGGATATCGGGCCCAGAGACTTCACCGACACCAGATTGCGGAGATCCAGGCTTGTGACCATCGCGCCATGGAGGAGAGACGATCCCAGATGATGGCCGATCCTGTTGCAGCCATCAGGGTGGCCCTGACTCCACCTCCACCTATGTATCACATATTACATCCCACCCACTAGCACAAGATGGAGCTAGTTAGTCGTTTTAGATGCATTCTCATGGTTGTTGTACTACCCTTTTGCATATAGACTATCATAGATATCGCACTCCATACACCCCCCACCACTTTCATGGGTATCCCCACATGCATACTACGGAGATCTATATCAGCTTAACCAGTTTCTTTTCAGCACTTTTATCTTTTCTGATTGACAGAAGATACACCCATGTACATCGATTTGTCTCATAGGCCGAGTTCGGCCTCCTAATAGACGTAAAAACACTTTCTTTCTTTCTTTCTTTCTTTCTCTCTCTCTCTCTCTCTCTCTCTCTCTCTCTCTCTCTCTCTCTCTCTCTCTCTCTCTCTCTCTCTCTCTCTCTCTCTCTCTCCTCCCTATGCATATCATATTTGTATCTCACACATACACATAGCACCCGACACCCTTGATACCAGTTACTATCCACTCCTTTTATACCCATTTGTTGTACTCACACTTTATTTTCCTTTTGGGATCACAGTGGATTGGATCGTACTGATGTATATGTTTTGTCTCATAGGCCGATTTTGGCCTCTAATAGACGTTAAAAAGTCTCTCTCTCTCTCTCTCTCTCTCTCTCTCTCTCTCTCTCTCTCTCTCTCTCTCTCTCTCTCTCTCTCTCTCTCTCTCTCTCTCTCTCTCTCTCTCTCTCTCTCTCTCTCTCTCTCTCTCTCTCTCTCTCTCTCTCTCTCTCTCTCTCTCTCTCTCTCTCTCTCTCTCTCTCTCTCTCACCCATGTACATCGATTTGTCTCATAGGCCGAGTTCGGCCTCCTAATAGACGTAAAAACACTTTCTTTCTTTCTTTCTTTCTCTCTCTCTCTCTCAGAGGGGCCCACCTTCTAGAGACATAGGGCTCACGCTCCAGCGGGCAGCGGCACGGAGAGTGCGACGTCGGCCACATAGGGCTGGATTCAGACGACCACGACTATACCAGGAGGATATCTCATGCATCATGATAGCCCATGACCACATGATGGAGAACAGGTGCACCATCACCACCTCGGTAGCCTTCCTTCAGGAGGCACTCACACCATCACCGATGTACCACATACTCCACCCACCTCCATCCATTATATGTAGTTAGGATATACATACTCACTCCTATCATGGGGCCCCATGTATTAGGTGGCCATTATCTGCAAAGTCAGAGCCACATCTCCCCACACACCACTACATTATCCCCACTACCTCTCCATCACTCGATACACTATCTTGTGGTTATTTCGAGCCTTTTACAGCCTACAGAGTTTTGTGTAGCGAGTACTATTCCATTTTATTTCTACACAAGAGTTACTACAGTTGTACATGGTTTTGTCTCATAGGCCAAGTTTGGCCTCCGGAAGACGTTAATATCACTTTCTTTCTCTCTCTCTCTCTCTCTCTCTCTCTCTCTCTCTCTCTCTCTCTCTCTCTCTCTCTCTCTCTCTCTCTCTCTCTCTCTCTCTCTCTCTCTCTCTCTCTCTCTCTCTCTCTCTCTCTCTCTCTCTCTCATAGGCCAAGTTTGGCCTCCAGAAGACGTTAATATGACTCTCTCTCTCTTTCTTTCTTTCTCTCTCTCTCTCTCTCTCTCTCTCTCTCTCTCTCTCTCTCTCTCTCCCTCCCTCCCTCCCTCCCTCCCTCCCTCCCTCCCTCCCTCCCTCCCTCCCTCCCTCCCTCCCTCCCTCCCTCCCTCCCTCCCTCCCTCCCTCCCTCCCTCCCTCCCTCCCTCCCTCCCTCCCTCCCTCCCTCCCTCCCTCCCTCCCTCCTCTCTCTCTCTCTCTCTCTCTCTCTCTCTCTCTCTCTCTCTCTCTCTCTCTCTCTCTCTCTCTCTCTCTCTCTCTCTCTCTCTCTCTCTCAGGAACCCCGCACAAAGGGGTGGCTCTTCGACACTTTGGTTACACCAGCGCTCATGTATGGGGCAGCCATATGGGAACCTGGATTAGCCACATCAGTATGGACAGCATTAGAGAGGCCACAGATCCTCATGATTTCTAGACTTATCCGCAGCAAGCCTTCAGTACCACATGATATTATTAGAGCAGAGCTCCCTACACCAGCGATGCTAGTTGAGGCACTGTTCCAGACAGTATGCCTATTACACAGACTCCAGAGCATGGATACAGAGCGCATTGCTTATCGGGCTTTCCAGGCATCACGGGACATGGCATTAGCGGGCGACACCTCCTCATGGTATGCACAGACACGAGATTGGCTGGCCCACCACGGCTTTGACATAGACAGGCTACCACCACTACAGTACGACTCACATGCACCCACCTACTCGCTCTCTCACCAGGAGAGGAATAGGATCATTCTGCAGGAGATATGGCATACATACATACAGAGGACATGGGTGAGCTCTCGGGATACATTGCCACCGAAAATGCTCTATTACCATGAGCATTTTCTACATATATCCGACGAGGGCTTCATCGAGATCCCAAGATACATGCAGACATATCTACCCCACCACCTTCGAGTCCTCATTGGGAAGCTCCGAGTTTCATCACATCAGCTCGAGATTGAAAGGGGTCGGTCCAGGGGAGTCCCACGTGAGGAGAGGTGGTGCCCAATATGCGAGACAGAGGTAGAGAGTGAGGAGCATTTTGTTATCAGATGCCCAGCGTACTTAGACCTACGAGTACAGTTCCAGATAGAGGAGACACTCCCGTTGTGCATGACTATGGGAGACCAGCGACGCTTGGGACGCTTCCTCGCAGCAGCATACGAGAGGCGAGAGCGGTCACTCCAGTCCACGCATCAGCCACAGGTGAGTACCCAGCAAACCATTACCCAGTTTTTTCAGCGAGTTGAGCTACATCAGAGTCCATCTATAGGGCTCACGCTCCACCAGGCAGCAACGCAGAGAGCACGGCGACGACCACGCATGGGCGGATCATCGACCACGACTATATCAGGAGGATATCTCACGTATCAGGACAGCATATGACCACATGATGGAGCATAGGCGTACCACCACCCCCTGGGCTGTCTTCCTTCAGGAGGCACTCAGACCACCCCCGATGTACCACATACTACACCCACCTCTCCCATTCACCAATAGCTAGGGTGCTTTATTCACACTTTTATTCACATTATGGGTCCCCCATGTATTACGTGGCCACTATCTACAGAGTCAGAGCCACGTCTCCCAGCCTTTTCCAGCCTTATATAGCTTTGTGTAGCAATATACTTTTTATTTCATTTCATCCTCTACACAGGGTTACTACACTTGTACATGGTTTTTGTCTCATAGGCCAAGTTTGGCCTCCAGAAGACGTTAATATGACTTTCTCTCTCTCTCTCTCTCTCTCTCTCTCTCTCTCTCTCTCTCTCTCTCTCTCTCTCTCTCTCTCTCTCTCTCTCTCTCTCTCTCTCTCTCTCTCTCTCTCTCTCTCTCTCTCTCTCTCTCTCTCTCTCTCTCTCTCTCTCTCTCTCTCTCTCTCTCTCTCTCTCTCTCTCTCTCTCTCTCTCTCTCTCTCTCTCTCTCTCAGCAGGTAACCTTTATTCTGAGAGTCAGAGCTCCCCACCAGCAGACCCACCTGGCCTGCATTTGAGACCTCTAGACATTTGGCAGAGAGGGGGCACAAGAGAGTATGGTACGCAGACCTACCGATGGTTAGCAGACCATGGCACGAGCATTACAGATCTCCCCCCTTTTCAGTATGGCCTCTCTTCCCCCTACATTACCCTCTCTCGTTCGGAGAGGAACAGGATCATCCGTCAGGACCTACTACAGATACACGTCAGGGAGACATGGGTAGCACCACGGGAGCCTCTTTCCACAAAGAGGCAACACTACAGAGAGCACTTCCTTACTCTGACAGCGGATGGTTTCATTCAGAGACCACGATACATGGATACATACATGGCACCAGCAGAGAGAGTGGCCATTGGGCAGCTCAGAGTATCATCACACCAGCTCGAGATTGAGGTTGGGCGTGCGACACATACCCCCAGGGATGAGAGATTATGCAGGATATGCCGAGAGGAGGTGGAGGATGAGGAGCACTACACATGCAGATGCCAGGCATATGAGGACATCAGAGACCGCTACCCACAACTTTTCAGGGGGCTTGGAGACGGAGTACTAGCACCCTCTAGGTCGTTTCCTAGTAGAGCTCCAGTGCCACCATGCATCACTTCTCCAGCAGCAGATGGAGATACACCTGACCCCCTAGACTTATATTACAGATTTTTTCAGACCCACAACCACCCGAGGACCCAGATCAACGTGGGGTGTCACATTACAGAGAGCAGAGGAGCTTAGACGATAGCGTCGACGACCAAGACCCCCACTCCGGAGAGCCCGTCCCCACCAGAGAGATTCAGGCGATTCACGCACGCCATTACATGGAGATACGGAGACGTCAGCAGCGCACCCCCGTCGACCTCGATGTGCAGAGTATTTTGCGGATCGCCACGATGCCTTACCCATCGATGCATTATATCCTACACCCACTCCAGACATTTGGAGGGTTATGACACCACTGAGCCTCCCCTCCCTATGCATATCATATTTGTATCTCACCTATTGAGCATATAGAGTGCATGCCCATAGCATCCCACACCCTCGACTCCATCTATTATTATCCACTCCTTTTATACTCTGTTTTGTACTCACACTTTATTTTCCTTTTGGGATCACAGTGGATTGGATCATACTGATATATATGTTTTGTCTCATAGGCCGATTTTGGCCTCTAATAGACGTTAAAAAGTCTTCTCTCTCTCTCTCTCTCTCTCTCTCTCTCTCTCTCTCTCTCTCTCTCTCTCTCTCTCTCTCTCTCTCTCTCTCTCTCTCTCTCTCTCTCTCTCTCTCTCTCTCTCTCTCTCTCTCTCTCTCTCTCTCTCTCTCTCTCTCTCTCTCTCTCTCTCTCTCTCTCTCTCTCTCTCTCTCTCTCTCTCTCTCTCTCTCTCTCTCTCTCTCTCTCTCTCTCTCTCTCTCTCTCTCTCTCTCTCTCTCTCTCTCTCTCTCTCTCTCTCTCTCTCTCTCTCCCCCTCCCCCCCCCTCCCCCCCTCCCTCGCTCCCCCCCCCTCTCTTCAGGGGGCCCAAAGAGATCAGGGCTTTACTGGAGACGGAGGACCAGCGCCCTCTTGGTCGCTTCCTAGTAGAGCTCAAGCACCGCCGTGCATCACTTCTCCAGCAGCGGACGGACATACACTTGGCCCCCAAGACTTCTATTACAGATTTGTTTAGACCCACAGCCACCCGAGGACCTTGCTCGATGCAGGATGTCACATTACAGAGAGAATAGGAGCTTAGACGACAGCGCCGACGACCCAGACCCCCACTCCGGAGAGCCCGTCCCCACCAGAGAGAGATTCAAGCGATTCACGCACGCCATGACATGGAGATATGGAGACGTCAGCAACGCACTCTTGTCGATCTCGATGTGTAGAGCATTTTGAGGATCGCCACGATGTCTTACCCACCGATGCACTATATCCTACACCCACTCTAGGCGCTTAGAGCGTTATGACACCACCGAGCCTCCCCTTCCTATGCATATCATATTTGTACATCACCTATTGAGCATATAGAGTGCATACCCATAGCACAATATACCCTTGATGCCAGATATTATCCACCTCTCTCTCTCTCTCTCTCCTCTCTCTCTCTCTCTCTCTCTCTCTCTCTCTCTCTCTCTCTCTCTCTCTCTCTCTCTCTCTCTCTCTCTCTCTCTCTCTCTCTCTCTCTCTCTCTCTCTCTCTCTCTCTCTCTCTCTCTCTCTCTCTCTCTCTCTCTCTCTCTCTCTCTCTCTCTCTCTCTCTCTCTCTCTCTCTCTCTCTCTCTCTCTCCCCCTCCCTCCCTCCCTCCTTCCCCCTCCCTCCCTCCCTCCCCCTCTCTCTCTCTCTCTCTCTCTCTCTCTCTCTCTCTCTCTCTCTCTCTCTCTCTCTCTCTCTCTCTCTCTCTCTCTCTCTCTCTCTCTCTCTCTCTCTCTCTCTCTCTCTCTCTCTCTCTCTCTCTCTCTCTCTCTCTCTCTCTCTCTCTCTCTCTCTCTCTCTCTCTCTCTCTCTCTCTCTCTCTCTCTCTCTCTCTCTCTCTCTCTCTCTCTCTCTCTCTCTCTCTCTCTCTCTCTCTCTCTCTCTCTCTCTCTCTCTCTCTCTCTCTCTCTCTCCCCCTCCCTCCCTCCCTCCTTCCCCCTCCCTCCCTCCCTCCCTCCCTCCCCCCCTCTCTCTCTCTCTCTCTCTCTCTCTCTCTCTCTCTCTCTCTCTCTCTCTCTCTCTCTCTCTCTCTCTCTCTCTCTCTCTCTCTCTCTCTCTCTCTCTCTCTCTCTCTCTCTCTCTCTCTCTCTCTCTCTCTCTCTCTCTCTCTCTCTCTCTCTCTCTCTCTCTCTCTCTCTCTCTCTTGGAACACCTACACCCATAGCATATCCTCAAACTTAGCACACCTACACCCGGAGGTTATATGATGTCCCATGACAACCCCCATTGCCGATTCCCCCCCACACCACGCCCAGTGATATATACCCTCTTTACAGAAGGCATGGTACGACAGGCCATCCACAGGATGAAGCATGGCCTCTCCGCAGACCACACGGGACTACAGGCGAGCACTTTATATACGCAGTCGATGTAGTTGGCCACTTGATCGCCCACCTCTTCAACCGTGCTTTGGTTGAGGGGTTACCTGACTCGTGGACTATGCACACCATTGCACCTATTCACAAGTCCGACGATATGATGGACTCGGGGAACTATAGGACTATTATGATAGGCCATATCCTAGCCAAGATCTATGGCGCAGTACCAGAGGCAAAGCTTAGTACACATGTTGAGGCAGCTCGGATCAAAGCACTCGGCCAAGCAGGCTTTCGAAGCACACTCTCCACCATCGACCACATCTTCGTGCTTCGCTGCTTGATCAAGAGCGCGAAGGTGAGGAAGCGGAGACTCTATGGCTGCTTTGTGGATTTCCGCAAAGCCTTCGACATGGTCCCCCGAGAGAGACTACTACGGAGACTCCAGGAGTTCCAGCTACCGTCAAACATGCTATGGGCCATCCATGCGTTGTATGCACGAGTCACAAGCAAGGTACGTTGCCCCGCCGGGCTATTAGACAGCCTTGTTAGCACCATTGGTGTGAAACAAGGTTTCCCTCTCACCAGTCTCTTCGGTCTCTACATCGACGAGATCACAGAGTATATATAGCGAGCCGAAGGGCAAGGAGGAGACCTTGGAGGTACGCCAGTACACATCCTATTACACGATGATGACATTGTCTTCCTTTCAGAGTCACAAGAGGGGTTGGAGTTACATTTACAGGCGCTCGATACCTTCTCCACTGAGAGAGGACTCAGTGAACCTTGACAAGAACAAGGTCATGATCTTCCACACCTCCAAGACAGTATACACACGAGCCTCTTTCACCACAGCTCGAGGACAAATAAAGGTAGTGGACTCTTACGTCTACTTAGGTGTCACCTTCCCGGGTACTACAGGTATGTTCTCCATGGCCCAAGCAGCGAGAGACACATTGACGTGAGGCTATGCGATGCTTGCCAGATTGAAGAGACGTTGCTTTTAAGCACATTTCCAAGAGCCTCGGACTAACGGGTGACTCTTTGATACTCTAGTGACACCCATCTTGATGTACGCAATGGCAATATGGGCACCAGGCATTACAGCACCGATGTGGATGCAGATTGAGAGGCCCCATGTCACCATGATCTCGCGCTTGCTCCGCAGTAAGCCCTCGGCTCCACATGACATTATACGGGCTGAGCTTGGCACACCACCGATGCTGGTGGAGGACCTCTTCCAGCTCGTGACCTTTATCCTAAGAGTCAGGGAGCTCCCCACTGGCCGACTCACTAGGATTGAATTTGAGAGCTCCAAACATTTGGTAGAGACAAGGCATGAGAGAGTATGGTATTGCACCTTGCTATATGAATGTTCATGAGGAATTGCATTCTCAAGAGAGGGTTTAGCCTTTGCTGTGCTCTCACTGAGGAGCTGGTCTCCTATCAAGGACGTCTTGACTCGGATTGTTCCTCGTCCAAGCCTGCTTCAAAGATGGCCCATTTTGTTGTTTCTGTTGCATCCTCCCGATCCGCTCAATCTCCATGAGAGTCCTTTCGTGGAATGTTCAAGGGAAGGGAGGCCCGAACTTCTTGCGGTATAGAGCTCGTTTGCAACAAGAGCTCCGACAATGCCACGTCCTTGACTCGGATTGTTCCTCGTCCAAGCATGCCTCAAAGTTGGCCCATTTTGTTGTTTCTGTTGCATCCTCCCGATCTACTCAGTCTCCATGAGAGTCCTTTCATGGAATGTTCAAGGGAAGGGAGGCGCGAACTTCTTGCGGTATAGAGCTCGTTTGCGACAAGAGCTCCAACAATGCCAGATTGGCGGGCCCATCGATATTTTGATACTTCTGAAGCACCATCTCTCTTCGGGCCATACTTGGCATTATGGACAACTCTTGCAGAGACTATGTGAGGTATTTTGGTCGCCTGGATACAGGCCCGATGGGTCCCGAGGTGGCATGTGTATTTCGGTTGGGGATTCATGAAGATCGTGATTGTGGAGAGAGAGGAGATTGTGTCTGGCAGGGCCATCAAGATGATTTTGCAGTGGAAAGGCCTCACATATGGCTTTCTGAATCTTTACGCTCCGAATCATGAGAGTAGATGTGCTTCCTTTTGGTCACAAATTATTGATGCAATACCTAATGCTCATGCTTGCTATGTTGCTAGTGAGTTCCACATGATTGAGGCACATCAGGACAGACAGAGCGATAGCCAGGTCATAGTTCATGGATCTAAGCTCGCAGCCTTGAAAAGATCATGTTTGACGTTGAGGTTGCATGATGTATGGCACATTGAGGTCACAGTTCATGGATATGAGCTCGCAGCCTAGAAAAGATTATGTTTGACGTTGAGTTGCATGATGTATGGCACATTGAGGTCAGAGTTCATGGATCTAAGCTCGTGGCCTAGGAAAGATTATGTTTGACGCTGAGGTTACAAGATGTATGGCACATTGATGGCTTTGCTAGAGAGAGGTAGTCTTCGCTTTTCGCGTTTGGACACATGCATTAGTGGGATGAATCTATCTCGAATCGATCGGATTTATGTCAGTGATGCCTTGGAAGATTATGCTGGTATGAGCATTGTGGCAGGCTCCTACATGTCGGATCACGCCCCTGTAGTTGTCACCTTTAGAAAGGATGCTACTCACGGATATCCTTTCATGCGCATCCCTAAGCACATTTAGCTTGACCATATTCAGCTTGTTGAGAGCTTGAACTGACTAGATTGCTACGATTTGGAGCCAACTCTGATGGGAGGTTGGCTCTCGGGCCAAGTTAGCTTGTTTCCTGCATGAGGAGGTACTCTTCAGCTTGCTCAGCTCCGAGAGACTTCATGGTGCCTTCACAAGGGGTTGCCCCACTTCAACGTATCCTTGAGTATCTTCCTGAGTATGAGTGGGCAAGTGCCCTGCTTGCTCATGCCCAGCACGAACTTCATGATATTGAGTAAAGACGGTCCCCTTCCTTCCATCATAGATAGGCTTCTCGGTGAACTCAAGTTGAGGATCGTGTCTCTATTGAGTCCTTCTCGGCTAGTTGGCCGTGGCACTCGCGCAATGGGATCCACCAGCTCCGCCGATGGTAAGATGACGTAGGATCCTCCTGAGTTTAGGGAGATTGCCACCAAGTTTTATCGCACTCTGTTATTAGAGGAGCCCCCTCCTATGGCTCGACAGGAGAGCAGACACTGCGTCCTTCGGCAAGTATGGAGATATGTGAATGAGGCAATGCAGACTAGGCTCCTTGCCCCGTTCTCTGACACATAGCTTCTTGATGCCTTGTGTGGGCTGGCACGAGACAGTTGTCCTAGTGCGGATGGACTCCTTCCTGATTTCTTTATCCGCTATTGGGGGATCTTGGACGAAGGCACAGACTTGCTTTCCAGGAGGTCATGGAGGGGGATTCCTTTCTTGAGACTCTCTCCAAGGGGCTGATTTTTCTCATCCCGAAGAAGGGGGGAAACTTGGATGAGATCATACAATGGCACCTAATTACGATTCTCAACTCATCCTACCAGATTCTCACTAAGGCTATGAGTTTGAGATTACAACCGATGCTTGAGATCTTGATTCACCTTATGCAAACTAATTTTGTCAAGGGTCATAGTATCCTTGACAACATCTTCACTTTTTGGGAACATAGTGGAAAGCAATGTTTTAGCAACGGCAACAGCAATGGGTTAGCAACGAAGGCAACATTTGGAGCTAGGCGTTGAGATAAAATTATTTATTTTTCAAAACTTATATATATATTTTTCAGGTATTTTGGGTCGTATGATATATAATAAGGTGGGATATGACTATATATACCATAAAATACAATATAAAAATCATATATAATAGAGATTATTTCCACTGAATCTTGAGCTCACTATGTATGAACTTGGATGCTTGAGAAACTACAAACTGAATGTTAGGACGATATTACATAGATATATCAAGCAACCTACTACTTCAATATATAATTTAGCATCAAATGGTTCTGAATCTACTTCCGACTATAATGACACATTGACATCCATAGGTGTATGTGTCACATCATGGGGGTCGTGTGATAACACCTCTGGTGTGAGGTGGCAGGGAGGTCATATGACACCAATAGGGACTTATGTCATATGGTAGAGGAATTAAGGGAGGTTGATCTCATTATTATGAGACTCATGCATGAGTTGTTGCACACATGAAAGCATAGCATGTTAAACGGTTGGGCGGCGAAGCTAATAGCAAATCTCTGTGTGTTAATGGAGCTTCGGAGTTCGAAAGCTTAAGCGATGGTTGGCGTACGTAGGAGATAACAAAAGCATAGCATATATATGAGTTTATGGGGTGCATGCCATGGGCCGGTCAAGCCCTATGTTGTTGGGTGGCCTGTGTGCCATTGAGCTTATGGTTAAATTTTTTTTGGGATTCCATTTCTTGGGAAAATGCTGTCAAAATTTTTCCTACCGCATGGCGTTATATACGCACTTGCCTTTAGGTAAGAATGTTATGGTATGGTAACATGCCTTTCTGCAAACATCAATAAGACCTAGGCATGCTTATAAGCATGTATTTGATGGACTTAGGACCATCATAGTAATATACTTAAGGAAACTTCAGTAGTAACAAGATCCCTACTCATAATCCTTATGGATTTAGACCATAGGATTGCTAAGGGAAGGAGCTACACCTTCATCATTAGTAATGTGCACAACCAATCCTATAGGTTATAAGAAGTTGCATACAGGCACAAGAGATACATTTATGATAATCTCCAAAGCAATGAAGATTTACTTATCTTCACAAGAGTCTCACACTATGATTAGAAGACTATGGGGTATTATTACGAATACCCAAAGAGTGACTAGTTTCACTCATGCACATCATTTGAGCAAGTAGTGAAGCATTTCTGCTACACTACTAAGGAAACCAATTAGATTGGATCACAGAGTTTGGTTTCATGAAACAGCATCGACGGGTGCTTATATGATTCGAGTGATGGTTAGGAAGGCCACAGACATGGCACTAGTTCTATGGTATACAGCATAGTTCCCTTAGTCAGGAATAGTTTGGGTACCCAATACACATATGTATCTTGGGATCTACAAAGAGGTACCTAGACTTAGTCTTTGTACCTAGGAACAAGTTGGTTTGGAACAGAAGGGGATATCCGTTGTCACATTGTTGACTAGAACCAAACTATACTAGTTCAAGGACATGGGACTCATTTGAGTCCACTCATATGATTTTAGGATATGGGATTCATTAGAGTCCACTTGCATATTCCATTACATGGAATATATATTTGGTTTAGTGTAGGTATGACACCGTGAATTGGAAGAAGTTTTCACTGGTATGGGACAGTCGAAATGACTTCCCTCTGAGCACTTTTCTTCTATGGCCAGGGAGAAAAGGACTCATCATTCATGGCGTCATGTCTCACTAGATCAGAGGAGAGCTTTTAGTAGACATCTCCTTAGGATTGGGAGTTATCCTTCATAGTTTAGGGAAGATTTATTCTTCCAGTAGAGAAATGTGATAGGTGATTTTATCACCATTCATATCACATACTCATTTTCAGGTTTTTAGAAAGGATAATTCCATGAGTTTGATTGGATCGTATGGATCCATGCATAGAGGATCGTTGGCAGAGCTAGCTCTTTAGTATGGATACACATGTGTTTATGGTATCACATCATATCATTGCGGACCATCTTAGCAGAGGGCTTTGACCCTTATTAGGAATTTATTTTCTCCACTTTTCACTACATACACCTTCATTACTTATGGGAGATTTTTTCTCCATCTTTATAGTAATGTCTGCAATGAGGGATTATGCATCAATCATGGAAGAGAGGAGCAAATGAATTCATAAGTTTCTCTTTTAAGGAAAGGAGAAAGTGGGAATTAGCTTAGAGATCAAGGAGAGATCTCGCTTTAGCTGAGTCGTCTCACTTTAGCTCCTGCTCTTTGAGAGAGAAAGAAGTAAAGGAAAACATGATTTCTTCATAAGAGAAGAATAGAGTATGTTTTCCTTTAGAGAGAAGAAGTGTTTAGGAAACATCTCTTAGTCTACATTTCAGAAGGAATTCATTTCTTCTACTTTTCAATGTAATTTTCCTTCACATGGGAGTATGATTCTCCACTATGGGAGGAAAAAGTATGGAGAACTTATATATGTGTTCTCAGTTATGGAGGAGTAGAGCAAATGAATTCTTAAGGAGTTTCTTCCAAAGGGAAAGGGAAAGTGGAATAGATTCCACTACCAGAGCTCTTTTCCTTAGAGGAGATTATACAAAGAGAGACATGGAGAGAGTTTCACTTTTTCATTTTGATTGTCTAGATAGAAGTGGCACTCTTCTATCAAAGACAAGATGAGGATCAGTTAATCATGATGGTTAGATTGAACCTCATGTGGTGACTCTAGAGAGGACTAGTCATGTTTACTTCCAGTGATGGTCTTTGACTAGATGAGATGATCTAGTTCTTGACATTAGTGAGACTAGGAGTTGAGTATGAGTCTTCTTTTTTAGGGTTTCTAGGAAATAGGGAGATATCTAACCTATTGAGGTACCAAACTCTTAGTTGGTGTTACATCATGAGCATGATGTGTAAACATCAGTTAGGAGGATGGGTACCTAAGGATTATCTGAATCTCAAAGGGGATGCTTTTGCATTCATATGGCAACCTAAAGGGAAGAGAATATTTTTGAGTTTGCGATAGTGCCAATAGATGTTCTTCCAATAGAACTTAGTCCAATGGTAAAGGATGACAAACCAGAGACTTCTTGGTTGGTGAAATGTAGAGATTGCATTTTACTACCGAGAAATTCTTATATATGAGCTAGATGATGGATTTGCATAGTTCACAAGCTAGTTTTGATTAAACTATTACTTGTGAGTACACTCAAGGTTAGGAAGACCTAGAGTGGTATGAGGGAAATCTATTATTTATCTTAGATGGGTTTGGAGTCACTGGTTATGGGACCTTGTTCTATATCTCATGGGATTCTATGGTTTATTATCTCCATTATGGCATGGTCAAGCCTATAAGCTTTGCACCTTACACTTCCATTTTATATTATTACTCCTCAGAGGATACATCATATGGACTTAGGTCATTTTGGATGATGTCACATGTCACGAGAGTGATAGTTTGGAAGTGGAGAGTATATGGGAGATAATAGGCACCACTCATACGGTTTCCCACCTTTGAGACGATCTCTCATGAGGCTTCTTAAGGGGAAAGATATGGGGAAACAGCACACAGAGATGACCATGTACATAGAGTACATGGGGTTCAAGGGAGTCGAGCATTTTCTATACCATGATAGATGGACATTTCATCTACACTTTCGAGGATGAAAATGTTTTCAAGGGGAAGGAATTGTCACATTATATTCATGGTATGAACTCATCTTTGGATGAGTTTACACACGGCACTTTAGTAGTGCACTTGCTTCATAGTTAGTTAGACTCTGGAGTAAGAGGCAAGAGAGAACTCGGACGCGGCTGGGCGGCGAACCAAGAAGTGGATCTCTGTGTGTTTTAGGTGGAAGATCAGGTATGAGAAAATGCGAGAGTAGCTGAACCAAAAGAGATGACTCACGATCTCAGAGTCTGCATAGGCTTAGAATCTGTCATCTCAAACCTTTCCAATAATTCTTAATGTATTTCTCTTGTCTCATGTAGATACACTCATCTCTGTACATGAATTCAATCCCGAGATAATAATGTAAAATACTTAAGTCATTTACATCAAATGTATGCTTAAGTTGTCCTTTAAACAATTGAAGATATGAATCTTTGGGACATGTGATAATCATATCGCTTTGTAGTGCATCTTGAACACTAACTCCTTCATTCTCAACTAAAGTAAGACCTAAAATATTATGAATCTCAAAATGTTCTCCAAATGTTCTCCATAATTTACCTGATTTGCTTGTTGTCTCCTTGTTTGACTTCTTGTTCTTCCAGTGTATTCTTTTATACCACTGTCCTTCCAGGTTTGATATAACCACTTTGGCATATCCTTGAAAAGTGGTGGTATCCTTTTTGGTTCTTCAGTATCTCTTTCTTTTGGAACTGTGGAACCTTCTCCAACTTCATAAGTCGGAACTTCAAGAGGTATTGAGGATGGACTAGGTACTGATGTAGATAATGAAACTCTCTCTTCATTTGCATCTCTTAGGGTTTGAGAAGGTTCATCACCCCCCTTGTATGGCTGAATGTAAGAATCCAAATTCCTTCTAAAAAATGCATAGTCATATGCTATTATGAATTCTGGAATCTCCTTTCTTATCATAAATCTGACTTTCTTCAATATATGCATTGCATGAGAGTAGGATATCACATTTATCTAGAATGTAGAATCTATATTCTTTGATTTCAATTGCATAACCAATAAAAATTTCTTTACTGACTTTTACATCAAGCTTACCACGATCATTCTTCTGAATGTGAACATAAGTTGGGGAACCAAATACTTTGAAATAACTCACATTACACTTCTCACCATAATAAGTTTCATAGGTGTGATAACCTTTAAAACTTTTTTGAAAGACCTATTCAGAATGTGATTAGCTGTATATACTACATCAAATCAAAACTTGGGAGAAAGTTTTTTGGATGACATCATACTACAGATCATCTCAACAAGTATCCTGCAAGACCATTTTGTTCTAGGGTATAAGCAGTAGTGAGTTGATGAGAAATACCTTTGTCTTCAAGAAAAGACTTAAAGTCTTTAGACATGTATTCTCCTCCTCTTTCACTTCTCAAAATCTAGATCTTTGACTGACTTTCATTTTCAACCATAGCTAAGAACTTCTTAAAAGTAGGAAAAACCTATGACTTCACTTTTAGACAGCTGCTATGAAATGATCTTGTTTCTTACAGTAATAGCATACTCCTTTCTTTGGATCAGATGTAATCGAAGGATTTTCTTTGGATGTAGAAGAAGCATAAGGGATACGACTAGGAGTTTTAGGAGTAGAAGACTTACTTTCCTTCTTCTTCTTCTCCTTCTTCTTCTTCTCCTTCTTCTTCTTTCCCTTTGACGATGATAACATGGCTTCATCATTCTCTTCCATACCCTTTTGTTGATCTTCATCTTGAAGTAATAGGAATTGTAGCTCTTCAAATGAAATTTCTCTATCTCTTATAGAGAGAGAGATAAAGAAGTAACAAAAGCACGATATGAAGATGGAAGTCAGTTTAGAAGTTTGTTTACCATCTCTTCATTTGAAATATTGACTCTCACATTGAGTAACTGATCTCGCAAATCTTTGAGCTTCAAAATATGTGACTGAACTAATACATCAACTTCATCCTTGTGTTGGCTAGTTATCCCCTTAGATAAGCTTTTCTACCGAGGTTTCTACTCTAATAGAGATTCTCTAACTCCAACCAAGCCTGTCGAGAGATTCTACATGACTTGATTTGGGGTATAATATGCCTGTTGAAAGTGCTTGTGCATCCCTTGAATCACATCTCGAGTGCTCTTCTGGAGGAAATAGTCTAATAGTAGTACCGAGTCCTGACTTCTCATGATGAAGTGGTTCCTTCTTCTTCACTAACCTCTTATAGAGCAGATATAGGAATATGGGTTCTTCTTGAAGATGAAGTAGCCTCTTCTCTAACTTGTCTTTGCCTTGGATAAGTGCCATTGAAAATATTTCATAAGTCCTTTGATACTAATAGATTCATCGTCATAAAACTCCACATTGGATATTCAGACATTCCCTCAAGCTTGTCTTCATTCTCAAGTCTATAATCACTTATCTTGTTAAGGGTGTATGTCAACTACGCTCTAATACCAAATGTTGGAAGTGGAGTGGGCCTCTATAACAATTAATCACATGTTTACAGGATCTTCCAACACATGAACCTTAGCATATACACCTTAATACTCAAAAAGATGATGAGTGAGAGATAGATGTTGATATATTTAGGTAGTGATGTGTTTGAACACTCTAGGACCACCGGGGCACTTTTTTCCCTCTTTAGGAGGTTTTTTCCCCCGGCTTGTATATATGCCTATTGCCCTAATGGCCTACTTATCTTTGTACATTCTCTAGTAATACATTCACTATTGTGTGTTGTACTCCAAGCTTCTTCTTCTTCCCTGTGATGTTCGTGTGCTTTTGCAAACGTCTAACTCCAACAATTGGTATCAGAGCAGGTCGTCGCTTCATCTAGGGCACCGTCGACACTCCTCAGTTTGCAGTCTCAGAATCGCACGAATTTTGGTGCACTCCTCGTTTCGGCCTCCGAATGCACTATCGCAACGCTTATGAGTTGTTTCGTCTTTTTGTGCCAAAGGTATATACCAGTTTTTGTTCGCCAGTATATGCGTCTCGAAGTCTGCTACAGGTCTAGCGGAATTTGTCCGAGGAGTTCTGTTCAACTTTTTGAGATACAGTCAATTTTCGGCATCAAGATATTTTAGTCACCGGCCATGGCTAAAAGCAGTGATATATTCCGTATGTTGACTGTTGAGGATAAGTTGGATGGTACCAACTACCCGTTATGGGCTTATATGATGCGACATGTGTTGGTTTCAAAAGAACCGTGGAACATTGTGCAGGGTGTCAAAAAACGTCTTACCACACCTACAACTGTTACAACTGCAGGTACTGAAGCTGATGCAGAAGGTGTCGAAGATGATGATATTCTGCATATTCCTGTTCGTGCTTCGGTTTCTGCTGCACCTACTCCATAGAAGATTCGTTGGTATGGCAGAGATTCCCAAGCACATGCATTGATAGCTTTGTCAGTCAAACGTGCCATTATTCCTCACATTCACTCTTGCAGAACAGCTAAGGATTCTTTCGATACACTTACCACATTGTACCAAGCTAGGAATGAGGCTCGTATTGCTTACCTCCGAAAACAGTTGGAGAGTGAGCACATGAATGAAGGTGATTCTATGGACAATTTCCTAACGAAGATCAAAGACTTGAAGGAACAATTGATTTCTGCTCATGAGGTTATACCAGATAGCTCACTTGTGCAAACCGTTCTGAATGGTCTTCTTGATTCATATCAGAGTTTTGCTTCTACTCTTCGGATAATGATGAAAGGCAATCCGAATGCCTTATCATTTGAGGAGTTAGTCTTTGTTCTGTTGCAGGAAGATCAGTCGAGGTAGAACAGGTTCATTATGCGAGTTGCAGATCAAGCTTTCCTGGTTAGTCAGAAGGGCAAAGGAAAATGGAGCTCTTCAACTAGTAAGCAGAAATATGCTAATTCTGCATATTTGAAGAAGGAAGATAAAGATGAGAAGAAATCAGAAAAGCAGAAATTGTTTCGTAAGTACTGTAAAGGGAATGACCATATCATAAAGAACTGTCCAAAACTGACTGCTAAAGAGGCAAAGAAGAAAGAGGCTTGAATGGTTGTTGCAGAGGCCTCTACATCAAAAACAGAGTCTGCTAATCTTGTGCAGGAAGAAGAATGGGCGTTTACTACTGTCTGCAGTTTTGACCCATCTTCTCATGAGCAGTGCAGACACATCTTCTCATGAGCAGTGCATGTCTGCAGTAGACTCAGATGTTTGGTATTTTGACAGCGGGGCGACCAAACATATTACCTCGCTGCATAGTTTCTTCTCTTGACTCAAGCCTTCCCCTACAGCGAATACTGTTACATGCACCAACAACTCCTCTTATCCTGTTATGGGAGTTGGTAAGATCATTTAAACTACTGCTGATGGTAGTTCTTTCACTTTGTCAGATGCTTTATTTGTGCCAGGAATCAAAAAGAACCTGTTATCAGTTTCTGCATTAGCCAAGATTGGCTTGGTTATGAAATTTGTTGATGACAAGTGTACAGTTCATGATCTGTCAAATGGCGATGTGATTATTGCTTCTCGCATTTTATGTCGTGGGCTGTATAAGCTCATAGACTATGAAAGATCAATAAATGATTTTGCATATGCAGTAAATGATTCTCAGGCTATGTCAGATGCAAAGTTTTGGCATGCACGCTTTGGTCATCTGAGTTTTGCTAGTTTGCTACGCCTGCAGAAATCTGAAATGGTCTCCTCTTTGCCCAAACTAGAGGCACCTGGAAAACATGTTTGTGAAGGCTGTATTTTGGGCAAAATGCGGCGTTCCTCCTTTCCAAAAGATGGTTCAGTTCGGGCTACTCAGAAATTGCAGCTTGTACATAGTGATGTCTGTGGTCCTATGCAAACACCTTCTTTTGGGAATTATCTTTATGACTTTCATCGATGATTTTTCCAGGCATGCATGGGTATATCCATTGAAGGCAAAGTCCGAAGTGTTCATGTGCTTCAAACAGTTTTTGGTTTTGGTTGAAAATCTATGACTCCGTTCTAATCGAGGGGGGAAATATATGTCTTCTGATTTTAATGCATTTCTGGCTGAACGTGGGATAAAACACCAGTGTACAGTGCCGTATACACCTCAACAGAATGGAGTTGCTGAACGAAAGAACATGTCACTCATGGAGATCGCGAGGTGTATGGTCAAGAGTCAGGCTTTACCACATAGTTTTTGGCTTGAGGCTGTAATGTGTGCAGCATATGTATTGAACAGGTGTCTCACTAAAGCGCTAGAGTCTATCACTCCATATGAGGCTTGGCATGACCGCAAGCAATCTGTTGCTCATCTGCGTGTTTTTGGTTGTTTGGAATATGCATTAGTGCCTGAACAACATCACAGAAAATTGGATGATACAGCAGTAAAATGTATTTTTGTTGGGTATAGTTCTGAAAGTAAAGGCTAGGCTAGTTGCAAAGGGTTATGCACAAGAAAGAGGCATTGATTTTGATGAGACCTTTGCACCTACATGTCGTATGACTACTGTTCGGAGCATCTCTTCACTTGCAGCCCACCATGGTTGGAATGTACATCAATTGGACATTAAAACTGCATTTTTGAATGGCGACTTGCATGAAGAAGTGTATGTTTTTTAGCCCCGTGGTTTTGTGCAGAAAGGGCATGAGGACCAGGTGTGCAGGTTAAAGAAGGCATTATATGGTTTAAAGCAAGCACCACATGCTTGGTATGAAAAGATACATGCCTATCTGATTGGACAAGGTTTTGAGAACAGTCCAACTGAAAGCACCTTATATATTAAACGTGCTAATGATGTACTTATGATCATTGTGGTTTATGTTGATGACATGCTTCTCACTGGTCCTCATGAGAGGCATATTGCTGATTTTAAAGTTGATTTGCATGCCTCATTTGAGATGTCTGATTTGGGGCATTTGCATCATTATTTGGGCATTCAGTTTATGCACGTTGATGGTGGAATGGCTTTGTGTCAAACGAAATATATTGACACATTATTGCAGTGTTTTGACCTTGAAGACTGTAACCCTATTGCCACTCCTATGGAGACAGGTTTACGATTGAGTCTTCATGATGCTTGAGATGCATTTGATGTTGTTCTCTATCAGCAGGCTGTTGGATGCTTGATTTACTTATGCATTACTCGGCCAGATATTTAGTTTGTTGTCTCACATGAGTAGATTTATGCATTGCCAAGGAGTCAAGCATTGGCAGGCGGTTAAGTGTATCTTTCGCTACTTGAGTGGTACTCGGCTACTTGGGTTGTTTTATCCCAAGGGGGGATCACTACCGCCATATTTGCATGCTTTTTCTGACTCTGATTGGGCTGGTTGCTATGACACTCGTGTGTCCACTAGTGGCTTTTGCTTCATGCTTGGTAGCTCATGTATATCTTGGTTGAGCAAGAAGAAGCCTATTGTGGCCACTTCCAGTTGTGAGGCTGAGTATAGGGCAGCTTTCACAGCGACTGTTTAGTGTGTGTGGCTAAGACGCCTTATGGCTGATTTGGGTGTTGGTCAGTCTTCTGCCACCACCATCTTCACTGACAGTCAGAGCGCATTGGCAGTTGCAAGGAACCCTGTGTTCCATGCTCGCACTAGGCACATTGAGGTGCATTATCATTATGTCAGGGAGAGGTTCTCTGCTTGGGAGATCATCTTGGCATATGTGCCCACGCAAGAGAACATTGCAGACCTTTTCACGAAGGCTCTGCCTAGGGAGAAGTTTGAAGCTTTCCACAAAGCTTTGGACTTACTTCCTTTAGTGGAGTGATTTCCACATAGCTTGGCACTTCCTTATACATGAGTGCGAGCTACTTGTTCACTGCATCACTCCCAGGGGGGATTTGTTGATATATTTAGGTAGTGATGTGTGTGAACACTCTAGGACCGCCGGGGCACTTTTTTCCCTCTTTAGGAGGTTTTTTCCCCCGGCTTGTATATACGCCTATTGCCCTAATGGGCTACTTATCCTTGTACATTCTCTAGTAATACATTCAGTATTGTGTGTTATACTCCAAGCTTCTTCTTCTTCCTTGTGTTGTTTGCATGCTTCCGCAGACGTCTAACTCCAACAATAGAGAGAGAATAGATAGGTTTTCAACATGTATGGTAAGCTAGAGTATTCACCTACACTAATTTATATTCCAATCTCAAATTACAATGTTTGAATATGATACAAACTAACAATCTCTAAATCTAGACAAATACAGGAACTAGATACAAAAAATTGTGTGCCTAAGAGGTATGAGGAGTATGTGTGTATGAGAATATGGAGAATATGACAGTTTAGAACTGTTTTGCAGCAAACCCTGATTTAGATTAACCTAAATCAGAAACTTAGCAAGTGAGAAGAGATATAGCCTTGCTACTCAAAGTATATCAACAAGATTGTTGATGGTTGGCTGACACGAACTCCTCCAAGTATCTCCATATGTAGAGCACACCTCCTCCAAACTGCAAAAACACCTCTAAGAGAGTACCTCCTTGATCTCCTCCTATAACTCCAAGAGTAGCTTGAGAAGATATCTAAACAATGAGCTTGATCTCTATTATATAGCTTTGAGCCCTCATGAAAAGCACCATCCAAAAACAACAATTGCCATCGGTACAGCGCCACCAAGTTTCACATACAAAAAAAATCACTATTGTTTGCTTTTCCCAAAAACTTACATGCTACCGCAAGGATTAGCTTTCCAAAAAATCTTCCTAAAATAATCATGTGATCTCCTCCATTTTGTGCCTGATGAGATTCAAACTAGTGTGGCAGCTTTGCAAGACAATTGCTTTAACCAAAGCGCCACACATTTTTCATTTGAAGAATACTCTAAGATATGAATCATATGCTTTGAGGAGTTTTGGACCAATTTGAACATTGTTTCCGACATAACAATGGATTCTTCCTCGAATGGTGGTATAGGATTTCACTTGGGCTCGATGTGATTTGGCACAAGTATACCATGGAAGGAGGACATAACAACCATCAAGGCCAAACATCTTTAGAGAAGATGAGCATAACATGTTCTCGCAGCATACTGGTCTCTTTGTGTGGTTTATGACCCAATGACTGATTTGATATGCAAAGAATGACAAGTTGACAGTCTTAAGAATTGTCATTTAGTAAGAAAGCATTCCCTCGAGCAAGCAAGTCACATACCTATAAATGTTTTAGCTTATAAGTTCTTCACACTTGTTGAGGAGGCTCTAGGTCATTGAGATACCTTGCAAATGACTCCCTTATCGTGACAAACAGCTACATTGACTTAGAATACAAGTGTGATTTAAGCGTAATAGATCACTAATTGTGGTACGTCAAGCAGTCCACAATGTCATTCAAGGCCTCTAAGAGAATCTGTCTCCTCTACATTTGAATCAAGTTTACGGTTTCAAAAAATGGGCGAAAGTTAAAAAAAGCTTTAGGGCAAAAAGTAAATATTGGGGATGAGTGACCACACTCCATCTACATAGGGAAGGACACTCCATCTATCATTATCGCATATCAAAATTCTGCATTTTTTTCACATTTTTAAGTCCATGCATGACCTTTCTTTTACAGTTTAATCATCTCTTGACCTTCTCTACCTCCATTGAGTTATAATACTACAAAAATCAAAATCAATCCAAAAAACTGCATGCAATACCGAACATACTTCTAACCATGTTTCTCAGATCCTTATTGATGTCTTCTTAAAGGACTTATTTATAGCTAATACAATCCAAACAATATGCTTCCTCAATCTCTCTATGAATCACCACACCAAATCCTTGGCTCAAGGTCAAAAGATGAATTTTCTCTATATCATCAACTCCTAATATCGATGTAATCCAAGATGCAGGATTTCCCACACCCTAGCGAGAAAAGGGGGTTTTGTTGTTGTTGTGTGTGCGTATGGAAAGTACCTGCTGAGGGGCGTTGAATCCAGAGGGAACTTGAAAGACATCCGCATCAAGAGGCATGTCCACAGAGGACAGGAGAGAGCGGGAATATGAGCTGGTATGACTGCCTCTTAGCGGCCACTGACGAGGAACAGAGGCGATCGAAGTGAAAGGGACATGCCAGCAGAACCATATCAGCAACAGCAACCCGAGATCAGCAACAATAAACGGGGTTCTTGTTCTCGCCATGAATGCGGATTCGCCCGGAATTCAGCACTGGCCCTGGTAAAGAACAAGATAACGCAACGTTCTGTCTGCCACCTCCCTCATTGCAAGTTAAAGTTCTAAAGCGCCCTCTTATTTAAAGAAGATTGCCGGATTGCGTAAGAAATTGGATACGACGGCGGGCGCTGCTTGCGAAACTTACTCGGAAATTACCAATCAGTATGATTTACCGATTCACCGTCAGTGTCCGAATAGGTGCAATGTGCATACATAAGCTCTTTTTTCTTGGTCGAAAATTACGCCGGGTTCGCCGGCCGGGAGCAAAGACAAAGCAAAGACCGGATCCACCAATGATTGAGAGGCCCTTCCGTACAAGTTTGCGCTGTCCATTTTTATTAGTCATTCACATCGTTCAACCAATAATGTGACACCTATTGTCTGCGCGCGTTAGCTACGGGTGAACGGTGAAGGTTCAATCCCCACTTACGACAGTATAGTGTGGGTATAAGGCCAGTGTAAATCATGTTATTTCCGATTGAAACCAGTCCTCTCTTGTGTGTCGTCTTCGGGCAGTCTAACCCCTGCTTTGTGGGATACAAGGGGGTCTCATGGGTACTATGCATGTTCACTTGTACAATTGCAATTTCAAAGTTAAAGTCAGGGAGAGTAGACTTCGGCTGAACCTCCATTTTAAAATAATAATAATGTCACACCTAGAATTTGTTTTTGAGATATTACCCTCTCTATGTGAATTAAACACGTTAGAAATCCATTTCCATCAACAAAACTCTATTGCCCTTATATTATAATAGAGAGAATACACAATCCATTTGCATCAACAAAACTCTACCCCCCTATTTGAACTCAACCTTATATTATAAACGAGAGAATACGCAACATGTTTCAAACCAAGGGAGAGAGGCATCCCTTCTCAAGAGTAGAAATCACTCAGGTTACGATGCATTACAACATGCCCCAAAGAAAGGGAAAGAGGATCCCATCTCAGGAGGATAAATCACTCAAGGTATGATACATTATCAATATCTCTTGAGAAATAAGGGACAATAATTTATCTTTCCATTTGGAAGTGGGCAGCGGAGAGAATTAGCGCTTTTCTTAGGAGCTTAGATTCACTCCTTAACGGCATTTTCTTTAGCACCTTATTGGAGAATTGACATAACAATAAATGAGAGTTTACCTAACTCTACGTTTATCGTTACGCTAAAGTGTTTTCGTAAACTAACCCGATTCCCTTTACGGTAATAGCATAGTTGGAAAATGTTTACCTATGGGGTTTAGCTCCTAAAGGTAAACGCTTTTATGTTTACCTAACATTTAAGTATTTATTGTTAGGTATAGGTATTAGCTTAATTCAATAGGTCCTTAACGGTGCTAAAGTGTCCTACTGGGAAACTGCTAAAGAAATCGTAATGATGAACGGTATTAGCTTAAACTTTAGTGCATTATAGTATTAACTTCGTTGCAGCCAATAGGAGCGATAGTTTACGTTTACCTGATTGGTAAACTTTAGCTCCTATGGGCGAGAAAACCGTTTATCTAGGCGTAGCTTAGCTCATAAAAGTAAACGTAAAAGTATTAGCTTGAATGCATAGCATATTAACACTACTACCATTACAGTAAACTAAGCGCTAACCCGTTTACCGTAAAGGAGTGATAGTTTACGTTTACCTAAAAGGTTCTAAAGTGTCCTATTGGGAAATGGCTAAAGAAAACCAACACGCATGGTAATAGCTTAAACCTTTATGGGCTAATTCTCTTAAGCGTATTAGCTTAACCTAAAGTTAAGCATTTTCTATCACACCATAAGTAAACGTTTAGCCCCTAATACCTTTAGGTTAAGAAAAAACTAAAAACTCAGCACTTAATCATCAGGTAAACGATAAACACTTAAATGTTAAGGGCGAAGCTAATACCGCTGACCATTAGGAACGATAGAAAACCTAAAGGACCAATAGGTTTTCGCTTAAAAGTTTAGGTTTTCATATTACTTTACATTTACCTAACCTAGATAGAAATTAACCAAAAATTGTTTGTTTTCTATCTATGTTAGGTAAACGGCAAACGCATCGCTTAAGCCTTTAACGGTGTTAGCTAAGCACAAAACCAATTTTCTTTACTTTCCCTATCGAGCTAAAGAAAACTAAGCCTAAATAAACTCCCATTATGCGGTTAGCGAAGACGAACATGGTCTTGCCCAATTAGGGTTAGCTTAATTGTTTACTAACGGTAAACTAACCTGTTGTAGCCTTTAGGTATTAGCTTAACCGTTTACTAACGATATTAGCTTCACCCTAAAAGGTCCTAAAGGATGAAGCGTTTACTGATGCTATGCGATTAAGCTAATACGAAGCCCAAAGGGTTAAGCTATTATGTTTACAACACGTATTAGCTCTTACCATAAGTAAACGGGTTTCTCGTAAAGAAAACAACACGAATTAGCTTTTACATCCACTCGATAAATGCTTTTAGTGTAAATGCTTCCTCCAAAAAGCTAGGCTTGGTATCCGTCACCTCGTGTTCATGGTATCTATACTCAATTGTGCTTCAGAGCTTAGGTCTAAGCCCACCCAAGAAGGATTGGTTAGGTGGTGTGTGCTCCCTTCACGACATGCTTTGGGTTTCTCCTTTCATTCCCGCATGGTGGCATAATTAGCATTAGAATAAGTTGTCTCCTATACGTTGCTTGTGGACATCTGCAATGCCAAACCCGACCGATATGCGACAGGCAATTCATTCGGTGACAAAGCGGTCGCTCTCACTAAACCGACTTGAATCTGAATCGTAGTTCGGATTAAGTCTGATTGAAATCGGATTTACCTTTCCTGTTGTATCCTATTATTGTACCTTCTATCTCCACTTGATCTTGGGTGTTCTCCAGGTTGGAAGGTGGAGCCCGTATCCAACGACTAAAGTTTCTTAACATAGTGATTCTATTTAGTTTCATTCCGACTCATCAAGGGTCCATGTCGTTAAGGTGTGAATACGGCCAATCATCTATGTGAAGAGCCGTTGGCAACCATGTCTTAATTTCAACATAAGCATTAGTATATTATAGAGCTATTGGGCTCTAAAAGTGAATGGACGAATGGAGTTGTTAGCCTCTGAAGCCGAATTGAGTATTAGGACCCTTAAAAGAAGTAGCAATGGTTTTGTAGTGATCTCTAGCATTTCAGGTGTCATTGCACCCACTCCTATTCTCGTAATTAGAGGGAGGGCTAGGTGTTCTAATAAATCGCCCCACCTGCCTAGAAGTTCTAAACCATAATGTCCCAGACGAAGCTTTTCTTTAACCTGATGAGAATCAATTGTTCCACTGGCTTTCTTGAAATCAAGAATTTTTATTTCCGGGGTTACTCTAGTAGTTCTAGACACTACAAAGTTTAGTTCCAAGTCATCCATCTCCTTTATGGTAGGTAGATGAATTTTGATCACTTTCACGGTCGATGATAAGAGCAAATCGGCTTGGGTCATTGTTAAGTTTCTTTAAGTTGATTGTAATGCTAATGAAGAAAAACTCATATTAGTGGCTATTACTATTGCTTGAGAAGAAAGCTCGAGACCGTGAAACCTATGCTATGGCACATAATTAGTTTCAGAGGCCCCAAGGGAAGACCATGTTGGCCCGAAGGGAAGACCATTAAGGTCTTGTCTTGCTTAAGCTAATACCTAAAGGTCCACTTGGAGGGAAGACCATTGAGGTGCTAAAGAGACCATTAAGGTCTTGTCTTGCTTAAGCGAAGATCGTAAAATAAAGAAGGGAAGATCATGCTACAGTAAGACCATTTTGGTCTTGCGCTAAAGAAGACCATGCTGGTCCCGAAGGGAAGACCAGAATGGTCTTGTCTTGTCTTTTTTTACATGCTTAGTCTTTTGTAAAATCGCTGCTGGCGCTAAAGAAAACCGGTTAGGTTCGAAGGGGTGCGAAGCAGAGGAGAGAATTAGATTTTAATTATAATCGTTTAAGATTTTATTTAATTTAAAAGAAAAAGCAAAGATTCTAGGTCCACCAATGATTGAGAGGCCCTTAGATGCACTAGCCATTCTTATTGGTCATTCACATCATTCAACCAATAATGTCACACCTATAGTTTGCTTTTGAATTTTTTTTTTTTTTTGAGAGTACAATGAATTGAAAATACACACTCGCACACCCAACCTCGTAAGGTAGAGAGCCAATCATGAGAAACTTATGGACATGTCTAGGCAATACTTGAACTCAGGACATCCTCCCACAGCTTCAAAGCGTCAGCAACTAAGCTATGTGGGGTCGGATTGCTTTTGAAATATTTTCGCCTCTCTATATGAATTAAACATGGTAGAAATCCATTTGCATCAACAAAAGTCTATTGCCCTATCTGAAGTCACCTTTATATTATAAAGGAGAGAATACACAATATCTAAACTCACCTTTATATTATAAAGGAGAGAATACACAATCCATTTGCATCAACAAAAATCTACCGCCCTATCTCAACTCACCCTTATATTATAAACGAGAGAATACACAACATGTTTCAAACCAAGGGAGAGAGGCATCCCTTCTCACAGTAGAAATCACTCAGGTTACGATGGATTACAACATGCCTCAAAGAAAGGGAAAGAGGATCTCATCTCAAGAGGATAAATCACTCAAGATATGATACATTATGAATCGCTCTTGAGAAATGAGGGGCAATAATTTATCTTTCCATTTGGAGGTGGGCACATTTGCTACAAAAGTCTAAGGGGAAGAATCTTCATGACAATATAAAGCTTAACTTTGGCCCTGATTTCGCAAATATAATGCTCAATTATGATCTCAAGTTTGCATATAGTAACAAAAATGCTCTTTTAAGAATTATTGAAGATGGCTTCATTTACAAGCTTTTAGGAATACAAAGGAGTTTAGCCCCTTCCAAATACGAAAGAGGAAAGCGCATATCCATTCAAACGCACCAATGAGAATATCTTTGACCATGAACCTTTGAGCATGAATATGGCACAAAAAATGTACCGATCTTCCATTATCTCCTTAAAAGACTTGCAATCCAAAAATAAATGTTGGAGGTCTCCGACATACCCACATCTTTTACAAGTACCATAGCCAATTTCAACTTGTAGAGCTCTACGAGAGATCCATGTACCTTGATGAATAATCAAACATTGTTAAACACTATACATGGCACAGAGATAATTTCAATCGCATTTAAGTCTATAAATACATTGCTTAATACTCCACTAGATCTTGTATCTTATATTGATCTTGATTCAGACCTTCCCAATCCCACCTTGAGTGTACATATGGACTCTAGAAATGTGACAAGAAAAATCTTTGAGATCTTTAGATTTTCTTCTCCTTTTAGATGAGCAATAAGGACCATTAATGTCTCTAAGCTTAATAACCTTACTCTTGTTGTCGATAGTGATGTTAAACTTGTCCAAGGTTTGTTGATCAGAGATAATGACACCTTGGTTTCAAAAATCATGCCAAGTTTGAATCCTTGCTGTAAAACACATATGACTTTTGAGTTCGAGTTAGAGGACTATGGGAGCATGCAAACAGTACATGGAAAAAGAAGAAGAATCTTGGAGCTCAACGTTGAGTGTAGCACTAAATGAATGTACAAACTTTGAGTATTTCATTAGGCTTGTAGACATACATACAAGTGCTTGGGTGCTCCTAAGGGTGTTCTCACATATCAATACAGAAATATATTAGTGAATGCCCCCTGGGAGTAATGTGGTGAAGGAGGGGCTGACACTCATGTATAAGGAAGTGTCAACCAGTGTGGACTAAAGTCAATCCACAAAAGGTATTAATCCCAAAGCTTTGCAAAAATCTTCAAACTTCTTACAAGGAAGAGTCTTTGTAAAAAGTTATGCAACATTATCATGTGTGGGCATATACACCAGATTGATGTCTCCAACACAGAGTCTCTTTCTAACATAATGATAGTACGCCTCAATGTGCTTAGTGTGATCATGGGACACTAGGTTCCTAGCAATTGTGAATGCACTCTAATTATCAATAAATATGGTGGTGGAAAAAGTTTGAAAAACACCCAAGTCATCCATAAGGCATGTGAGCCACACACACTCAACATTAGATATGAAAGCTTCCCTATAATAAGCCTCATACCTAGGAGTGGCCACAATAGGCTTCCTCTTGCTCACTAGTATGCATGAGCTACCAATAATAAAGCAAAAACCACTTACGAACACACAAGTGTTATAATAGCCAGCCCATATTGAGTGAGAAAAAGGCATGTAAATATGAGAGGATTGATCTCCACTTGGGATGAAACAACCCAAGTTGGAAAGTTCCAGATAAGTAGCAAAAGATATGCCTAACTAGTTGCCACTGCTTAACACTTGGGCTATGCATAACTCTAATCACCTAAGAGACAACAAAATAAACTAAATATCTAGTCGAGTCACACATAGATAAATGATGCATCCAACAACTTGTTGATAGATGCCAACATCAAATGCATCTACTATCAGGGGAGCACTAAATTGTGCTCTCTTACTACAGTAGACAAGATTTCAAAAATATGCTTCTGATTACAAGAATACCCACCTAGGGAAAATAGAACAAGAATATGTAGATGATACAAGAAGTCCCACAACCCGGGACTGATAGGTATAGATAACTTAGCTAGAGATGATACAGGAGATCCCACAACCCGAGGTCGTAAGTATGGAGCAAGATATTTGGATTACAAGAACTCCCTTCTGGGAGATGAACTAGATACAAGAAAGAACTCAACAAGATCTTGTACTATGAGATTACAACAGGACAAGGCTAGATGTCCAGGAAACAAGACTAGTCAAGACTAAAGCAAGAGACAAGACTAGAACTCGAACTGGAACTTGAAAGTACTTACTTGGTGCTCAAGACTCCTTGAGCTCCCAAGACTGAGTATGTATGTGGCCAAGGCCTCCTTATATAGGATTTTTAAGGGCGGTTCCCAAGGGTAGTTGTGAGTTGATGATGTCATCAATGATGTCAACAATCCGAATAGGACCTCTAGATGTCTGAATTTAGCAAATAGATAGGTGATCTTAGAGTTTTGGAACGTTTTGGATGCAATGGAAGCATTGGTTTCTCCTAATTCTGAACCAACCATGAGATATAGGATTCACATGGAATCTAAAGTTCAGGATGGTTTCCTTTATCGATGACATCACCTCCCCCTCAAGCAACGAGTTCCACGAGGAGCGGTCATGTTCTCTGGTCTCGGCTTCATTGGATTTCTCTTATGGAATTCTCGAACCTTGATTGGTTCTCTCTGAAGGTTTTCTGCAGGTTCTCAAGTACGATCACTGATGTCATACCCTTTCCAATGAATAAGGTATTCCAATCTTCCTCAGGGTATTCTCGAATCTAGGACATGCTATCGGATATATTCTTTGACTTCCTTCCACATTTGAGGCCACCAAAAATCCCTTGATATGAGTTTGATTGTTTTATTCACTCCAAAATGTCCTGCTGCAAGGCTGTCATGACGTTGTTGAAGTAGTTGGATCTTGGGCTTTCTTGGAGGGACATACAATAGGTTCTTATAGAGTAGTAATCCATCCTTTTCCTGAAATTCGTTTACCTCTTGGACTTTTCCTTCTTGGGAGATGCTCAGGCTTGAGTAATACACTCTCTTGTTGATCAAAGGCCTCTTCACCCTTCTTTGGTGCAAGTTAAGATCTTCTGGACATGGCATCTGACTAACATTGTTGACGTCCTGGACGGTATGTGATGACAAAGTTGAATCTGGATAGAAAGTTACTCCATCAAGATTTCCTTCTATTGAGGATGCGGGTGTTCATAAGCTACTCTACTCTTGTGATATGTATACACAGTAACTTTATGAGCTTCTCCTTCTGGATGGTGACGCTAGGTATCAAATGCATCCACTATGGAAAGAAGTTCTTTATCATGAATTTCATAATTAAGTTATGGAGGGGAAAATTTCCTTGAATGACATGCAACTGGATGTAGGTGTCCATCATCTTCATATTAGGAAAGAATGGCCCCTAGGGCAAAGTCTGATGCATCTGTCTCTAGGAAGAAGGGCTTACTGGAATCAGGATGAACTAGAATTGGAGCTATAGTGAATGTTGACTTCAAGGTTTGAAAGTCTTTTTCTGCTTCTTCGATCCATGAGAATTTGGAGTTCTCTGTAAGCTTGGTAAGAGGTGTCACTATCTTGGAGTAATATCTGATGAATATCGTGTAGAAATTGGCAAACCCTAGAAAACATTGTACATCTTGAACACATGAAGGTGGTTGCCAATCAAGGATTGTCTCAATCTTCTTAGGGTCCATAAAAAATCCTTTATCTGATACAATATACCCTAAAAATTCCACTTCTGTCTTATGGAAAGACCACTTCTCCAATTTCACATATAATCCTTTTTCTCTTAGTTTCTCTAGGACTATCTTTACATGACATTCATGATCCTCTAGATTTTTGGAGAATATCAAGATATCAGCAAGGTATATTACAAAAAAATCATCTAAATATTCTTGAAAGATATCATTCGTCATATATTGGAAGACAATTGGAGCATTTGTGAGACTGAATGGCATAACTACATATTTGAAATGACCATATCTTGTTTGAAATGATGTCTTACATTCGTCTCCTTCTTTGATCCTGAAAAGGTTGTAAGCTCCTCGAAGGTCAATCTTTGTGAAGAATTTTGTTTTTCCAAGGCGTTCCAAGAGCTCTTATATGAGTGATAGAGGGTATCTATTATTTATAGTGAATTTATTCAATCCACGATAATCTACACACATCATGTTACCGTTAGTGTCCATATGAAAAGCCAAATGGCCACCATACACTTTTTTGTATATGTTCTTTAATGAAACATATAGTGGCCTGGTCAGTCATATAATGTAAGTTCGATGGCATTTGTAAGACCTAAGAAGTCTGTCTTCGTGCTCCCTGTGTACTGTGTTTTTCTGCGTATTTTGTAGCCTATGCGCGAGGGAGGACCTCAACGATAAAGGAAGATAGAGGTTCCCGGTACTTCCTAGGAGGCCACCCATCCTAGTACTATTCCCCACAGAGCTCACTTAACCGTGCCAATCTCTTGCCACTAAGCTACACTCTTGTGGTGTCTGAAGAAGGGGAAAGACTAAGGTTAACATTACCTTGAACATGTTTTGGTCCCTCAAAGCTTCATTATTTGCTTTCAAAGCTTGTTTTTGAAGCATTTTTGGGCTGTCTTTTGGAGCCATTTTGGAGTACTTTTGCATAGGGTTCTTTTCACACAGGTCCAAGAACATCAAGAAGAGTGTTCTTTGTACTTCTCTGATAATAAATATCAACCTTTGGGGATGTGTTTTCATCCATACTCATAAAACTACAGGTTTCTCGAAAGTTTTTCAGTTTTGGTGGGAGCAGCCACTACAAATTTATGCAGGATTTTTGAACCTAAAACATCAAAGTTGACAGACACTTGCAGGTGTTGTTGGCTAGTTTTTGGGCTATGCATCACCATAGGAGATGTATGATAGTTGTTCATAGGTGCCCGATAAGCTTAGTTGGCTTCTATTGGGTAACTGATTATATGCACTATTGGGTAAGTGATTATATGCAGTGGAGTCAGTGATTCACTATGTAGGTAAAAATGTCAGTACTTGCAGTTTTATGATATTTTGACACTGGTCATATGCTCATTTTGCAGAGGATACTCTGGCAAAATTTTTCCAGATTTTTGGTTTTGTTAACTATACAGTGGTCGATTTACTCCTTGATACACTTATTCGTTGGTGTTTGGACTCTTCTAGCTCCATTATCATTCTATTCAGTTCTATACCATCATGGCATCAGAGGTCTCAGGCACATCTGGTGGATCAGGGTCTAGTGCCAGTGTTCCGAGGAGGAGCTATAACTTGCAGGGAAAAGACCATTTTGAGATCCGAAAAATTGATGGCACAAACTTTGCTCTATGGAAGAATCAAACTAAAGATGTGTTGATTCAAAGGAGGCAATAGAAGCTAGTAAATGGAATTTCAAAGAAGCCTACTGACATGGATGAAGATGATTGGGATGAGTTAGATGAAATGGCCAGGTCTACTATTCACTTGCATCTGGCAGATAATGTTTACTTTATAGTGTTAGACTGTGAAAGTGCAGAGGAACTTTGGATGAAGTTATGCAATACATATGAAAAAGAGACGGCATCAAATAAAGTGTATTTGATGAGAAAATTATATGACCTTTGCATGAAGGACACAAATAGTGTTGCTTCTCAGCTAAATGATTTTGATGCTATATTCTCCCAATTACAAGCTCAGAAAATGGATATGGGTAATGAAATGAAAGTAGTATTGCTATTATGCACCCTACCGTCATCATGGGACATGTTTTGCACATCTATTAGCAATAGTGCACCTGGTGGTAAACTTGTCTATGATGACATATGTGGAGCAATCTTAAGTGAGGAGATTCATAGAAAATCTATGGTTGGCACTCAGAGTGGAGATGCATATAATGTTCGTGATTCTTACCAAGGAAAGAGTCAACAATGTGGCACGAGCAAGAACAAGGAAAAGAATGGTCAACAGAATAAGAGTAGAAGTAAATCAAGGAAGAGGGATATCGAATGCCATTATTGCCATAAGAAAGGACATATAAAGAAAGATTGTTATGCATTAAAGAATGATAAAGGTAAAGGACATAATGTTGATGGGCATGTTAAACAATTACTTGCACCATCTACTTTGACTGCGAAGATTCAAGAAATTAATGCTATTTCTAATGATGTTGATGTGTTGACACTTGATAGTATTGTGCCAACTGAGGCTCTTATGGCTGATTCTCTTTCCCACAAGTGGATGCTAGATTCTGGTGCTTCTTTCCATGTGACACCACACAAAGAATGGTTCTCTAATTACGGAGCAAAGTCTCTTGGTACTATTAAACTTGGTGAATCTTACCAGTGTGACGCTGTGGAGATTGGAGATGTGCTTGTGTAGTTATTGATGGTTCAAAATTTACTATGCATAATGTATGCCATGTACCTCGATTATCATGCAATTTGATGCCAGGTGGTCAACTTGATGACCTTACTTACAAGGTGGTCTTCTATGCTCAGTCCTTTTGTATATCAAAGGGAAATATGGTTATTGCGAAAGGAAGCAAAGTTGGGTCGCTTTATCCTTTCTTTGTATCACAGACATTTGATATGAAGGATTTGGGGCATGCCAAACATATTATTGGCATGCACATTACTTGTGATAGGAGTAAAAGATGCATATACTTGTCTCAAAGTGAGTACATATCCAAAGTACTTCACATGTTCAATATGCAAGGTGGAAAGGAATTGAGTACACCTTTACCCACATATGTGAAGTTGAGCAAGGATGATTGCCCCAAATTAGATGAGGAAAAGGAATTCATGACCGAAATTCCCTATCAGTCTGTTGTTGGTAGTCTCATGTAAGCTGTTGTCTGTTGTTGTAAGCTCAAGAAGAGCTTGTATGGAATTAAACAGTCCTTTAGACAATGGTACCAAAAGTGTGATGCTTTTATGAAGTCTCAAGGCTATTCTCGAAGCAATGAGGATCATTGTCTCTACACAAAGAGATGCTTAGATGGCAGCTTGATATGCTTGATACTTTATGTTGATGATATTTTGATTGTTGGGAAGTCCTCTTATGACTTGTCAATTCTCAAAAAGAAGTTGAGTTAGACATTTGATATGAAAGATCTGGGGGATGCCAAACATATTATTGGCATGCACATTACTTGTGATAGGAGTAAAAGATGCATATACTTGTCTCAAAGTGAGTACATATCCAAAGTACTTCACAGGTTCAATATGCAAGGTGGAAAGGAATTGAGTACACCTTTACCCGCATATGTGAAGTTGAGCAAGGATGATTGCCCCAAATCAGATGAGGAAAAGGAATTCATGAACGAAATTCCCTATTAGTCTGTTGTTGGTAGTCTCATGTATGCTATGGTAGCTACGAGACCAGACATTGCATTTGCAGTGGTAGTTGTGAGAAGATATATGTGTAATCCTGGCAAGAAACATTGGGAAGTAGTCAAGATAATTTTGAGATATCTGAGTGGCACTAAGGAAAAGTGTTTATGCTTAGGTAGAGGGAAAGCATCCATTATTGGTTACACAAATTCTGACTATGCTCGTTGTGTAGAAAATCATAAGTCTACATCATGGTACATTTTTCATTTTGCTGGAGGTCCTATCTCTTGGAGATCTAGTCTTCAAGAATGTACAACTATTTCCACCACAGAAGTAGAGTATGTTGCAGCAAGTGAGGCATGTAAGAAATCATTGTGGCTTTCTTGTCTTGCTTGTGATATGGGTTTACCTCAGCATGTACCTCGTTTGCTCAATGACAGTCAGAGTGCCATTGCTTTGGCTAAGAATCCAGTCTATCATGCAAAGACCAAGCACATTGAAATGATGTATCACTTCATTAGAGATTGGTCAGCCACTGAGCACATTATTCTTCAGAAGGTTCACACTTGAGATAATGCTACAAACACTTTGACTAAAGCTCTACCACATGATAGCTTTTGACACTGTTGTCACTTGATGGGGGTTACTTGATTCATGAACTTACACAATCACTTGTATACTATGTAACATGCCCATGAGGTGGGAGATATAGTTTGTATACTTACACTCAAGTATTCTTTATCATTATTTATTTTTTCTCCCATAGTTATTTTTTCCATATTGGCCTTTAGTGGGAGATTGTTACTATTAGTGTCCATGTGAAAGGCCAAATGGCCACTGGACACTTCTTTGTATATGTTCTTCAATAAAACATATAGTGGCCTAATGAGCCACAGACTATCAGTTCGACCGCATTTGTAAGACCTAAGAAGTCAATCTTCGTGCTCCTTGTGTACTGTGTTTTTTTGCATATTATGTAGCCTATGTGCGGAGTACTGTGTGCGGCCTTAGGAGTTCAATTTTCTACTCTGAGGATATCATTGTGGAGCTCTTGAGAAGGAGAGTGCACCGTGGTGCATCGCCATCGAATTACTTCACATTCGGAGACTCCCATCCTTCTTCTTCACAAGTAAAATAGGACCTCCTGCTAGAGACTTTGAGTGTTTGATAAATCCCTTTGCTAGATTTTCATCAATGTTCTTGCATAGTTCTGTAAGTTCCTCTAGGGATAGTCTGTAGATTGGTCCAAAGGGCAGTTGTGCTCCCTCTTGAAGTTCTATGGCACAATCATAAGGTCTATGCTCTGGGAGGATATCTGCATTCTTCTGTTCAAAAACATCTTCAAAGCCTTTGTACTGATTAGGTAGTTGCACTGGATCCTCTTTCTTGGATTCTTGAGCTGGTGTGGCATAGATCATACATGTTAGTTTCTTCCTTAATGCATGTATGAAGGCTTTGGCTCCTACATATGTCGGGTTCTTCTAGATATCTCGATGGTTGATTTTATTCTTTTCCCAATTAATGTCTGGATTATGTTTCTTTAACCTGGGCATTCCAATGATAACTAGATGTACTTGTTGGAAGACAATGTATATATTGGTCCAACAATAGCTTCATTAGTGGCTCTCTTTCCCATGGCAGCAACAACATAGGTATATTTTCCCCAAAAAGCGGGCACCCACTTGGTCTATCTGAAATGATCTAAAGACTAAAGTAAAGCACCTGGGTTCGAATCTTGTCAAGCGTAGAGCGTAGCGTGTGGAGAATTTTTTTGCTTTATCAAAAAGCTTTTGGCAACCGTTTTCGCGATCGTGTAGATTTATTTGTTCATAAGCTTTCTATTTAGCGATTGATTGTTTTATTGCTTTTCATGGAGCGAACAACTACTATATAATGAGAGCAAGGCTCATTGTTATACTCACTCACTCAAGCAATCTCAAGGAGATCAAGGAGGAAGAGTCTCACACTCTTGAGGAGGTGGAGATTTGGTGCAGGAGAGGCTACTCTCTTGGAGCAATAAGTCTTCTACAAGGTGGTGGTAACTATCTTTTGTGAGTTAACCTTGTGGTTGATTTACAATTTTGTTACACTATTTTGTGAGAATAAGGTTAGCTTTGTTGCTTCACTTCACACACTTAGATTATTTCAACATAATCTAAATTTTGTATCATCATCTTCTTGGATATTCTTCCATTAGTGAGTGCACCACTTTATATGGTTGAGTAGTACTCCCATGTTGTAATTTGGACATCTATTTTTTAGTGAGTAAGCATCCAGCTTACGTTCTCTAATCTTGTCTCAAGATCTCTATCTTTCTCTATCTCACATATCATCTTGGTTAATTAAGTTGTGTATGCTCAAAAGGTTTTAGTTTGGAACAATCTTGGGGCCCCAAATTCCAACAGTACTAGGATTGATATTACATTGAAACATATGCGGGATTCATGGTCACCAAGTCATACTCTTAATGGTGTGGTTTCCATGGTTATATTCCCAGATGCTAGAGGTCGACCATCTAATACTTCAACTACTACTGGTTTGTTCTTCTGAAGTACAGGAATTCCATGTTTCTTAACCAATCCTTCATCGATGAAACATGAGGAGGCTCTTGAATCTACTAGGCCTATAAGGGAAAGGGTCTTCTTGGCCATGATTAACTTGATAGGTGCAAGACATGTTCTATGGGTGTAGCTAGAATTAAGAGACCCTTTCTTATATCATGGTCTGGATGTACGGTCTCTTTTACAACTGAACTTCCTCGTTTCCCTACTCTACAAGGGTGGTTGTGACTTTGGAGTTCGTTCTCTTGTTGGGACAATTAACTACAATATGGCCACGATTTCCACAATACATGCATAAGTTGTCATCCCTCCTTCTTTGTTTCTCTTGTGGTGTTAGAGGTTGGAACCTAGTTACATCTATCTGCATAGGTTCGGGCATAGACTCATCTCTAGCAGTGGGTTGGAAGGGTTTCCATTGGTGAGGTCCTCCTTCTATTTTTTTTTTCTTGTTTCCTTTCAAAAAGGCATTTATCACATTGAATAGCTTGGTTGATGTATTCATTCAATGTGTTAACCTTTGGCATTGTGAGCATAAGGTCCTTTACATCATCTCTTAAACCCCATTTAAATTGGCTTATAAAAGAATCTTCATGCCAAGTGAGGTCACATATCAACTATCTAAATTCTGATGCATAGGTAGAGGCAGGGCAGTTACCTTGATGTAGCTTTCGGAGTTTTGTTTTTGCCACTCGACTCGTGTCTACATCTCCAAATGTGGTGGTGATTTCTCTAAGAAACCCCTCATAGTCATGAAGTACTACCATGTCCTTCTCCAAGATTGGGGCAAACCATGATAATGTTTGACTATAGAGCAAGGATCCAACAAAACCAACCTTGGATGCATCATCCGGGTATCTATCAAGCTGCATACGAATGTACAATTTGACTTGTTGTAGGAACCCTTGGAACTTTGTGCAATCACCATTGAACTTTTCTAGCATGCAAATTTTGGGTTCTTTCATGAAAGATGAACTAGGATGTTGGTTCACTTGAATGCTTCCTTGATTTGCTTGAAGACTCTGAACTCATTCCTGTAGTTCCTGGATGAGCCTGCCTACATGCACTGCATGTTCAATCTCGACTTGTGTCTGTCTATGAATTAGGTCCTTGATTTTTTGTTGAAGACTTTGAGGTGATGCCACAATCTGTTCATAAGCATTCTCCATGATGCCTAGTCTTAAATAGAAGCTAGTCTTGCCAAAATGTCAAAGGAGCACTAGATTGTGCTCTCTGGCTACAGTAGACACGATTTCGGAAATATGCTTTTGATTACAAGAATACCCACGTAGGGAAAATAGAACAAGAATATGAAACTAATAAAAGAAGTCCCACAATCCAAGGCTGATAGGTATAGTAACTTAGCTAGAGATGATACAGGAGATCCCACAACCCGAGATCATAAGTATGGAGCAAGATCTCTGGATTACAAGAAATCCCTTCTAGGAGTTGAACTAGATACAAGAAAGAACTCGACAAGATATCGTACTACAAGATTACAATAGGACAAGGCTAGATGTCTAGGAAACAAGACTAGACAAGACTAAAGCAAGAGACAAGACTAGAACTCGAACTGGAACTTGAAAGTACTTACTTGGTGATCAAGACTCATTGAGCTCCCAAGACTGGCATTGGAAAGACTATATGTATGTGGCAAAGGCCTCCTTATATAGGATTTCAAGGGCGGTTCCCAAGGATGGTTGCGAGTTGATGATGTCAGCAATCTGAATAGGACCTCCAGTTGTCAAAATTTAGCAAATAGATAGTCGATCTTAGGGTTTTGGCACATTTCAGACATAATGGAAGCATTGGTTTCTCCTAATTCTAAACCAATCATGAGATATAGTATTCACATGGAATCTAAGGTTAAAGATGGTTTTCTTTATCTATGACATCTACAACATGAGATGTTGGAGAACACATCGTAAACATGTTTCCATAATATGTTTATAATCTTCAAGGCTAAAACATTGCTATCCATATATTTATTTTGACACATGTTGCCATCAAGTTGTATAAAGTGAATGCCTAAATAGTGATGCAAATGCCCCAAATTTGACATTTCAAAAGAGGCATGCAAATCAGCCTTAAAATCTAAAATATGTATTTCATTAGGACTCGTGAGAATCATACCATCTATGTAAATAACAATGATAAGTAATACATCATCTGCATGCTTTATGTATAAGGTGCTTTCAATGGGACTATTCTAAAATCCATGTGCTAATAAGTAGGCGTGTATCTTCTCATACCAAGCATGTGGTGTTTGTTTTAATCCATACAATGCCTTATTTAACCTACAAACTTTGTTTTCATGGCCTTTTTTGCACAATCATGGGGCTCAAATACATACACTTCTTCATGCAAATCACCATTTAGACATATACTTTTAATGTCCAAGTAGTGTACATTCCAACTATTATGAGCTACAAGTGCATATATTCTATGAATAGTTTTCATGTGATAGGTAGTTGGCTACAACTTTGGCCTTATAGCAACCAGTACTACCATTAGGTTTGTGCTTCAACTTAAAAATCCATCCAATTTTCTACATTTTGTGCTTGATCAAAAGAGACAGGCTCATTCTCATTGCAAAGGTGTGAAACAACCATTGCATAACAATATCATGTAAAAAAAGCACTATGCAAGCATGAATGTGTATGATATGGCAAAGGTTCATCTAACTTGTTATCTCTAAGAGTCTACACCAACCATTTTGGCATAGTCATGTTAGCCTTTTCAATGTCAATTCTCTCATCAATAAGTGCATCATGTTTATTAGCATCACAAATAGAATGATCTCTATGCTCATTGGAAGCCTGCAAAGGTTGAGAAATTGCCTCACTTGAAGATACACGTGATAATCCATTAATGAACAAAGGCAACAAAGTGGCATATATATTTTTTTGATCTAATTGATGTCTCCTTTGTACATGAAATCAGGTGTTGATCTACATCCTTTGCAAATACTACATCTCAACCAACCAAAATCCTTTTCGTCAGTGGGTGATACACATGATAACCCAATTTTCAAACAACCAATGTTTCCAATTTCCCAATCCAAAGTCATTCTATTATACCCCTACCATGAAATCACCCAAATATAAACTCACACTGTCAGATAAATTTGTCATCTAGACGAACAAAGCTAGTATCAACTAGTAACATTGGTGCACACTACCATTAGAAATATTGTTGTTAACAATTGAGTTAACCTAATTCAGCCCTTCAATAAATAATCACATAATCAGGCCATTACTACCCATTAAAGTATCCAACAATGAACATTTTTTATTCCCAATCAAAAGCCAATTTGTTATATACCCACCATGAAATCATCCACATATAAACTTCTACACATAGATATATTTGTCATATAGAACAACATAGTTACTATAAACCAATACCATTGTTGAATCATATCATTAACAATATAATTGTTATGCATTGGAACAACTAAAGTCCCAACTTATATGTCGAAATTTGTGAGATTCATGTCAAAGAATAACTCAATCATAATAAATGAAGTCTGCTTAGATAAAAATCATCACATCATAATAAGTAGATGATCCAACAATACCTTCAACTAAGCGAAGGACATAGGGTCACAAATCCATCTATAAAGTTTCATCCAAGACAACCTTCCAACATGAGAGAGAGTATTCAAAAGAACCACAATGTACATAAAGATGACCAAAGTATTGCATCAAGGCATTGATTCATTATTAGTATCCCAAAAATTAACCCAGAGATAACTTTATTTAAGAATTACAACACACAAATCATTTGATATTACTTCATAACAATGACATATTGGTCGTTAACACAATCATATGAGTCATTTGGTGTTCAGATTCTATTCATCATTGCACATATAGGAATCTAGGTCCAAAACTTGTTCTTCACACCAAATACTTAGACAAAATAGTAGAAATTATGCAAAAATACAAAATGTTCACTAACAAATCTTCTGAATACTATAACAGAAGGTATAACAAAGATCCATTAAATATCATCCTAGGGAAGGGTTTTTAGATTACTATTCAACAATTCCTTACTTATACTTATATATCAAACATCACAACACAATTAGGGACATTGTTTTATCTGATTGAGAGTACCACTATCGTCCAATTAAACAATAATAAAAAACTAACATAATTTAGAGGGGGTATTTGTTTCAAAATGCAAATAGTCCTAACGTATAAGAGTGTTTCTTTTTTCATATTTAAAAATACAAATCATATTTAACGTATAAGAGTGTTTCTTTTTTCATATTTAACGTATAAGAGTGTTTCTTTTTTCATATATGGATCAATATGCTATTTATCAATTCTTCTGATCTAACATTCATCATCATTGCACACAAAAGACTTGTGTCATTCAAAACAAATAGTACTCCATCATTCAAACTATCTCACAAAACCCTATTGAAAAAAATCACATTATGATTCAATTTCTGTTTGGACACAAAGCACAATTATCCCCAAACATCCATTATCAGTATCAATATTGACTTGCACTATATATCATTTAAGTCCATCTATCTTAACCTTTTGTCATAATATAGTTATTTTAACTTATTCATAGTCAATATACCCCAAATATATGCATAATTTTCAATACAAATAGTTATACACCATTCTCTAATAAGTCGTTTACAAGTATTTTACAAAGCCAGAATTTATGGAGCAAGAGGACTTTAACCCCCATATCAAGAACAAAATAGAGACTAGCACTTCTAAAGAATACCAAATACTATCACACAACATGTCAATCTAGTTTGTGTATTTCAAGCCATAGCTCAAAAAACCACCATACCAAAATGAAACAATGCCCACCAAACTTTAGTCTTTCGTAAAAAAAAACCATTTTCATGTGACCCTTCATAATGAATTATCCATACCCTATATTTACCCACTGAAACCACATAATTTTAGGAGGTTATATTATTGGTGTGAAGATGAATTCATTAATGATTAAATTTACAATCAATACTGGTTATCAACTACATCCAAATTTACACCATAAGAGAGGGGACCAATCAAAGCTAAAAATTTTTTCATGGAAAGCGTTTACAAGTTAATTAATTCAATTGGTTCTCTTAAACTCCATACACTATTGATAGTTAAGAGCTTGCAGATCCCACATTGCTCAATTCTACCTCTTGCACATTTAGTGGACTAGTATCTTGAAATATAAACATAATCTAAGTTAAGATTCAATATTACTTAATAAGTAGGTATGTATGTATGTATGTCCCACCCCACACCCAAGGGAATACACATGGTGGGGAGTAACCACAGTGTGGTTACCTCCACCAAAAATGCAATTAAGACATATAGCAATACATAGAAAGTTTAAGGCTACTTTTCAAGTCATGACAACAAATCCTGCAATATGGAAACCAAAGTTTTTTGAGAAACTTGAATACTTGCATCCATAATAATTCCTAAGACCTATTAACTTTAGATAAGAAAATTAATTTATGATTATCCATATTAGTTAAATCAATATTGGAAGCATTATATATAATAAGTTTAATTTATAATAAAATACTGCTATAGCCAAACCTTCGAGGCCAACATGAATTCAAGTGCAAATAGTGTGAAACAACAAAGGAAACTTGGTCCCTTTTTCATACAGTATCAGAAATTTAATTCTAGAAAATGGTCTACAAATGTTGAATGGTGTTTAAAATTGTTGCAATTCCTCTAGAAAAATTATTTTACTACAAGATTTGTGGTGGATAGATTAGTTGAATATAATCTATCCCATCTATACACAACCCAAAAAACACATTATTAATGAAACATAAATCATCAATGTATCTACATACAAAATAAACAATATCATAGTTGCTTAATGTCAACATATTTGATCTCATATATTATCACAAATACAACAATCCTTTAAAGGATGCTTCCAAAAACACTCATTACTAGGTAAGCAAAAAAACTTATGAGAGTGTCACAAAACTTCTAGCTAAAAGGTACATGATAAAGCTTGAATTAGAGAAGTTTTATTTATACAAAAAATTACTAAAAACTTATTTGGGTTTTAGGAAATCAAATGCTTGTTTTTTTTATCATAAATGAATAAATAAATCATTTCTCTTATTGTTTTCAACTAATGTGTTAAAAGGGGATTGAGATTTTACCTCATAATCATACATTATGGATATTCAGATCCCTTAATTGCTCGAATTGTTTACCCTTTGATAAGATGTTGAATGTTGCTCTTTTGCTTTGGAATGCCATGATGTTGTTGCTCTTAAAGATTTCATTTATGAGTATCCTAGCAATCATAGAACCCATTAACAAAGTTAATACACATGTATTGCTATTGGATGGACTAATCATATGATCTTGAAACATGTAATACATCAATAAAATTTCTAATCTCTAGTGCTAATTAAGTGTGCGTCCATAACAAGAAATATTGGAATGGTCCAATTGTAGAATTTCATTGAGGATTTTTTTTTCATAGTTTCAAAAAATAAACAAGATTTCATGATCTAACCATACAATAGATGCATTGCACTCCCCAACATCTTTCGCCTTCTTACACTAACATTTGAGGAATGGCTTCAATGAATTCTAGCAATTGCAAAGAAATTTCCTTTTGTCATTAGTCTTATCTTGTAGTACAATTGCCTTGGTTCTCATCAAAACCTTATTAATCTTAGGTTTTGAAGGACAATGTGAAGAAGGGACAATGGAGCTGAGGATAAATAAACATCAGATGTAAGCAAGGTTTTTACATTGTTGACATTTATTGCAAAAGCATTGAAGGTAGCTTCATCAATGAAACAACTTCGTTTCAAGGTTTCTATAGTAAAATTTTCCCTATGGTTTAGGGTCCCAAAGCTTGTTCTCAAGACAAAATGCATCTAACTCAATTTTTATTGAAGGTAAAATAGGAAGAAATTTAGTAACCATGAATGCCAATCAACATGAATTCTAGGATTCAATTAATGCCGATTCAATCAAAGGAAAGAATGAATTCTTTTCTTCATCATCTAAAGTAGAGGAATCTAAGAGGGACTTAGAGAACTTTGTTTGTGAAGTTATCTCTACAGTTTTGATGGGCAAAGATTTAGATGCAAAGGTCTTATTGGCTATCATTGAACTATTTTCAAAGAAGAAGACTAATGTATCTAACTCACAAAGAGAGAATAATAGCCTATTTAACTCAATTAATTTTTCTTAAGACCTGCCAACTTTAGATAAAAATGATTTTCTTGAGACCTATTAACTTTAGATAAGAAAATTAATTTATGATTATCCAGAATAGTTAAATCAATATTGGAAGCATTATATATAATACGTTTAAGTTGTGATAAAATAATGCTATAGCCAAACCTTCAAGGCCAACATGAATTCAAGTGTAGAAAATGTGAAACAACAGAGGAAAACTGATCCTTTCTCCATATAGTACGAGAAATTTAATCTCCCAAAAATGTTCTATAAATATTGAATCGATTTTTAAAAATGTTGCAATTCCTCTAGAAGAATCCTTTTAATGCAATATCTGTGTTGGATAGATTGGCTTAATATTATCTATCCCATCTATGCACAATCCAAAAAACACATTGTTTATGAAACATAAATCATCAATGTATCTAAATACAAAATTATAAACAATATTAAACATATTTCTCATGAACTAAAATCCAAACCAAGCTAAATATAAGATATACCATAGTGATGAGCATGAAAAATACCATGGGAATACCCTTCTTTTGAAGAAACATTGCATCACTTTACTTAATTACACAGTTATCGAAGACAATTGATTTCAAGATTAGAAAGTTATCAAAGTTGAGATTAATTTTCTTGTCTTTTTTGTTACAAGGCTTCCATTTTATTTTAACAATTTAAACCCACTAAATCCATGCTTTACTGATTCCTTTATAATGCCATCCAAGGTCCAAAAGAAGTTTAAATAACTAATATGGGATATAGCTTCATAGCACAATTTTATATCAAAAGTTTCAATACAATATATTTTTGGAGGTAAGTCAACAAGAAAGTCATACATATTGCTAGTGATCCACACAAAATGAATCTTCTTGATGCTATGAAAAAATGATTTGTCTTCTCAAGTTCCTTAAACACTAGATTTGTTGATATATTTAGGTAGTGATGTGTGTGAACACTCTAGGACCGTCGAGGCACTTTTTTCCCTCTTTAGGAGGTTTTTTCCCCCTGGCTTGTATATACGCCTATTGCCCTAAAGGGCTACTTATCTTTGTACATTGTAGTGGTAATACATTCAGTATTGTGTGTTGTGCTCCAAGCTTCTTCTTCTTCCTTGTGCTGTTCGCGTGCTTTTGCAGACGTCTAACTCCAACAATTGGTATGAGAGCGGGTTGCGGCTTCATCTAGGGCGTCGTCAACACTTCTCTGGTCCTAGTCTCACAATCACACGAAATTTGGTACGTATACTCAAGGTGATTAGGAGATCAAAACAACTTCGCTCTGTGGTGTCGAAATTGTGATCTGAGCTCGTTTCAACCTCTGAATGCACTATTGAAGTGATTGTGCAGGCTATTTTGTCTTTTTGTACCAAACATATATGCCAATTTTGATTCGCTAGTATAAGCATCTCAAAGTCTGCTACAGATCTAACAGAACTCGTTTGGCTAGTTATGCTCAACTTTTTTAGATACAATTATTTTTCTACATCAAGGTATTTTAGTCAATGGCCATGGCTGAAAGTAGTGATGTATTCCATATGTTGGTTGTTGAGGATAAGTTGGATGGTACCAATTATCCATTGTGGGCTTATATGATGCGACATGTATTGGTTGCAAGAGGACTATGGAACATTGTGCAAGGTGTTGAAAGGCTTCCTATTACACCTGTGAATACAACTATTGCAAATACAGGTACTGAAGCTGATGCAAATGGTGTCGAAGATGGTGATATTTTGTAGATTCTTGTTCGTGATGCTGTTTTTGTTGCACCTACTGTAGAGAAAACTTATTGGGATGGCAGAGATGCTCAGTCATATGCATTGATAGCTTTGTCTGTGCCATTATTCCTCACATTCACTCTTGCAAAACAAGTAAGGATGCTTGAGATACACTTACCACATTGTACCAGGCTAGGAATGAGGCTCGTGTTGCTTACCTCCGAAAACAGTTGGAGAGTGAGCACATGAATGAAGGTGATTCTATGGACATTTTCTGACAAAGATCAAGGATTTAAAGGAACAATTGATTTTTGTTGATGAAGTCCTTTCTGACAGTTCACTTGTGTAGACTGTTCTGAATGGCCTTCTCGACTCATATCAGAGTTTTGCTTCTACTCTTCATTTGATGATGAAAGGTAATCCAAATGACTTAATATTTGAAGAGTTAGTTTCTATTCTGTTGCATGAAGATGAGTCGAGGCAGAATAGGTATATTATGTGTGTTGCAGATTAAGCTTTCCTGGCTAGTCAGAAGGGCAAAGGAAAATGGAGCTCTTCTATTGGTAAGCAGAAATCCGCGAATGCTTCACATTCGAAGAAGGAAGAAAAAAATGAGAAGAAATCACAAAAGATTTTTTTTTTGCAAATACTGTAAAGCAAATGATCATGTTAGTAAGAGTTGTCCAAAACTAGCTGCTAAAGAGCCAAAGAAGAAGGAGGCTGGAATGATTGTTGCAGAGGCCTCCACACCAAAAACTAAGTCTACTAATCTTATGCAGGATGAAGAATGGGTATTTACTACTATTTGCAGTTTTGACCCATCTTCTCATGAGCAATGCATGTCTGCAATAGACTCAGATGTTTGGTACTTTGATAGTGGGGTGACCAAACATATTACCTCGCAGCGCAGTTCCTTCTCTTCAGTCGAGCCTGCCCCTACAAGGAATACTGTTACATGTGTTGGTGCATATCAAGCCTTCACACATTGGCTTGGAACATTGGAAGCTTTGGAAGACTTGGCTTGATTATCAAACTTGAAGACCACACATAAAGCTTGAACCCTTGAAGGATATATTCACATGGAACAATGATCATAGGAACCAATGCTTAATTGGTTATTATCTTTTATCCTATGTAAAAGTCTATATGACTTTAATCACTCTTGTAAACTCACCTACTTGAGGAAGTCGTGGAAAAGTAGATGAATGATTGAGAGAATATCTCATTCACTTTTAGGTACATGATTCTAGGAGATTAACTTAGAATTTGAAATTCAAAATTTCATTCAACTCCTATAAAAAGTACAAGGAAAAAGTCGCGGGCATCCTTCACTCCTCCCGAGGCAATTCTGAGTCAATCTTTGAGTGTGTGTGAGCTACACCATAGCCTACACCTCTGAGTACCATTGAGCATCACATTACATGCCAATGGGAATGTACAATCATTAGATTTAATCAATATACTTACATTCATAATCTCTGTTTTCTCTGAGTGACTATCTTCAACTCTGTCAACTTCAACAAGGCATATCTCAAGATCTACTGAACCAAATTGGATGATTCAAAGTGCATTGGATTCAGCTCAAAGTCTACTATACACCTACAAAGTTTCAAGGCCATTGGATCAACTATCACAGAGAAATCTCAGTCGGGGTGCTCACTGGTCTGTGACTGTAAGTCTCCTAAAAAGTCGAGGGTACACCTTATTTTGCTAAAGTGATTTCTCTGAGTGTAGTTTATCATTTCCTTTCATTCCACTTGGAAATGGAAGCTTACTAAGCTAATAGAATATCTCTAGAAGGAATTTTGCTAATTGTAACTACACTGGTCACACTGAGCATAACATTGAGCAGGTATCAAGACCAAAATAGAAAGTTTTCAAGTCTTGTGATTTACAAAGTAGTCTGTTTTGATCAAGTCATTACTCAAACCTTTTCCAAAGTACATATAGCATATTTTGGTATCATTTGGAAGCTCAAGGAGTCTACTAAGCATATCTGGAGTCAAAGGAGGGCAGGTGTGAAGCAGGTTTTGCAGCACCAACTGATCTTCTGAGTGCATCCAACCATCACTCCCAACAGTGGTATCAGAGCAAATAAGGTAATCATGGGTGATGGTTTCCCTTCCTTCATTGACAAATTAGACAGGAACAACTACCAAGCTTGGTCTCTAAGGATGAAGACCTATCTACAAGGGAGAAGCTTATTTGGATACATATCAGGAGATGAGGAATTGCCCTGATTCAAGACTAGAGGACTACCCACAAAGGATGAACATGAGAGGCTCAACCAATGGTGTGCAAAAGATGCTTTGGCAAGGTCATATCTCTTAAACTCTATATCTGACTTTCTTTTACCTCATGTGAGGAATTGTAAGACTTCCCAAGAGACTTGGGAAACCTTGTCAACATATTTTTCATCAAGCACAAGGGCCAGAAAGAATCAGCTATGGATTGAGTTTACAACTCTTAGGAAGCAATCAAAACAATGTGTCTCAGACTTTGTCACCAAGGTCAAAGACATTGCAGACCAACTTGCAAGTGTTGGAGAGGAAATTGAGGAAGAGCAAATAGTCAGACAAGTGATCAATGGACTAAAGGCAGATGACAAGTGGGAGAGCTTTACCACAGCAATGGACTTATACATGGACATCCAAGCACCTGATCTAACCACTCTGATTGGACAACTCTTTACACATGAAGCAAAGATCACAAAGAATGGAGAGCAATCAAAAGGTAACAATCCCTCTGCCCTATATACTGATAAGAAGACTAAAGACAAGGGTAAAAACAAAAAGGTTGATGAAGAAGGCTCTACCTCCCAAGCAAACTATGCAGGGAGAGGTAGATCTTCTAGAGGTAGGGGCAGAGGAGGTAAGTCAGGTAGGGGGAGACCCTACAATCAATCTCGATGCAATATCTGTGGCTTGTCTAACCATACCACAGATGAATGCTACAAAAACTACAAGAACCAAAGAGGAAGAGGTCACCAAAGAGGAGGATATTCTCAAGGCAGAGGCAGATTCAACCAATCTCAAGGATACCATGGCTACAACAATAATTATAACAACAACTACAATCACAATGGCAACTATCAAGGTGGATACAGAAATAGGAAAGACTACAACAATTATGCAGAGGAGCAAGATGATTCCCTGTTGATCATGAACATGACATCTAAGTCAGGTATCAATGATGATCACTTATTCTATATTGATTCAGGTTGCTCTAATCATGTAGCTGGAAATGTTGCATTACTTTCTGATTTGGAAGAACCCAAAGGCAAGCACCAAGTGCAGACAGGTGATGACACTAAACACTCAGTTGTTAAAGTAGGCAATGTCAAAACTAGTGATGGTAATCAGAATTTATTGAGCAGAGTGTTGTATGTTCCAACAATCACCAAGAATCTGATGAGTGTAGGTCAGATTGTGGAAAAAGGTCTACAAGTCAGGTTCACTCAACATGGTGCATATGTGGAGGATCCAAGACATGGATTCAGAAGGATAGCCAAGGGAGAAAAATCAGGTAGATTGTTTACCTTTGAACTTGAAGACACTAAGAGTATTGCTTTGTACAACTATAAGGATCAAACACTATCAGAATTGGAGATTTGGCACAAGAGATTAGGTCACATTGGAGAAAGGACCTTAAAACAAATGAGTAGGGATCAATGTGTGCTTGGGATACCTAATGTATCCAAGCAACACATGATATACAAGTGTGGGGCTTGTCAATTTGGTAAGTCACACAGATTGCCTTATACCAAGAAAGGTTTTATGCATGAAGATTATCTGGAATTAGTGCATACAAATGTGTGGGGACCCAGCAAGGAGCCATCCATATCTGGATCAAGGTACTATGTGTCCTTCATTGATGACTATAGCAGGTGGACTGTCTTATACTACATGAAACATAAAGATGAAGTATTTAATTGTTTCAAAAAATATCTTGCATTAGTTGAAAATCAAACAGGTAGACATTTGAAGAAACTAAGGTCAGATGGTGGTGGAGAATACTTCTCCAATGACTTTGAAGATTTCTTGCAGGAAAGAGGCATCAAGAGGGAGATTACTACAAGGTACTCACCTGAACAAAATGGGGTAGCTGAAAGGAGGAATAGACTCATTGTAGAGACAGCTAGGTCTATGCTAAATGAAAAGAAATTGCCAAATTATCTTTGGGCAGAGAGTGTATCTACTGCCACATATTTGATTAACAGGTTGCCATCAAAGACACTTGATGGAATGACACCCTATGAGGCTTGGCATGGTAAGAGACCATCTCTGGATCATTGCAAAATTTTTGGATGTGTTGCATATGTGCATATTCCCTCACAGGTAAGGGGAAAGCTAGACCCTAAAGCTGAAAAATGTATCTTCATTGGTTATGATTTGAATCAGAAAGGATACAGATTTTACAACCCCTCAAACAAAGGCTTCAAGGTAAGCAGAGATGTCATCTTTGATGAGAATGACTCATGGTATGAAAATGAATGCAGGAAGGTTAGTCTACCTTATGACATGGAAGAAGATTTTCCAAAACTTATCAGGCAAGAATCAATTCAGAAAGAAGACACAAGCTCAGAGGATGAAGACACCATCAACATTGAAGAGTTCAAGGCTTGGAAATCCAAAGGGAAGATGAAGATGAAGCAACTTGAAGATAATCCAGAATCCTCAACTCAAGCTATGAGGAGATCTCAGAGAGAAAAGAAAAAGCCTATTAGGTATGGGTATGATACTTCACTTGTAACCAAGCACTCTGTATATCTTGCAAAGGATCTCTTGAGTGAAGAACCAGGTACATTTGAAGAAGCAATCACTAAACCAGAATGGAAGGAAGCAATGGATGAAGAAATGGAGGCTCTCAAGGAGAGTGACACTTGGGACTTGGTACCCAAGAAAGAATCTATGAAGGTGATAGGATCCATATGGATCTACAAACTCAAAAGGAATTTAGATGGTATAATAAACAGGTATAAAGCTAGGTTGGTAGCCAAGGGTTTTGCACAAACCCAAGGCATTGATTATGAGGAGACATTTTCTCCTGTGGCCAAGATGCCAACTATCAGAGTTATGGTGAGTGTAGCTGCATCCAAGAATTGGAACATGTACCAATTGGATGTGAAGAATGCATTCTTGAATGGATGGATATCTGAAGAAGTCTACATGTCACAACCACCTGGCTATGAAGATCCCAAGAAGGTAAATCATGTTTGTAAATTAAAGAAGGCTCTGTATGGATTGAAGCAGGCACCTAGAGCATGGAATTACAGGTTGACAACCTACCTCCTAGACCAAGGATTCATAATGAGCAAAGCAGATACTTCATTATTTATCAAAAAGAACAATTCAGAGGTAATATACTTGTGTGTCTATGTTGATGACATCATTATTACAGGAAATGATGTTCAAGGAATTAGACACATCAAAGGACAGATGATGAAGGAATTCAAGATCAATGATCTTGGATTATTGAAGTACTTTCTAGGACTTGAATTGGTCTATACAAATTCAGGTATCTTTATTACTCAGAAGAAGTACATTTAGGACATGGTCAAGAAGTTTAATTTGCAAGAAGCTAAAGTCTCAAGCACTCCTATGGAGGTCAACCACAAACTCAGTGCTCATGAAGGGGAAGAACTCCAAGACATTACAGGTTACCAAAGTTTGATAGGTAGTCTTAATTATGCTACCTTAACCAGGATTGATATATCATATGGTGTTAGTGTACTTAGCCAATTTATGCACAAACCAAGAGTACCTCATTTAGAGGCAGCAAAGAAGATAGTAAAGTACCTAAAGGGAACACAAAATCATGGTTTGTACTTTCCCTATTCATCAGACATTGATATTAAGGTATACTCAGATGCAGATTTGGTAGGTTGCAAGGATGACAGGAGAAGCACATCTGGTTACATATGTTTTGCAGGTGATAAACCAATTTCTTGGTCTTCCAAGAAACAACCCACAGTAGCTTTGTCATCTACTGAGGCTGAGTATAGAGGGCTAGCAAATGCCACTCAAGAAGCCATATGGTTGAAGCTTTTATATTCAGAATTGGGCCTATACACAAGGCCACCTGTCATATTTGGTGATAACACAAGTTCTCTTCACCTTGCAGCTAATCCAATTTATCATGCAAGGACAAACATAGAGGTTCACTACCACTATGTGAGGGAGAAGTTACTTAGCAAAGAAATTCAATTGTCATATGTGTCTACTAATATACAATGTGCAGATTTGCTTACTAAATCTCTGGATGGAAGCAAGCTATGCAGGTTTAAATCCATGATTGGATTGCAGGAAATAATTGAAGACTAGAGATGAAGACTTGAGCCAAAGTGTTTGGCTTGAGGGGGAGCTGTTGGTGCATATCAAGCCTTCACACATTGGCTTGGAACATTGGAAGCTTTGGAAGACTTGGCTTGATTATCAAACTTGAAGACCACACATAAAGCTTGAACCCTTGAAGGATATATTCACATGGAACAATGATCATAGGAACCAATGCTTAATTGGTTATTATCTTTTATCCTATGTAAAAGTCTATATGACTTTTATCACTCTTGTAAACTCACCTACTTGAGGAAGTCGTGGAAAAGTAGATGAATGATTGAGAGAATATCTCATTCACTTTTAGGTACATGATTCTAGGAGATTAACTTAGAATTTGAAATTCAAAATTTCATTCAACTCCTATAAAAAGTACAAGGAAAAAGTCGCGGGCATCCTTCACTCCTCCCGAGGCAATTCTGAGTCAATCTTTGAGTGTGTGTGAGCTACACCATAGCCTACACCTCTGAGTACCATTGAGCATCACATTACATGCCAATGGGAATGTACAATCATTAGATTTAATCAATATACTTACATTCATAATCTCTGTTTTCTCTGAGTGACTATCTTCAACTCTGTCAACTTCAACAAGGCATATCTCAAGATCTACTGAACCAAATTGGATGATTCAAAGTGCATTGGATTCAGCTCAAAGTCTACTATACACGTACAAAGTTTCAAGGCCATTGGATCAACTATCACAGAGAAATCTCAGTCGGGGTGCTCACTGGTCTGTGACTGTAAGTCTCCTAAAAAGTCGGGGGTACACCTTATTTTGCTAAAGTGATTTCTCTGAGTGTAGTTTATCATTTCCTTTCATTCCACTTGGAAATGGAAGCTTACTAAGCTAATAGAATATCCCTAGAAGGAATTTTTCTAATTGTAACTACACTGGTCACACTGAGCATAACATTGAGCAGGTATCAAGACCAAAATAGAAAGTTTTCAAGTCTTGTGATTTACAAAGTAGTCTGTTTTGATCAAGTCATTACTCAAACCTTTTCCAAAGTACATATAGCATATTTTGGTATCATTTGGAAGCTCAAGGAGTCTACTAAGCATATCTGGAGTCAAAGGAGGGCAGGTGTGAAGCAGGTTTTGCAACACCAACTGATCTTCTGAGTGCATCCAACCATCACTCCCAACAACATGTGCAAACAACACCTCTTATCTTGTTATGGGAGTTGGTAAGATCATTCTGACTACTACTGATGGTAGTTCTTTCACTTTGTGAGATGCTTTATTTGTGCCACGGATCAAAAAGAATCTATTATCAATTTCGGCTTTAGCCTTGAGGCACCAAACATGTATGTGAAGGCTGTGTTTTGGGCAAAATGTAGCGTTCCTCCTTTCCAAAAGATGGTTCAGTTCGGGCTACTAAAACATTGCAGCTTGTACATAGTGATGTCTGTGGTCCTATGCAGACACCTTCTTTTGGAAACTATCTTTACTTCGTGAAATTCATTGATGATTTTTCCAGGCATGCATGGGTATATCCACTCAAAGCAAATTTCGAAGTGTTTATGTGCTTCAAACAATTTTTGGTTTTGGTTGAAAATCTGTTAGCATGTAAAATGGGCACCCTCCATTCTGATTGAGGGGGGAATATATGTCTTTTGACTTTAATGTGTTTCTGGCTGAACGTGGGATAAAACATTAGTGTATAGTGCCGTATACACCTCAACATAATGGAGTTGCTAAACGGAGGAACATGTCACTCATGGAGATGGCTAGGTGTATGGTCAAGAGTTAGCCTTTACCACATTTTTTGGTTTGAGGCTATCATGTGTGCAGCATATGTACTTAACAGGTGTCCCACTAAAGTACTGCAGTCTATCACTCCATATGAGGCTTGGCATGGTCGCAAGCCATGTGCTGCTCATCTACGTGTTTTTGGTTATTTGGCATATGTATTAGTGCCTGAACAACATCGTAGAAAATTGGATGATAAAGCAGTAAAATGTATTTTTGTTGGGTACAATTCTAAAAGCAAAGGCTATCATCTGGATCATCCAAGCTAAATGCATTTTGGTTAGCCGTGATGTTGTTTTTGTGGAAGATGCTATTCAACCTTTACTTTCATGTATGAAGGAGACATCTGTTAGCTCCAAAGACATGTATGATACTTTGCTTCCTCTTTTTACAGATGGATAGTCTAGTGTTGGTCCTAATGAGGCAACTTCTCAACCAGTGCAAGTTTCATGTGATGATGCAGATCATTCCATTTTTTATGCAGATTTACATGATGCACTTGTTGATGAGAGAGGTGATATTAAGCAAGCAAAAACTATGCCAAAATGGATGGTGCAAACTTTGCGTGATAGTAAATTAGATGTAGCTTTGTCATATCATACATGTTTAGGCTCTCATTGTGTCTCTTTTGCATCAGATTGCTATGCTATGGCTACATCTAGTCTGTGTGATGAGACTGAATGTTTTTTGTTTGATGAAGCATAAAATTCTGAACATTAAATGGCCCTAATGCAACCTGAATATGATGCTATCATGAAAAACGGTACTTGGTCTTTATGTGACTTGCCTCGTGGCAAGAAGGCCATTGGCACTAAGTGGGTATACAAGCTAAAGTGCAAACCTGATGGAACACTTGATAGGTATAAGGCTAGGCTTGTTGCAAAGGGTTATGTGCAGGAAAGAGGCATTGATTTTGATGAAACCTTTGCTCCTACTTGCCGAATGACTACTGTTCATCGCATTTGTGCATGTGAGCTCATCATGGTTAGAATGTACATCCGTTGGACATTAAAACAACATTTCTGAATGGTGACTTGCATGAAAAAGTGCTTTTTAGCCCCGTGGCTTTGTGCAAAAAGGGCATGAAAACCAGGTGTGTAGGTTAAAGAAGGCATTATATGGTTTAAAGCAAGAACCACATGGTTGGTATGAAAAGATACATGCCTATCTAATTGCACATGGTTTTGAGAATAGTCCAATTGAAAGCACCTTATATGTTGAGCGTGCTAATGATGTGCTTCTGATCATTGTTGTGTATGTTGATGACATGTTGCTAACTGGTCCTCATGATATGCATATTTTTTATTTTAAGGCTGGTTTGCATGCCTCATTGGAGATGTGTGATTTGGGGCATTTGCATCAATATTTGGGAATTTAGTTTATGCACATTGATGGTGGAATGGCTTTGTGTCAATCAAAATATATTCACATATTATTGCAACATTTTGGCCTTGAAGATTGTAAACATATTGCCTTTCCTATGGAGACAGGTTTACGATTGAGTCTTCATGATGCTGGAGATGCATTTGATGATGTTCTCTATCAGTAGGCTAAAGGGTGCTTGATTTATTCATGCATTACTCGGCCAAATATTCAGTTTGGTGTCTCACAGATGAGCAAGTTTATGCATTGCCCAAGTGTCAGGCATTGGCAAGCGGTTAAGCGCATCTTTCATTACTTGAGTGGTACCCGACTACTTGGATTGTTTTATCCCAAGGGGGGATCACTACCGCTAGATTTGCATCTCTTTTTGACAGTGATTGAGATGGTTGCTATGACACTCGTGTGTCCACTAGTGGTTTTTTCTTCATGCTTGGTAGCTCATGCATATCTTGGCTAAGCAAGAAGCAGCCTATTGTGGCCACTTCTAGTTGTGAGGCTGAGTATACAACAGCTTTCACAACGACTATGAGTGTGTGTGGCTCAGATGCCTTATGGCTGATTTGGGTGTTGGTCAGTCTTCTGCCACCAACATCTTCATTCAGAGTCAGAGCGCATTGGCAGTTGTGCAGAACCCTCTGTTCATGCTCACACTAAGCACATTGAGGTGCATTATCATTATGTCAGGGAGAGGTTCTCTGTTGTGGAGATCAGCTTGGCATATGTGCCCACGTAGGAGAACATTGCAGACCTTTTTATGAAGGCTCTACCTAGGGAGAAGTTTGAAGCTTTCCGCAAAGCTTTGGGCTTACTTTCTTTTGTGGATTGATGTGTGTGAATACTCTAAGACCATCGGGACACTTTTTTCCCTCTTTAGGAGGTTTTTTCCCCCAGCTTGTATATACACCTATTGCCCTAAAGAGCTACTTATCTTTGTACATTCTAGTGGTAATACATTGAGTATTGTGTGTTGTGCTCCAAGCTTCTTCTTCTTGCTTGTGGTGTTCGTGTGCTTCGGCAGACATCTAACTCCAACAAACTCTTCCATAAAACTAGATTGTATAGCTTTTAGGCATGAGAAGATTACAAAAAGTACTTCAAAAAATACACAGTTAGTAGCAATTATTATCCATCAAAAAGAGTTCTTATGTGGTTTCCACATTGGAATAAGAGTAGGGAGAGAAACATCATGAAATTTTAATTGTAAAACTTTTTGCTTGCATGAAAACACCTCAGGAGAACTCTGCTCCTTTTGAATTCATTAATACATAGCTTAGGTAATAATTCTAAATGCACGACCCTTCTACAAGTAAACATTGGGGAGTTATCAATTTTATCAGTACCATTAATGAATAAATGTTTTTTTTTATGAAAGTTAAGTTCATCTATAATTTCATCCTTCAAAAACCAAGGTTTATTATTCTGCTTGAAGTTTGGATACCTCTTATAGAACTCTATTTGAACTAGTTCAAGTAAATCATCAATCATAAAAGGTTCATCAATATCTAGTATTTTAGCCAATGTGTACCAATGTTTCCTAAACTCATTTTGAGTTATATTTAAAAAACTGTGTTTATAAGGGATGTGATTATGTCCTAGCCTTACCATATTTCTAGACTTAGAATTCCTCGTGTATTCCCACATAAGAAGTAAAAATATGTAAACTTCCATCATTATGGGTCTAAGAAAATTTCTGAATATAGGAAGATTTTCACAAATACAACAATCTTTAAAGGTTGTTTCCAAAAACACTCATTATTAGGTAAGTACACAAAACTTATGAGAGTGTTACAAAACTTCTAGCTAAAAGATACATGATAAAGCTTGAATTAGAAAATTTATATTAATACAAAAAATTACTAAAAACTTATTTGGGTTCTAGGAAATCAAATGCTTGCTTTTTCAATTGTAAATGCATAAATAAAGCATTTCTCTTATTGTTTTTAACTAGTGTGTTAAAAGGGGATTCAGATCTTACCTCATAATCCAGAAATTATACTATATCATGGATATCCTTAGATCCCCTAATTGCCTAAATTGTTTACCCTTTGATGAGATGTTAAATGTTGCTCTTTTGATTTGGAATCCTATGTTGTTATTGCTCTTAAAGATTTCATCTATGAGTACGATAGAAATCATAGACCCCATTAACAAATTTAATAGACACGTATTGCTATTGGATGCACTAATCATATCCTTTTTAAGCATGTAGTACATCAATAAAATTTATAATCTCTGGTGTTAATGAACTATGCATCCATAACAAGAAATATTCGAATTGTCCAATTGTAGAATTCGATTGAGAATTTTCATAGTTTTGAAAGATAAACAAGATTTCATGATCTGACCATACAATAGATGGATTGCACTCCCCATCATCTTTCGCCTTCTTACACTGACATTTGAGGAATTGGTTGAATAAATTCTAGCAATTGCAAGGAAATTTACTTTTGTTATTAGTCTTGTCTTGTAGTCCAATTACCTTGGTTCTCATCAAAACCTTATGAATCTTAGGTTTTGAAGGATCAACATGAAGAAGGGAGAATGGAGCCGAGGACAAATAAACATCAGATGTAAGCAAGGTTTTTACATTGTTGACATTTATTGGAAAAGCATATAGTAAAAGTTTCCCTAGGGCTTAGGAGCCAAAGCTTGTTCTCAATCCAAAATGCATCTAACTCAATTTTTATTGAAGGTAAAATAGAGAGACATCTAGTAACCATGAATGACAATCAACAAGAATTCTAGGATTCAAGTAATGATGATTCTATCAAAGGAAAGAATGAATTCTTGGCTTCATCATCTAAAGTAGAGGGATCTAAGAGGTACTTAGAGAACTTTGTTTGTGAAGTTATCTTTGCTATTTTGATGGGCAAAGATTTAGATGCAAAGGTATTATTGGCTATCATTGAACTATTTTCAAAGAAGAAATCTAAATTCAGAAGATTGTAATGTATCTAACTCACAACTAGAGAATAATAGCCCATTTAACTCTATTATATTTTCTTGAGACCTACCAACTTTAGATAAAAAAAGATTTCTTGAGACCTATTAACTTTAGATAAAAAAATTAATTTATGATTATACATAATAGTAAAACCAATATTCGAAGCATTGTATATATTAGGTTTAACTTGTGATAAGATAATGCCATAACAAAAACTTCGAGGCCAACATGAATCCGAGTGTACAAAATGTGAAACAACAAAGGAAAACTAATCTTTTTCCATACAGTTCGAGAATTGTAATCTTCCAAAAATGGTCTATAAATATTGAATCACGTTTGAAAATGTTGCAATTCCTCTAGAAGAATCATTTGACTAGAAGATCTATGGTGGATAGATTGGCTTAATATTATCTATCTGATCTATGCACAATCCAAAAAACACATTGCTTATGAAACAAAAATCATCAATGTATCTAAATACAAAATTATAAACAATATCATAGCGGATTAATTTCAGCATATTTCTCATGAATTGAAATCCGAACCAAGCTAAATATAAGAAATATCATAGTGATAAGCATGAAAAGTCCATGGGAGTACCCTTCTTTTGAAGAAACATTGCATCACACTACTTAATTGCACAATTATCTAAGACAACTGAATTGAAGATTAGAAAGTTATCAAAGTTGAGACTAATTTTCTTGTCTTTTTTGTTATATGACTTCCATTTTATTTTAACAAATTTAAAGCCAATAAATCCATGCTTTATCGATTCTTTTCTAATCCAATCCAAGGTCCAAATGAGGCTTAAATAACTAGTATGAGATATAGCTTGATAGCACCATTTTATATCAAAAGCTTCAACATGATATATTTTTGGAGGTAAGTGAACAAGAAAGTCATACATATTGCTAGTGATCCACACAAATTAAATCTTCTTGATTTAATGAAAAAATTGATGTGTCTTCTAAAGTTCCTTAAACACTTCCATAACACTAGATTGAATAGCTTTCAAGCATGAGAAGATTACAAAAAGCACTTCAAAAAATACACAAGTAATAGTGATTGTTATCCATTAGAATGAGTTCTTATGTGGTTTCCACATTGGAATCATAGTAGGTAGAGAAACATCATCAAATTTAAATTGTAAAACGTTTTACTTACATGGCTACACCTCAGGAGAATTCTACTCCTTTTGAATTCATTATTACATAGCCTAGCTAATGATTCTAAATGCACAACCCTTCTACAAGTAAACATTGGGGAATTATCCATTTTATCAATAGTACCATTAATGAATAATTTTTTTTCTATGAAAGATAAGTTCATCTATAACTTCATCCTTCAAAAACCAAGGTTTATTATTATGCTTGAAGTTTGGATACCTCTTATAGAACAATATTTCAACTAGTTCAAGTAAATCATCAAACATAAAAGGTTCATCAATATCTAGTACTTTAGCCAATGTGTACCATGGTTTCCTAAACTCATTTTGAGTTATGTTTAAAGAGCTTTGTTTACGAGGGATGTGATAATGTCCTAGACTTACCATATTTCTAGACTTAGAATTCCTCATGTATTCCCACATAAGAAGGAAAAATATGTGAACTTCCATCATTATGGGGTCTAAGCAAATTGATGAATATAAGAAGATTTTCACAAATACAACAATCTTTAAAGGTTGTTTCCAAAAAAACTCATTACTAGTTAAGTAGACAAAACTCATGAGAGTGTTACAACACTTCCAACTAAAAGATACATGATAAAGCTTGAATTATTAAATTTATATTAATACAAAAATTTACTAAAAAACGTATTTGGGTCTTAGGAAATAAAATGCTTGCTTTTTCAATTGTAAATGAATAAATAAACCATTTCTCTTATTGTCGTTAACTAGTGTGTAAAAATGGGATTCAAATCTTACCTTAGAATCTAGAAATTATACTGTATCATGGATATCCTCAGATCCCCTAATTGATTGAATTGTTTACCCTTTGATGAGATGTTGAATGTTGGTCTTTTGCTTTGGAATCCCATGATGTTATTGCTCTTAAAGATTTCCTCTATGAGTACCCTAGCAATCATAGACCCCATTAACAAAGTTAATAGACACGTATTGCTATTGGATGCACTAATCATATGATTTTTAAGCATGTAGTACATCAATAAAATTTCTAATATCTTGTGCTAATGAACTTTGCATCCATAACAAGAAATATTGGAACGGTCCAATTGTAGAATTTGATTGAAGATTTTTTTTCATAGTTAAAAAAAAAAAAAGATTTTATGATCTAACCATATAATAGATGCATTGCACTCCCCAACATCTTTCACCTTCTAACACCGACATTTGAGGAATGGCTTCAATGAATTCTAGCAATTGCAAAGAAATTTCCTTTTGTTATTAGTCTTCTCTTGTAGTCCAATTGCATTGGTTCTCATCAAAACCTTATTAATCTTAGGTTTTGAAGGATCAATGTGAAGAAGGTAGAGTGGAGCTAAGGACAAATAAACATCAGATGTAAGCAAGGTTTTTAAATTGTTGACATTTATCACAAAAGCATTGAAGATAGCTTCATCAATGAAACAAATGAGTTTCAAGGTTTCTTTAGTAAAAGTTTCCCTATGGTTTAGGGTCCCAAGGCTTGTTCTCAATCCAAAATGCATCTAACTAAATTTTTATTGAAGGTAAAATAGGGAGAAATCTAGTATTCATGAATGATAATCAACACGATTTCTAGGATTCAATTAATGATAATTCAATCAAAGGAGACAATGAATTCTTTTCTTCATCAAAGTAGAGGGAACTAAGAGGGACTTAGAGAACTTTATTTCTAAAGTCATCTTTGATGTTTTGATGGGCAAAGATTTAGATGCAAAGGTATTATTGGCTATCATTGAACTATTTTCAAAGAAGAAATCTAATTCGGAAGATTCTAATGTATCTAACTCACAAAGAGAGAATAATAGCCTATTTAACTCTATTAATTTTTCTTGAGACCTACCAACTTTAGATAAAAAAGATTTTCCTAAGAGCTACTTAGATAAGAAAATTAATTTATTATTATCCATAATAGTTAAATTGGAAGCATTGCATATAATAGGTTTAAGTTATGATATAAATATGCCATAACAAAACCTTCGAGGCCAACATGAATCCAAGTGTACAAAATGTGAAACAACAAAGGAAAAGTGATCCTTTCTCCATACAGTTCGTAAAATGTAATCTTCCAAAAATGGTCTATAAATATTGAATCATGGTTAAAAATGTTGCAATTCCTGTAGAAGAATCCTTTTACTGAAAGATATGTGGTGGACAGATTGGCTTAATAGTATCTATCCCATATATGCACAATCCAAAAAATACATTGTTTATAAAACATAAATCATCAATGTATCTAAATACAAAATTATAAACAATATCATAGCTGATTAATTTCAACATGTTTCTCATGAATTGAAATCCGAACCAAGCTAAATATAAGGTATACCATAGTAATGAGCATAAAAAGCCCATGGGAATACCCTTCTTTTGAAGAAACATTGCATCACACTACTTAATCGCACAATTGTCTAAAACAATTGAATTGAAGATAGAAAGTTATCAAAGTTGAGATTAATTTTCTTGTCTTTTTTGTTATAGGGCTTCCATTTTATTTTAACAAATTTAAACCCACTAAATCCATGCTTTACTGATTCCATTATAATGCAATCCAAGTAACTAGTATGAAATATAGCTTCATGGCACCATTTTATACCAAACGTTTCAATACGATATATTTTTGGAGGTAAGTCAACAAGAAAGTCATACATATTGCTAGTGATCCAGAGAAATTGAATCTTCTCGATGTTATGAAAAAATTGATGTGTCTTCTTTAAACACTTTCATAAAACTAGATTGTCTAGCTTTTAAGCATGAGAAGATTACAAAAATTACTTCAAAAAATACACAGCTAGTAGCAATTGTTATCCATCAAAAAGAGTTCTTATTTGGTTTCTACATTGGAATAAGAGTAGGCAAAGAAAGATCATCAAATTTAAATTGTAAAACGTTTTACTTACATGACTGCACCTGAGAAGAACTCTGCTCCTTTTGAATTCATTATTGTATAGCCTAGCTAATGATTCTAAATGCACAACCCTTGTACAAGTAAACATTGGGGAATTATCCATTTTATTAGTACCATTAATAAATAAATGTTTTTTTATGAAAGTTAAGTTCATCTATAATTTCATCCTTCAAAAACCTAGGTTTATCATTTTGCTTGAAGTTTGGATACCTCGATATAGCTTCATAGCACCATTTTATATCAAAAGTTCAATACGATATATTTTTGGAGGTAAGTCAACAAGAATGTCATACATATTGCTAGTGATCCACACAAATTGAATGTTCTTGATCTAATGAAAAAATTGATGTGTCTTCTAAAGATCCTTAGAAACTTCCACAAAAAGTACTTCAAAAAATACATAGCTAATAGCAATTGTTATCCATAAGAAAAAGTTCTTATGTGGTTTCCACATTGGAATAAGAGTGGGTAGAGAAACATCACCAAATTTAAATTGTAAAACGTTTTACTTACATGAGTGCACCTCACGAGAACTTTGCTCCTTTTGAATTCATTATTACATAGCCTAGCTAATGATTCTAAATGCACAATCCTTCTACAAGTAAACATTGGGGAATTATCCATTTTATCAGTACCATTAATGAATAAATATTTTTTGTTAAGTTCATCTATAATTTCATCCTTCATAAACCAAGGCTTATTATTCTGCTTGAAGTTTGGATACCTCTTATAGAACTCTATTTTAACTAGTTCAAGGAAATCATCAAATATAAAAGGTTCATCAATATCTAGTATTTTAGCCAATGTGCACCAAGGTTTCCTAAACTCATTTTGGGATATGTTTAAATAACTTTTTTTACGAGGGATGTGATTGTGGTCTAGCCTTAACTTATTTCTAGACTTAGAATTCCTCATGTATTCCCACATAAGGAGTAAAAATATGTAAACTTCCATCATTATGGGTCTAAGCAAATTTTTGAATATAGGAAGATTTTCACAAATACAACAATCTTTAAAGGTTGTTTCCAAAAACACTCATTATTAGGTAAGTAGACAAAACTTATGAGAGTGTTACAAAACTTTGAGCTAAAAGATACAAGATAAAGCTTGAATAATAAAATTTATATTTATATAAAAATTTACTAAAAACTTATTTGGGTTTTAGGGAGTCAAATGCTTGCTTTTTCAACTGTAAACAAACAAATAAACCATTTTTCTTAACTAATGTGTTAAATTCAAATCTTACCTCAGAATCTAGAAATTATACTATATCATGGATATCCTTAGGTCCCCTAATTGCTCGAACTGTTTACCCTTTGATGAGATGTTTAATGTTCTCTCTTGTTTTGGAATCTCATGATGCTATTGCTCTAAAAGATTTCATCTATGAGTAGCCTAGCAATCATAGACCCCATTAACATTAATAGACATGTATTGCTATTGGACACACTAATCATATGATTTTTGAACATGTAGTACATCAATAAAATTTATATTCTCTTGTGTTAATGAACTATGCATCCATAGCAAGAAATATTGGAACAATCCAATTGTAAAATTTTATTGAGGATTTTTTTTCATAGTCTTAAAAAATAAACAAGATGTCATGATCTAACCATACATAGATTCATTGCACGCCCCAACATCTTTCGCCTTCTTACACTGACATTTGAGGAATGACTTGATTGAATTTTAGCAATTGTAAAGAAATTTCCTTTTGTTATTAGTATTCTCTTGTAGTCTAATGGCCTTGGTTCTCATGAAAACCTTATTAATCTTAGGTTTTGAAGGATCATGTGAAGAAGGAGCTGAGGACAAATATACATTACATGTAAGCAAGGTTTTTATATTGTTGACATTTATTGCAAAAGCATTGAAGGTAGCTTCATGAATGAAATAAATGAGTTTCAAGGTTTCTATAGTAAAAGTTTCCCTATGGTTTAGGGTCCCAAAGATTTTTCTCAAGCCAAAATGCATCTAACTCAGTTTTTATTGAGGGTAAAATAGGGAGAGAATTAGTAACCATGAATGACAATCAACATGAATTCTAGGATTCAATTAATGATGATTCAATCAAAGGAAAGAATGAATTCCTTTCTTCATCATCTAAAGTAGATGGATCTAAGAGGGACTTAGAGAACTTTGTTTGTGAAGTTATCTCTGGTGTTTTGATGGGCAAAGATTTAGATGCAAAGGTATTATTGGCTATCATTGAACTATTTTCAAAGAAGAAGTCTAATTTGGAAGATTCTAATGTATCTAACTCATAAATAGAGAGTAATAGCCTATTTAAATCTATTAATTTTTCTTGATACCTACCAACTTTAGATAAAAAAGATTTTCTTGAGACCTATTAACTTTAGATAAGAAAATGAATTTATGATTATACATAATAGTTAAATTAATATTGGAAGCATTGTATAATAGGTTAAGTTGTGATAAAATAATGCTATAGCCAAACCTTCGAGGCCAACATGAATTCAAGTGTACAAAATGTGAAAGAACAAGGGAAAACTGATCTTTCCATACAATATGAGAAATGTAATCTCCCAAAAGTGGTCTATACATATTGAATCGTGTTTAAAAATATTGCAATTCCTCTAGAAGAATCCTTTTACTACAAGATCTGTGGTGGATAGATTGGCTTAATATTGTCTATCACATCTATGCATAGTCCAAAAAACACATTGTTTATGAAACATAAATCATCAATGTATTTAAATAAAAATATAAACAATATCATAGCTGATTAATTTCAACATTTTTATCATGAACTGAAATCCAAACCAAGCTAAATGTAAGGTATAACATAGTGATGAGCATGAAAGGCCATGGGAATACCCTTTTTTTGAAGAAACATCACATCACACTAATTATCTAAGACAAATGAATTCAAGATTAGAATGTTATCAAAGTTGAGATTAATTTTATTGTCTTTTTTGTTAGAGGACTTCCATTTTATTTTAACAAATTTCAACCCATTAAATCCATGCTTTTTGTATTCCTTTCTAATGCAATCCAAGGTCAAATGAGGCTTAAATAACTAGTATGAGATATAGCTTCATAACACTATTTTATATCAAAAGTTTCAATACGATATATTTTTGAAGGTAAGTCAACAAGAAATTCATACATATTGCTAGAGATCCACACAAACTGAATCTTCTTGATCTTATGAAAAATTTGATGTGTCTTCTCAAGATCCTTGAACACTTCCACAAAACTTGATTGTATAGATTTTAAGCATGAGAAGATTACAAAACGTACTTCAAAAAATACACAACTAATAGTAATTGATATCCCTCAGAAAGAGTTCTTATGTGGTTTCCGCATTCGAATAAGAGTAGGTAAAGAAACATCATCAAATTTAAATTGTAAAACGTTTTACTTGAGTTCTTATGTGGTTTCCGCATTCGAATAAGAGTAGGTAAAGAAACATCATCAAATTTAAATTGTAAAACGTTTTACTTACATGACTGCACCTTAGGAGAACTTTTCTCCTTTTGAACTCATTATTACATAGCCTAGCTAATGATTCTAAATGCACAACCCTTCTACAAGTAAACATTGGAGATTTCTCCATTTTATCAGTACCATTAATGAATAAATGTTCTTATTTATGAAAGTTAAGTTCATCCATAATTTCATCCTTCAAAAACCAAGGTTTATTATTGTGCTTGAAGTTTGGATACCTCTTATAGAAATCTATTTTAACTATTTTCAGTAAATCATCAAATATAAAAGGTTCATCAATATCTACCATTGAAGGTACCTTCATCAATGAAACAAATGATTTTCAAGGTTTCTATGGTAAAAGGTGCCCTATGGTTTAGGGTCTCAAATCCCCAAAGTTTGTTCTCGAGCTGAATTGCATCTAACTCAATTTCTATTGAAGGTAAACAAGGGAGAAACAATTGCTTTAGTTAATTGTGTGATTAAGTATTGTGATGAAATGTTTCTTCAAAAGAAGGGTATTCCCTGTTGGAGTTAGACGTCTGCAGGAGCACGCGAACAACACAAGGAAGAAGAAGACGCTTGGAGCGCAAACACACAATACTCAATGTATTACTAGAGAATGTACAAAGATAAGTAGCCCATTAGGGCAATAGGCGTATATACAAGCCGGGGGAAAAAAAACCTCCTAAAGAGGGAAAAAAGTGCCCCGGCGGTCCTACTGTGTTCACACACATCACTACCTAAATATATCAACAAATCCCCCCTGGGAGTGATGCGATGAACAAGGAGCTGGCACTCATGTATAAGGAAGTGCCAAGCTATGTGGAAATCACTCCACAAAAGGAAGTAAGCCCAAAGCTTTGCGGAAAGCTTCAAACTTCTCCCTAGGCAGAGCCTTTGTGAAAAGGTCTGCAATGTTCTCCTACGTGGGCACATATGCCAAGCTGATCTCCCCAGCAGAGAAACTCTCCCTAACATAGTAATAATGCACCTCAATGTGCTTAGTGCGAGCATGGAACACAGGGTTCCTCGCAACTGCCAATGCACTCTGACTGTCAGTGAAGATGGTGGTGGCAGAAGACTGGCCAACACCCAAATCAGCCATAAGGCGTCTGAGCCACACACACTCAACAGTCGCTGTGAAAGCTTCCCTATACTCAGCCTCACAACTAGAAGTGGCCACAGTAGGCTGCTTCTTCCTCAACCAAGATATACATGAGCTACCAAGCATGAAGCAAAAACCACTGGTGGACACACAAGTGTCATAGCAACCAGCCCAATTTGAGTCAGAAAAAGCATGCAAATCTGGCAGTAGTGATCCCCCCTTGGGATAAAACAACCCAAGTAGCTGAGTACCACTCAAGTAGTGAAAGATGCGCTTAACCGCCTTCCAATGCGTGACTCTTGGGCAATGCATAAACTTGCTCATCTGTGAGACAGCAAACTGAATAGCTGGCCGAGTAATGCATAAGTAAATCAAGCATCCAACAACCTGCTGATAGAGAACAGCATCAAATGCATCTCCAGCATCATGAAGACTCAATCGTAAACGTGTCTCCATAGGAGTGGCAATAGGCTTATAGTCTTCAAGGCCAAAACGCTGCAATAATGTGTCAATATATTTCGTTTGACACAAAGCCATTCCACCATCAACTTGCATAAACTGAACGCCCAAATAGTGATGCAAATGCCCCAAATCAGACATCTCAAATGAGGCATGCAAATCAGCCTTGAAATCAGCAATATGCTTCTCAATAGGACCAGTGAGCAGCATGTCATCAACATAGACAACAATGATCAGAAGCACATCATTAACACGCTTAACATATAAGGTGCTTTCAGTTGGACTGTTCACAAAACCATGTGCAACTAGATAGGCATGTATCTTCTCATACCAAGCACGTGGTGCTTGCTTTAAACCATATAATGCCTTCTTTAACCTGCACACTTGGTTTTCATGCCCTTTCTGCACAAAGCCACGGGGCTGAAAAACATACACTTCTTCATGCAAGTCACCATTCAGAAATGCTGTTTTAATGTCCAACGGATGTACATTCCAACCATGATGGGCTGCAAGTGCACAAATGCTCCGAATAGTAGTCATACGACATGTAGGTGCAAAGGTCTCACCAAAATCAATGCCTCTTTCCTGCGCATAACCCTTTGCAACAAGCCTAGCCTTATACCTGTCAACTGTACCATCAGGTTTACGCTTCAGCTTGTATACCCACTTAGTGCCAATGGCCTTCTTGCCAGGAGGCAAGTCACATAAAGACCATGTACCATTCTTCATTATAGCATCATATTCAGATTGCATGGCAACCATCCAATTTTCTGAATTCTGTGCTTCATCAAAAGAAACAGGCTCATTCTCATCACAGAGACTAGATGCAGCCATATCATAGCAATCTGATGCAAAGGAGGTACTATGAGAGCCTGAACGAGTACGATATGACAAAGGTGCATCTAATTTGTTGTCACGCAAAGTCTCCACCAGCCATTTTGGCATAGTTTTTGCCTGCTCAATATTAGCTCTCTCATCAACAAGTGCATCATGTAAATCTGCATCAGAAATAGAATGATCTGCATCATCATATGAAACATGCAAAGGCTGAGAAGTTGCCTCATTAGGACCAGCACTAAACTGTCCACCTGTAAAAAGAGGCATCAACGTATCATACATGTCTTTGGAGCTAACAGATGTCTCCTTAGTACATGAAAGCAATGGCTGAATAGCATCTTCCACAAAGACAACATCACAGCTAACCAGAATGCGTTTAGTCTGTGGATGATACAGACGATAGCCTTTACTTTCAGAACTGTACCCAACAAAAATACATTTTATTGCCTTATCATCCAATTTTCTGCGATGTTGTTCAGGCACTAATGCATATGCCAAACAACAAAAAATACGCAGATGAGCAACAGATGGCTTGCGTTCATGCCAAGCCTCATATGGAGTGATAGACTGCAGCGCTTTAGTGGGACACCTGTTCAGTACATATGCTGCACACATGACAGCCTCAAGCCAGAAACTATGTGGTAAAGCCTGACTCTTGACCATGCACCTCGCCATCTCCATGAGTGACATGTTCTTTTGTTCAACAACTCCATTCTGTTGAGGTGTATATGGCACTGTACACTGGTGTTTTATCCCACGTTTAGCCAGAAATGCATTAAAAACAGAAGACATATATTCCCCCCCTCGATCAGAACGGAGGGTGCCCATTTTACATGCTGACAGATTTTCAGCCAAAACCAAAAACTGTTTAAAGCACATGAACACTTCGGACTTTGCTTTGAGTGGATATACCCATGAATGCCTGGAAAAATCATCAATGAAAGTCACGAAGTAAAGGTAATTCCCAAAAGAGGGTGTCTGCATAGGACCAAAGACATCACTATGTACAAGCTGCAATTTCTGCGTAGCCCGAACTGAACCATCTTTTGGAAAGGAGGAACGCTGCATTTTGCCCAAAATACAGCCTTCACATACATGTTTTCTAGGTGCCTCAAGCTTGGGCAAAGAAGACACCATATCAGATTTCTGCAGGCGTAGTAAACTAGCAAAATTCAGATGACCAAAGCGTGCATGCCAAAGCTTTGCATCTGACATAGCCTGAGAATCATGAACTGCACATGCCGATTCATTCACAGATCTTTCATAGTCTATGAGCTTATACAGCCCACGACATAAAATTCCAGAAGCAATAATCACATCGCCATTTGATAGATCATGAACTGTACACCTGTCATCAACGAATTTGACTACCATAAGCAGTAGTCAGAATGATCTTACCAACTCCCATAACAAGATAAGAGGAGTTGTTGGCGCATGTGACAGTATTCCCTGTAGGGGCAGGCTCGAGTGAAGAGAAGAAACTGCGCTGCGAGGTAATATGTTTGGTTGCCCCACTGTCAAAGTATCAAACATTTGAGTCCACTGCAGACATGCATTGCCCATGAGAAGATGGGTCCAAACTGCAAACAGTAGTAAACACCCATTCTTCTTCTTGCACAAGATTAGCAGACTCTATTTTTGGTGTAGAGGCTTCTGCAACAACCATTCCAGCCTCCTTTTTCTTTGCCTCTTTTGCAGCCAGTTTTGGACAGTTCTTTATGATATGATCATTCCCTTTACAGTACTTGCAAAACAATTTCTGCTTTTCTGATTTCTTCTCATCTTTATCATGGTTCTTCGAATGTGCAGCATTTGCAGATTTTTGCTTACTAGTAGAAGAGCTCCATTTTCCTTTGCCCTTCTGACTAGCCAGGAAAGCTTGATCTGCAACACGCATAATGGACCTGTTCTGCCTGGACTGATCTTCATGCAACAGAATAGAGACTAACTCCTCAAATGATAAGGCATTCAGATTGCCTTTCATCATCAACCGAAGAGTAGAAGAAAAACTCTGATATGAATTAGGAAGACCATTCAGAACGGTCTGTACAAGTGAGCTATCTGGTATAACCTCATCAGCAGAAATCAACTGTTCCTTCAAATCTTTGATCTTCGTTAGGAAACTGTCCATAGAATCACCTTCATTCATGTACTCACTCTCCAAGTATTTTCAGAGGTAAGCAACATGAGCCTCATTCCTAGCTTGATACAATGTGGTAAGTGTATCCCAAGCATCCCTAGCTGTTCTGCAAGAGCGAATATGAGGAATAATGGCACGTTTGACAGACAAAGCTATCAATGCATGTGCCTGGGCATATATGCCATCCCAATGAATTTGCTCTGCAGTAGGTGCAACAAAAACAACAGCACGAACATGAATCTGCGGAATATCATCTTCGACACCATCTTCATCACCTCCAACACCTGTATTTGTAGTACCTGTCGTTACAGGTGTAACAGGACGTCTTTCAACACCCTGCACAATGTTCCACAATCCTTTTGCAACCAAAACATGTCGCATCATATAAGCCCATAATGGGTAGTTGGTACCATCCAACTTATCCTCAACGGCCAACATACGGAATACATCACTGCTTTCAGCCATGGCCGGTGACTAAAATACCTTGATGCAGAAAATTGACTATATCTCAAAAAAGTTGAACAGAATTGCCCAGACAGTTCTGCTAGACCTGTAGCAGACTTCGAGACGCTTAAACTGGCAAACAGAAACTAGTATAAACCTTTGGCACAAAAAGATGAAATAGCCTGCACAAGCACTGTGATAGTGCATTCGGAGGCCGAAATGAGCTCAGATCGCGATTTCAACACCGCACAGCGAAGATGTTTTGATCTTGAAAACACACTGAGTATGCTCACCAAAATTCGTGTGATTCTGAGACTGCAAACGGAGGAGTGTCGACGGCGCCCTAGATGAAGCAACGACCTGCTCTGATACCAATTGTTGGAGTTAGACGTCTGCAGGAGCACGCGAACAACACAAGGAAGAAGAAGAAGCTTGGAGCACAAACACACAATACTGAATGTATTATTAGAGAATGTACAAAGATAAGTAGCCCATTAGGGTAATAGGCGTATATACAAGTCGGGGAAAAAGAAACCTCCTAAAGAGGGAAAAAAGTGCCCCGGTGGTCCTAGTGTGTTCACACACATCACTACCTAAATATATCAACATTCCCATGGGTTTCATGATCACAAATGTGGTGTAACTTATATTTAGCTTGGTTTGAGTTTTAGCTCATGAGAAAAATGTTGAAATTAAACGTATAATATTGTTGATAATTTTGTATTTTTGTTTAGATAAATTGATTACTTATGTTTCATAAATAATGTGCTTTTTGGACTCTGTACAAATGGGATGGATCATATTTGAACAGTTTATCCATCACAAATGTTGTAATTAAAACTTACTTCTTCTAGAGAAATTTCAATATTCTTAAACACATCATTTAGTATTCATAGACCGTTTTCGGGAGATTATATTTCTTGTACATTATAGAAAAACGATAAGTTTTCCTTTGTTTTTTTCACATTTTGTGCACTTGAATCTGTGTTGGCCTACACCATTATTTTATCACACATTAATAACAAAAGGAAATTTCTTTGCAATTGCTAGAATTCATTCAATCCATTCCTCACATGCAAATGTAAGAAGGCAAAAGATGTTGGGAGTGCAATGCATCTATTATATGTTTAGATCATGAAAAAGTCTGAAAAAGGTTTCCTCAAACAAAGTCTACAACTCGGAAATTCCAATATTTCCTGTTATGGATGTATAGTTCATTAACACCAAAAAGTAGAAATGTTAATGATGTAATACATGTTTGAAAATCATACGATTAGTGCGGCTAAAATTATGGCAACCCAAAGCAATATGTGTCTATTAACTTTGTTAATGGGGTCATAGATGAAATCTTTAAAAACAATACCTCATCAAAGGGTAAACGACTCAGGCAATACGGGGTTCTCACCATATCCATCTTTTATATAAGATTCTCAGAAGTTTATCAAAGGTTTATCATCTTTTAGCTCGAGTTTATATAAGAATCTCAGAAGTTTTGTCTACTTACCTAATAATGAGTGTTTGGAAACATCCTTTAAAGAATATTGTACCTGTGAAAATCTTCCAATATTCAGAAATTAATTATTATGATGTATTACTTTTTCGAAAGACAGGTATTCCCGAGGGCAACGTTATCATGCTCACCACTATGTTTTATGTTTTCATGGGCAATGTTCTCAAGCTCACCACCATGTTGGTTCTTCACATTGTGAACCCTAGGCAACCTCCTAGGCGTACCGCGTCTATTTGGGTCCCTAAGCGGTTAATGAAGGCTAGCACCAATGCTAGACACGTATGGGTGCCCAAGACCTGTTTAAGAGCCCAAATAGCTCCAACTCTAGTTACTGGCATAATTCAACACTCACAAGTCCTCTCGACTAACAACGCAGGAACTCTACCTAAATACCACCATGACCCACACTCAGTCAAACCGAGGAATGTCTGGAAATGGGTGCCCAAAAGGCCCCAACTCCATCACACTCTAGTTCATAAATCTCTACCTGTCTTTAGCTCTAAGAGCTACAAATCCTCTATCAAAGTTTGGAGACTTAAACCATGTATCAAACCCCCTGACCCAATTTTGTAAATCCATCCACTCTGACATAGGTGCATTCTGAGTCCATTGCATAACCAAAGTAAGCATCTAGGATGACACTGACCTCTAATCACCACTCACATCTATCACAAACACTTCACCTCTAACAATTGACCTTCAGGATTGTCATGTTAGTATTGTGAAGGGAACACCATTACATCCTGTTTCCTATGCAACACTAATGTGCCTTTCTTCTTCTAGCAGATAAGCACCCGATTCCCATGGTAGCAGCAGCAGGCACGAGCTCTCAGGCAGGCACTAGCGCTAAAAGAAATTGGGATACCATGCCTGTGGAGGCTCCACTGACAGCTAGGCCTGAAGAGTTTTTGAACGTGCGAAGAATTCCCATTCCGGATCCACCACATGGCCTAACAGAAAGAGTAAAGGGGCATTCTCATTGGTTCAATGAGATGCCAGGAGACTTGGGAGACCCAGATCATATCTGGGAATCCAAATTGGAATTCGGAGGAGTATGGTGGACATTCCAATTCTTCTCAAGAGAATTTGAAACATTACAGAATGCAGCTCTTCTTCAGGATATCTGGCAGAAAGCGGGATTGCAAGATTACTTTAGTGCAGCTTTGCCTAGACCAGATTTTCTCAGGTGCTACTACTTGATTGCCACACTGAAGCCGACAGGAGATAAAGATCATTCAGGCATATTCCTGGTGCCCTCTCTATCCAACCAGGAAAAAAATGAAGAAGTTTGAATTGAATATTACTTTAATCAGGGAAGCCCTTCAGATGTATGTCACCCATGTACCCTCCGATCGAGATCCCTTGATACCAGAGTCGATGAAGAACAACAAAATCAAGAAGTTGAAAGAAATGTGTGCCCTCACCCCCAACATCGCCATACCACTGCGGATGTGCCTTCAACACTTCGTATTCCCAGCGCAAGACCGCTTCACCCAACCTCACAAGAAAATATGGTATGGATTATACCTAGCAGAGACTGGAAGATTGCCAATTAAAATGCCCGTATGGATCCTGGACCAGTTATATGAAGCAGGCAAGCGAGGCGTGAGGAAGCACACTTTGAATGGCTGCTGTGCGATTACCAGAATTATCTATAGATGCCTTGCCTATGATGTGCCGATCGCAAGGGCCCTTAAATACTCACAACTGGACTTCTTCAAGGGGCGGAAGTCAGGGGTTCAACCTGCGAAAAGAATGTGTGGATCACTTTCACAAGTCCTGATCCCTCGTGAGGCCACAACAAAAGCTTCCCCTAGAGAAGAGGCCCAAGTTGACCCTTTCACCATCCATCTCCAAGGAACACAATCAGGGGATAGGGTACAACCCACTCCATCTACCCCTCCACTACCCACTGATGCCGAGTTGGCATCCATGGCCACATTAGCAGAGGATCCAAACTTTGACTTTGAAAACTTCCTGCAGACTGCCCACTTATCTGATAGTGAATATTTTTCTGACAATGCCGGTCCCGGATCATCCTCCCAAAGAGAACAGCCACAGAGTGAGGCAAGAAGGGTACATTGGGAAGATGAGACACGACATCCTCATGCTCAAAGCACACACAATCAGGAAGAAGTACGGGGAAATGATCCAGAGGAGAGTGAAGAGGAAGCTCCTGCCTACACGACACAACTCAAACAACTCTACAGGACAATCAAACAGGTACAGAAAAGACACAAGTTATCAGAAGAGGCCAATAGGGCACTGGTGAACCAGATGCTGCATGCGGAGAATGTTGACCTGCATTTTGTAGAGTCATTGAATCTCTTGGCGGAAACATGCGGAATAGGGGAAGCCATGAGGAGCATGGTACAGCGCACTACCCATCAATATGACCAACGGAGGATCGATACGCGACCGCGAAGGGGAAAAATGATTCAAATGGAAGTCTCTACCGCCCTGCCTACCACCACTTCAAGAGATGTTCAAATGGCCAGCCCAACTCACAGTGAGGAACCTGATGTAAATACACAGATACCATCTCCACCATCACCTCCCATCCAGCCCTCAGAACCCTTCCCCACTAGCCTTCCTGAACAACCTGTATCCACCCATGGTGAAACCGTTATACACACCACCATTTCTCTATCCTTCCCTTTACCTACATCCACCACTTCCACCCAATTTTTTGAACCCCACATAGGCCATCCTGCCACCGATCAAACTATAATAGGTCACCCTTCATATCTCCCAACCCTCGGACAGCCACTTGCCACTAGCCAAATCGTAACACACCCATTTCCATCCACCAATACATTTCCTCCCTCCCAACCCCTATCCACTGTATCCCTTTTAACCCCCTCGGAATCAACCCAAGTCACCCAACCTTCATTCTGGACAAACCTTGTAAATATACTCCAACAAGTTGAGAATTATAATAAAAAGTCCCTTCCCCAACCCACCTCCCCCACATTCACAGCCACCACTAACACACCACCTACCATTCCCGTGTTCACAACTCACACTTCACACACTATCACGTCCGAGCCCATGGACATTTCACCACCCACAGGAGCACCAACCACCACGGTTGTTCCAACATCATCACATTTCACTTCACTCATAGGCACATCATCCACTTTTCCCTTCCCCATTTCCCGACCCTGTGCATTTTCCACCTCTACCCCTGCATCCACATCATTTAGTAATGCACTAGACACCATGTTCAAAGCGGCCACTCTACTTAAGCAAGAATATAAGTTACTGGAAGAAAACAACACAGAGCTATGCAACCTCTCGGCTCAACTCCAGGCACGTGTCAATGCCTTGGAGCTAAGTAACACAACATTACAACACAAAGTGACTGTCCTCCAACAATCGAATGCGGAGATGGAAGCCAAGTATATGGAGACAGGTAAGGCTATGGAGGAACAACTCAGAGACCAGTTGGGCCACAATGCTCGTCTACAAAGAAACATGACTCTACTTCGTCGCCACTTAGCAACGGCTCAAGAAGAAAACAAAAGGCTACAGCAACAAAACCAGGAGAATCTAGAAGCAGCCATGGAAAATACCCCTGGAGCACCGATAGACCCTGCCAAATTCCAAGCTGTCCCCTCAGAACATATTCAACAAGCTTTAGAAGCATATGCAACCCTCTTGGAGACACATGACCAGTTGGCAGACCAAGTCAAGGAATTACAAAGACCCCAAGTGCCTACACCACACCCACTCAAATCTACAGAGATGGTCGATGCCGCTACTTCACTAGAACCTGTACCTTCAACAACCAATGAGGTACTTGAGCTACGACAACAGATTGCAGAATTAAAGATCAAGTTGTTACAGTATGAACGACCTCCCTCTCCACCGGATCAGCCACTAGAAGAAGAAGCAGTAATCATCCCAGTGGAGGAAACATTTGACGATACTTATGAGCCTCAACCTTTTCCAGGAGGCACAATCACTGATAAGGGACAAGACACATACAAGGAACCCCCTCCGGCATGGATGAAACAGGTAGAAGAGATGGGGGTGACTCACGAAGAACGTATCTCAACTCAGATGGTTGCAATGAAGACTATTGAGGAGACCATACTTCAATCTGAATATTTTAAGCACTTGGCTACCAGGCGACTAATAACCAGCTCAGAATTACAATATAAACCATACTTTGTACTGTTGGCAGACTACAACGCCGAGATCAAACGTAAGACCAACAAGTACCCTACTTTCGCCACCCAATTTGAACCTGAGGACATTCCAGAGGACGCCTGCAAAGGGAACATACACCAACCCACCTGGAGGCAAAAGTTACTGGAAACCTATCCGGAGATGCTACGAACATGGGATCATGCGCCCATGCACTTGAAGTATAACAATTGCTACGGGCCAGTGCAACAGAGAAGATCATGGAAGGCATTTGCCATAAAAGTTAAGAACAACGCCAATTGCAAAGAATGGCTCAATTACCCTGCCATTGCACCCCCAACCGGCACACCTACTGTCGCCTACATGATGGCTACCATCAGACATTGGATGCCACGTCTCCACCCCATGCCTGACGTCGCTGCACAGATGATGCTCAAGATACTAGACATGATGCAAGTGGTGTTAAAGACCTTCCGAAATGTACGTAATATTCAGCCACCAATCCCGGGCGTCATCAACGGTAACTATGATTTACTTTATGATATGAGCACGACCCCAAGTATTCGTGTGGCTTACGTGTGGTATGCACGAATACGATATCTTCCTGCTTGTTACAAGCAAACATTTGATGACATGTTCACCATCGGATTCTGGAAGGCACACTCAGAAGTATTCACGCCACGCCCAACTCATCTGCTCCAACTATTCGCGTGCGAACAGACCATGCACTCAGAGCTCTACACCACGCCCAAACTTGACATGCCTGGTGCAGTTAACTGGGAGGCCCTACAGAGAGACTTGGTCAAAGGACTGCGGATAAAAGAACAAGAAGTGGCAACGGACATACTGCAACACTACATTGATCAGACCACGGAGCAAAGGTCTGTCAGAGGCGACAGACGCTAGGGGGGGGAGAGTGTTGGCA
>CM035441.1:62583067-62680567 GCA_020310875.1 Ceratopteris richardii
TAATCCACTTGCTTTTAATCTTGGTATTTTTCAAGATAAACATCTTATGGTGTGTGAAAGGTGGTGATTTTTTACAATGACATATTCTTCAGTGTTATATGACTAAGGGCGGGAATCACCTCTTAGCCATATGAGGAGCATGAGGCCAAGTGGCACTCATGCATCTAACCATATGTGTGGTTGCATGGAGAGAGAGAGAGAGAGAGAGAGAGAGAGAGAGAGAGAGAGAGAGAGAGAGAGAGAGAGAGAGAGAGAGAGAGAGAGAGAGAGAGAGAGAGATAGAGAGAGAGAGAGGGAATGGTTGAAGCACGTTTGCACACGAGTACAAAAATAAGGAATGTGTGGGTGCGATTAATGTTTGTGAGGAGGCATGCATGGGTAGAATCATGAGAGTGATAAATTGAACACCTTGACTAACTCTCATAAAATTTGGATAAATTTCCAAGAGAGGAAGTTCGACTTAGGGCTTATCTCTAATGCTTGAATTAATAAAAGAACAATTATAAAGGGAATGGACTTATTTCCCTTGGGATTTGTTGTATCCCACAAAGAAGGGGTATGATGACCCTAAGGTGTCATAGTTATGATGACCCAAAACTAGTAGGAGACCTAAAATTTTGTGGGTGATTAAAGGTTAAAAGCGAGTTAGTGAGAAGGTTAATGATTTTTCCGTCACCTTAGTGAGTGACCCACTTGGTTTTAATCTTGTTATTTTCCAAGACAAACATCCTATGGTGTCTAAAAGGCTATGATTTTTTACAATTACATATTCTTTTGTGTTATATGAGGGAATCACATCTTAGCCACATTAGGAGCATGAGGCTACGTGGCACTCATGCATCTAACCACATGTGTGGTTCCATGGAGAGAGAGACATCAGCTAACTCCAAAGACATGTATGACACTTTGCTGCTTTTTTTTTTATAGGTGGATAGTCTAGTGTTGGTCCTAATGAGGCAACTTCTCAGCCTTTACATGTTTTTTGTGATGATGCAGATCATTCCATTTCTAATGCAGATTTACATGACACACTTGTTGATAAGAGAGCTGATGTTGAGGAGGCAAAAACTATGCCAAAATGGTTGGTGTAGAATTTGCGTGATAACAAATTAGATGCACCTCTATCATATTGTACTTGTTCTGGCTCTCATTGTGATTCTTTTGCATTAGGTTGCTATGCTATGGTTGCCTCTAATCTCTGTGATGAGAATGAGCCTATTTGTTTGATGAAACACAAAAATTTTGTGACCCAATTGGCTGACTCCTTAGAATGAGTGTCATCTACGATCAGTTTTTATGCTTGTTGGGTTTTAACGAGAAATTCATTGCGATCTATTCACACATAGCTGCACAATTCGACAGATTTATTACAAAACAGTCAAATGTTTGTGTGGAGTAGTGCAAAACACCAATCTTTTGATGCATTGGAACAAGTGGTTTTAAGTGCTCTGATCTTGTTAGTAGCAAATCTACATAAACCTCTTCAGCCTATCCACCAATAAGAACTTTATGCTATAGTACATGCTTTGGAAATTTTGAGATATTATGTTACTAAGTAAGTTTTAAAGTTTTTACAGATCACCACACTATAAAGTATTGTTGTTCCCATTCTCATCTACAAGGGAGACAAGCTAGATGGGCTAAGTTGATGCAAGAATTTTACATGGAGATTTTGTATAGAAAAGGCAAGAGCCACTAAAACTGATATAACTTAGAATTCCCAAATCCAATTGACAAACCCATTTAGCCACATAAGCTAGGCACTAAGTGCTTTCTAATGAGCTATGAATCAATAGAATTGGACATCTCTAGACTAGTCAACTGAGTTGCACAAGACAAACTAGTTTTCCTTTCAAGTTTTGGGATAGACCAATAAAGAAAGAAACAGCTATACCTCATACATACAACAAGAATTTTCCAAACCCTTTTGTATATATAATCCTTGATTTATAAGCTTTCCAGAAAGTATAAGCTTATAAATCAAGGATTTATATAATCCTTGATTTATAAGCTTTCCTACATAGAGTGGCTTAAGTTGAAGTAATTCTTCTACGGTCAACTTGCATTGTACTTTTGTTTTCTTGAGTTCCGTTAGATTGTGTGAACTTTTTTCTGAGTTCCCTTTTCCTTTTCCATGTACTGTGGGTGCTCGTATTATTATAGACTCCTTTTCGTATTCTCCCATGTAATTCGGTAAGGTAGAAATACTCAGGGTTTCCTCCCTCCTCCTATCGAGTCTTGCTACTTCCTCCAGGTTGGTATTTGGTTGATAAACCTCCACATCTATTTCCTCGAAAGGAGGTTTTGATACTCCATTTTTCTTCCATTGTTCTTCTCGTAGTCTCTTCCATAATTCCTTCGGCCATTCTGCCTCTAAGTCCGGTATTATTGACACAGGTTCATCATGAGTTTTCCTTTGCTCATCCACATTTTCCTTCCTTTTAAGTTCTTTACCTTGGGATTGGACACATTCTTCGTATTGTTCTTCGTATTGATCATTTGTTATCCTTGTCTCTGGTAGAGCTGGGAGAGTCTTTTCTAGGGTTGCTTGTGCTACCTCTATTAGTTTCCTACATATCCCTAATCTTTCCTTTTCCAGCTCCCCCTGTGGGTAGAGTCTTTCGTGTTGCTCTATATTCGGCTCAGTCTTAATTCTAGCTTGGTAAGTTTTCAGCCACATGTCTAAGTCGTCTGGTTTTGGGTCAGCTAGAATTGATCCTGGTTTCTCTTTCTCTTGGATAAGTGGTGACACCGGGGTCTTCTCTTGGATCCCTTGTTCTTTATGTTCCCTTTTGTTTCGGGCTTGTTTTTTACTTTTTTGACTCTCATCTTTTGTCCATTTATTTTTGAGTTTTTCTCTTCTTTCCTTCCATTTTTGAGCTTTGGTGTTCTGTGCACTCTCTTGTAGATCTTCCGAATCTTCCACTACCTGAACTTTAGGACTCACGGTTTTATTGCTCTCTTGTTCCTGCTCTGGTTGTTTCCCTTTTTGTTGCCTTATCTGAGCTCTGGTAATGGCTTTCAGTGGCACAATATATTCCTTATCACTTCTAGATCCTTCTATCACTTCGATTACGTTGATAGGTGCAGTGTCCTTGACTTTGGTTGGATTCTTAGGGCAATCTCTGAAAAGATGTTCCTTTCCACAATCACTACAATATCCTTCCCAAGTCCTAGGTGGTGGTGGATTGTAAGGTCGAGGGCACTCTCTTATAAAATGGTCTCCTCCGCACCTATAACAAGGTCCCCTTGGTACAGGTGGTTTAATGGTTGGTCTCATGGGTGGTTGTGCTTTGGGAGCGGTATACATTAGCGTTGTGACCTCAGTGCCATAGCTTGGGTCATAGTTTCCATATCCATAATAAGCCGAGTCATAGGTTGGGTAGTAATCTACCATATTGGCTTCATATGGGTAGTAATCTCTTGGTGGCAGCTCATATCCAGGGTTCGCTGATTCCTCATTGATTGTAGATGATGCTGACACTATGGCTCTCTCCAAATTCTCTTCGGGCTGAGTATACTTCACAGGTACTACTTGTTGAGGTTGTGACAGTTGTGTCCTAGCACTGGCTGTGGTGGTGGATATAGTGCTTGTTCATATGGTCTTGATACTCCTGCTGGTGTTGGATAGTATCTGGGCACCTCTCTGCCTTGCTCTCTAGGTGGATATCCATATGGTCGATACTGTGGTGGTTGAAATGGTCTTGCTTGCCGATTGAATGGACAACTTTTAGTGGTGTGATTAGTGTATTTTTGTTCTATGTGGCAATACAAAGTGGTTCCTAGTTGGTGCTGTCTGTTGTATGGGTAGTTTTGATGTGCACCAGTCCCTCGTCGCACGCACATGTGTGTGGGGTGATCTCCTCCACATAGGCTACATCTTCGTAGCATAGGCACTCTTTGGGCTAGGTGTTGATAAGTTCTTTGTCCCTGGACTCCTAGTTTTTTTGCTAATAATTTAGCCAATTCTTCCATATTACTAGAGTTGGAAGTAATGGTACTTCGCGAATCTTCTGATTTAATGGGGCTGGGTGTACTCTTGAGGTCCTCAGCTAGGTTATCTTCTAGGTCAATGCATTCCTGAAGACATTCACTCAGAGTTTGTAGTCTTTTCACATACACTAAGGTCCTTAGGGTTCCGTTCGTGAGTCCATCCAAAAATAATGAAATCATTTTTTGTTGAGTGGGTCTCTCTGCAACAGGGCATCTATCCACATACTGATTGAATCTTCGGGCTGCTGTTTTCACTGTTTCATTAGGGTTCTATTTAAAACTATGGATTAAAGATGCGGAATTGTGTTTGATACCTCTCTTCGTGAATTCCCCAATGAATTCTTGAAAGAATTGCTCCATGTTCCCAAATTGATTAGGGTCCAATGGTTGGAACCAAGTTAGAGCCGTTCCTGTGAGGGTGAGTCCAAAAGACTCATACTGCACAAAGAAGTCGTCTACTTGTTCTGCCCTTAGAACTTGTTTAAATTTGGCAATGTGATCGTAAGGTTCTCCTAATCCGTCATAATGATTTCTTACACACTTGGCCACTTGTATAAGTCTCAGTCTTCTCATTGCTTCAGGTGGTCTCGACATTACAGGGAAGACAGGGACTGCTGGTCTAACTGGGGGCATTCCCGGCTGTCCTCCTACTGGTGGTCGTGGTCTTAGGGGTGGTCGGTACTGATTACCTACCCCTACGTGGGCCTGATTATGTGTTTGCACTCCTGGAGTTGCAAATTGCACATGAGTACGGTTTGGCACACTTTGTTGGCTGGTCTATCCTGACGTGGTATGTTCTATCTCTTTTTTATTTCCAAAAGGGTTTTGCGACGTGGTTGCCTGATCTCTTTGAGGAAATACAGGCACACCCATGTATCTCAGCCGAGCCCTGTCTAAGGCACTCACGGTCCAATATCTCCTCTGATTTTTGTCCAAGTATGTTAGTCTAGCTTCATCTTCTGGATCCTTTAGCTCATAAAATGTCACGGGGCTTTCTTCTCTCCCTAGAGCAGGTAAGTCTGTTTGAAGCAATAAGTCTGATCCATGGATCATATAGACTTCCACTAAATAGTCGTCTCGAGGTATCAAGTCTCCTCTCAAGCGTTACTTGGGATCTGCCTCTAGGAGTAGTCACTAGCTCTTCAGGGTTTGTTCTTCCCGAGTTTTCTGGTTCCACTAATTCTCCCCTTTCATTGATCATATCAGGAAATTCAGTCACGATGTAGATGTGACCAATCTTGTCCACATATGCTCCTCCTTTGTTCTTGACAGCAGGTTGGGGCACGATTGTGGCACTCATGGAAGTTACCATCCTAGCCACATATCTATTTAAGCCATCCAGGTAGATGGGGATCTCCTGGGCGTTGGTAGACACATACTGCAAGGAAGTACGGTAATCTCCCTCTACGGTAGTCATGAAATTTCTACTTGGAATTGGACCCTGCATGTCTTCTGAAGCCATGGGTATTTCCTCCTCTAAGTCACTAGAGGTCTCTGAATAAGCAGAGTGGTGACTAACCTGGGCAACACTTCCCACTGAGGATATGACACTTCTTCGGCTACTTAGCACTCTCCCTGACCTCAAGTTCATTCACCCTCCTAAGACTCTCTAAGTCTCAGAGACTCTCCCTGAGTAGCTCTTCCAAAGCCTCAAGTTTCCTAACAAAATGCTTCAACCACTCTAACCGATACCACTTCCAGGCGATATTGCACTAGGCGATACCGAGCTGGCCACGATTCGATACTTGGAATCTACACGATACGATACCCTCTATAGCCGGCGATATGATACTGAACTAGTGCCACGATATAATACCAACTCTGTTACACGATACGATACTGGAAGCCCTGCGATACGATACCAGATTGCTCAAGCGATACGATACTAGAGCATACGCTGATACAATACCAACTTGGTATCGTGATACGACTCCCGGCAACGAGACGATACGATACCAAGACAAGTGGCGATACGATACCACCAACTTGTACGATACGATACTAGCAATGTTATCGCGATACTACACTAGGAAGTGGAGGATACGATACTTCTGGATTAACGATATGATACCACAATCAGGGATGATACGATACCAAGGTCCTCGCGATATGATACCTGAGAACCAAGGCGGTACGATACTGAAGATGGTATCGCGATACGAATCAAGCAAGTGGACGATACGATACCACAGTAGGTAACGATACGATACCACTGGTAAAGTGAGATCGCGATACCAACTTGGCGACACGATACCAGATTGGTATCGCGATACCAAGACTGGTACCCGGTGATACGATACCTCGACGAGTATCGCAATACAAGGGAATTTTGGTATCGCGATACCAAAACTCAACCGATCGTGATACTCAAGCCAAAAAGCCTAAAAAATTCAAAAAGTTTTGCACCCCCTTGCTCTCCTCACACACCTCTTCACTCCTAGGCCCCTGTCCCTCACAAAGAAATTCAATTAACAACTAGTTTCCCCCCCGCGATACCGCGCATGCATTTAATCACTCATTTGTGCACTTTTAGTGTGTTTTTATCAGATAATCTTTGTGGAACCTCACCTTTGTACTACCTTGCTTGCACCTTTAGCTCAAAATCTAACTTTGCAGGTCTGAAATGCACGATACTCCTCCCACGATACCGGTCGCTGCTCGCAGACAATACGAGAGTGCAGTGAAGTATCAAATGAGCCAATTTTTTTGGTTTTTATACTTTTTTTGACAAGAATTGAACATTGCTAATTTTAGACAATTTTTGGGCCTTTTTTTAGTGGTCTTGGCCTACTCCTACTTCACTTCTCTTCACTTCTCCTCTCCTTCTCACCTAACCCTACTCCTACTTCTCTCCCTTCTTGCTAACCCTAAACCTAAAAACTCATTACACACACCTTGGGGATGTGAAGTAACAAGTGCTGAAGTGATTGACTACTTGCCACGGAACGAGTTCACTTCTACAAACATGATTCCATCACACTCGATCTATAACCATCACCAAGGCACCTTGGCTGAGTGTTCCCCGACAACGACGCCAAAAACGTGTGTACTTGAGTCAAGAAGACTCAAGGACTCGTGCCAATGAGACTGTACCTCTATTGCAACACAAGTGCATATAGTGGGAAATTAACACACATTTTAATGTCAATCCGATCGAACGACCTAACCAAGTGTATGAGGACATGTGCACACATGATGGAACATGAAGTGGTTTAGTTGCTATGAATGAGAAAAGACTAATCCACCTCTCAAGCTCACTGAGAAACTGAAAGTGTTTTCCGCGATACCTCTTATAGTAGTTTTCAAAAAATCAAGGATTTCTCCCAGCTCCGAACTTCGAATATAATCAATAGGGTACTCGTTTCAAAGCTCTCGACAAGATGCATCTATTGGAAATGGTTTCACTCGATTCTAACAACTCTGCTTCAAATTTATGACCAAAATAGTGAATGGCAGGAAGCACCCACACTCACGCCACAACTCCTACAAACTCACACATACACTACAGTAGCTCAAAAACAGTGGGGAGGGGTAGACAACAGCCCTACACACACATTCCAAGCATTACACACACATACAAGATCAAAGAGAAGATGGAAATCTACAAGAAAGAGGCAAACTCGAAATTTTGGAGAGCTCCTTCTTCACAATGGCAAAAAAGTCTCTACAAAGAGTCACAAAGTGACTTATATACATGTGCCCTAAGTTTGGTCCTTTCACACAAGAGACCGGCACTTTATTACAAAAAAGGTGAATTTCCTACTAGTTTACAAGGGATATTTTACAACTAATTGGGATTATGCAACTAGAGCACTCCTCTAGTGCATTTACATGGCTTGAGGGAATTCTCTAGGACTTTGAAGAAGAAAAATATGCCCATTAATTTGAAAATTTTGGGGCTCTTCTCTTGTGCTCCTTTGCTCTGCAACACAGTGTTTATTGGATATCATTCAACAAAGATGGGTTACAGGTTCTTTAATCCTTCAACAAAGCAATTCACTACAAGTAGAGATGTTGTGTTTGAAGAACACAGGTCTTGGTATGATGAAGACAAACAAAAGGTAACACTACCATATGATCTTGATTCTAGCTCTCATCAATTAGGAAGCAAGCATGATACACAGGTCCAGGATCCAAGAAGTGATATAGACGATGACCAAGATGAAAGAGAAAAGGATTACAAGCTATGGAAGTCAAGAGGCAAAGCAAAGATGCAAGAGGTTGGAGAATGCTCAAAACAAGCACCTAGAAGATTATCAAGAGAGAAGAAACAACCAGAAAGGTATGGATATGATTCCACATTTGTTACGAAGCATTCAATATACTTGGCAAAAGACTCTATTTCAGAGGAACACTCAACCTATGAAGAGGCAAAGGGAAACCCTAATTTGGAAAAGGCCATGAACGAAGAGATAGATGCATTGAAGGAAATGAACACTTGGGATTTGGTTCCAATGTTGCCGAATCAAAAGGTAATTGGTTGCAGATGGGTATATAAAGTTAAAAGAAATTCAGATGGATCAGTTTGCAAGTACAAGGCAAGATTAGTTTGCAAAGGATGCTCACAAAATCATGGTATATGCTATGAGGAAACATTCTCACCAGTTGCAAAGATGACTACAATCAGGACATTGAAAAGTGTAGCTGCTGCAAGGAATTGGAGACTCCTTCAACTTGATGTGAAAAATGCATTCTTAAATGGTTGGATAAGTGAAGAGATATACATGTCACAACCACCAAGTTTTGAAAACCCTAATCATTCATCTTATGTTTGCAAACTTAAGAAAGCATTGTATGGATTGAAACAAGCTCTTAGAGCTTGGAATTACAAGTTGGTTACATATCTTCAAGATCAAGGGTTCAAAGCTAGCAGCTCAGATCCTTCTCAATTCATCAAACAGGATCACAATGAGGTTATCTATCTATGTGTATATGTAGATGATATTATTGTGACAGGTGATGATCTAAATGGCATTCAAAGGATCAAGAGACACATGCAAGAGGAGTTCAAAATCAGTGACCTAGGTGAGCTCACATATTTCCTAGGTATGCAGGGAATGTATTTGACTCAGAGAAGATACATTCAGGATCTTCTTCTCAAGTTCAAAATGGAGAACACTAAACCTGCAGGTACACCTTTGGAGATGAATCATAAACTAAGTGTTTATGAAGGTGAGAAAATAGAAGACATTAAAGAGTATCAAAGCTTGGTAGGTAGCTTGATATATGCTACTCATACAAGGGTAGACATCTCATATAGTATGGGAGTGATTAGTTAGTTCATGCACTCACCGAGAAGACCACACATGGATGCGGCTCAGAGAGCACTTAAGTATCTCAAAGGTACAATCAACGAAGGTATATTCTATCCTTACTCTTCAGATTTGGATATCAAAATCTACTCAGATGTAGACTGGGCAGGAGATAAGGATGACAGAAAAAGTACATCTGGTTACTTAGCGTTTGCAGGTTCGAAGCTAGTGTCATGGAGTTCCAAGAAGCAACCAATAGTTGCTTTATCCTCAACTGAAGCAGAGTACAGAGGCTTGACCATAGAAACTCAAGAGGTGATATGGTTAAAAGCATTGTATAAAGATTTTGGACTTGTGAGTTCTAAACCTCACATACTTGGAGATAATGCAAGTTCCATGCATCTAGCGGTAAATCCTATTTTCCATGGGAGAACCAAGCACATAGCAGTCCACTATTCAGGGAGAAGCTCATGGAAAAAGAGATTGACATTTCTTTTGTTCCTACTAAAAAGCAAGTAGCAGATATGATGATGAAGGCACTTGATGGAATAAAGCATTGTAGATTCAAAGCTATGGCAGGTATTCAAGCTATCAGAGAATGAAGACTCAAGCATACTTTAGCTTGAGGGGGAGCTGTTGGAACATCAAGCTTACACTATGCTTGAGGTGGATTTGATCTACATCAAAGGCTATTGAGTCGAAAGAATATCCGTTGCAGAGTTCTTTTTCTTATGCTCATTTATTGTATTTTTTTGAGAAATTTTTGATGGTTCATTTACCGTTGTAAAAGCCTTGAGATTTACGCATGTAAAGGTAGAAAGATAGAGCCCTAATCCCACGAATTTGTGGTGGTTGAAGTTGCATTCAATCAAGCAATCAATCACCTAAAAGTAGATCAAACTAGATCTTCATTTTTCCTAGATTGTAGGAAAGTGAATTGATTCTCTCCAACAACCATTCCCACCTTTGTTTAATTTAAATTTCACTTGTAAAATTCGTGGAACACTCCTAGAGTCTATATAAAGACTTGAAGTCACTTGTACAATACATGGAAGCAATATACATACACGTGACCATCATTGTATTGCTCCTTCAATTCTCTACATCATCTTCTTCACCAATAGTAATCTTGCAGAGGCTGCGGCTCTTTTTCGGGAGCTCAAAATTGCTTACAAGATGACTCATTTAAAAGGTATACGTGTTTAGTTTATGCCTATAAAATTTCAAAGCATTTGGTTCAGTAGATTGGGAGAAATCTGAGTTTTTCTGTCTCGGGGTCAATCTCTACGTGTTCCTAAAAAATAGGAAGTACCACCGGTGAATGTCACATTCATTCCCATAGCATATTTTACTTATTCATTATACATTTGTGCATTCCATACACTGAACCCTATGTGTATCACTCCGATAAAAGTATTGTTTGTAATTTTAATCACGCTGGTCGCTATGAGCATTTGAAGTTCATTGTCTCTTCCATAGATAGTAAGTTTTTTGATCTATTCGACCCACGAACGTATCTGTTTTGTATCGACTCATTCTCCTTGATGCTCCAAAGTAAATAGCATGTTTCTTTGCACCTATTGCATGACTATAAGGTCTATTTGAGTCTCCATAAGCTCAAGGGCTGGTCTTGTTCCAGTTGGCTTGACCAAACGTCGTCGCTTCGAAATGCACTTTTCTACCTTCCACAAGCTTCTCCAAGTTCTCTGAGTGGTATCAGAGCTAGATCAAGATGGGTGACACCTTTCCTTCAATGATGGAGAAACTTGATCGACACAACTACGAGGCTTTGCAAATCAAAATGGAGGCCTAATTTTAGGGTAGAAATCTTTATGGAATTGTAGCACGTGATGAAGCTATGCCTATTCCAAGATCCAAAGGAGGACTTACACAAGAGGAGACAGATAAGCTCACACTTTGGTGCGCAAGGGATGCTCAAGCAAGGGCGTACATACTAAACTCTAGCTCTGACTTTGTATTACCACATATTGGAGGATGCAAGACATCTCAAGAGACTTGGGATGCCCTCGAGACTTTCTTTTCTGCTAGTATCAAAGCAAGAAAGAATCACCTTTGGAACGAGTTCAACCAAATAAAGAAGACACCTAAAAAAACCATCATAGAGTTTGTTACCAAGGCCAAGGACATTCTGGATCAGTTAGAATCCATTGGAGAGCTGATTGAAGAAGAGGTCATCATGAGGCAAATTCTCAATGGCATTCGAAGTGATAAGCAATGGCAATCCTTCACGATGGCTTATGATCTCACCATGGATGTGCAAACTCTAGACTTCAACATCTTTCTTGGACAACTCTTCAATCAAGAAGCCAACAATTGCATAAAAGAAGGTAACTCTTATCATGGTAATTCAACGAGTGCTCTATATGCAGACAAGAAGGATAAGAAGCAGAAATGCAAGAAGAAGGAAGAAGATGAAGAAGAGACTTCTCAAGCCAACTTCGCAAGCAAGAGCAAGTGGAAAAGGAAGAAGAAAGGACCAAAGCAAGACAAAGCCAAAGGTCAAAATGTTCAACCTTGTGCCATATGCGATAAGACCAACCACACCACTCAGAATTGATGGTTCAATGGGAAGACCCAGAAAGGAAGTGGAAGAGGTGGATATGGAAGCAATAGAGGTAGAGGTGGATACAACTTCAACAATAACAATAGAAGCTATAATAGAAGGGACTACAACAATTATTCAGAAGATCAACCACATGAAGACTCATTGCTTCTTATGAATCTAAGCCACACAGAAGGTAAAAAAGATGATCATTTGTTCTACATAGATTGAGGATGTTCGAATCATGTTGCAGGCAACATTGCTCTTCTATCTGATTTGGAATGTCCAAAGCATAGACATGAAGTGCAAACAGGGGATGACACAAAGCAGAATGTGGAGAAGATTGGTAATGTCAAAGCTTCCAATGGCAGGACAAACATTCTAAGTAAGGTTCTCTATGTACCCACTATCACTAAAAACCTAATGTGTAGGCCAAATAGTTGAAAAAGGCTTGCAAGTTAGGTTCACCCAACATGGAGCTTTTGTGGAAGATCCATGTCAAGGCTTCAAGATGATAGCCCGAGGTGAGAAGCATGGTAGGCTCTTTACTTTTGAAGTAGGAGAAACCAGGAACATAACTCTATTCAACTTTGGGTCTCAAACCCTAAGTGAGCTTGAAGTGTGGCATAAGAGACTTGCTCATGTGAATGAAAGAACCTTGAAGGATATATGCAGGCATCAAAGTGTTGTAGGACTGCCGAACATATCAAAGCAACACATGATCAACAGGTGTGATGCATGCCAGATTGGGAAGGCACAAAGACAACCATTCAACCACAAAGGCTACATCCACAACAACTTATTGGACTTAGTACATATAGATGTATAGGGACCAAGTCAAGAACCTTCATTGGCAGGATCAAGGTACTATGTCTCATTTATTGACGACCATAGTAGATGGACTGTTATATACTTTATCAAGAGTAAGAATGAAGTGTTTGATTGCTTCAAGAAGTATCTTGCACATGTGGAGAATCATACAGGTAGATCACTAAAGAAGCTCAGATCTGATGGAGGGGGAGAATACTTCTCCAAAGAGTTTGATGAGTTCTTCCAGGAAAAAGGTATCAAAAGGGAAGTGACTACTAGGTACTCTCCTCAACTAAATGGAATTGCAGAGAGGAGAAACAAGAAATTTGTTGGATCAGCCCGAACAATGCTTGAAGAGAAGAAGTTGCCACATTATCTATGGGCAGAAGCTATTTCAACTGCTATGTACCTTGTCAATAGACTACCATCCAAATCACTTCAAGGTATGAATCCTTATGAAGCATGGCATGGAAGAAAACCTAGTCTTGGACATTGCAAGGTTTTTGGTCGTTTAGCTTTTGTTCATGTACCATCACAAATAAGAGGCAAGCTAGATGAAAGGGCAACAAAGGCAATGTTTATTGGATATGATTCAACTAAGATGGGTTACAGGTTCTTCAATCCTTCAACCAAGCAATTCACTGCAAGTAGAGATGTTGTGTTTGAAGAACACAGGTCTTGGTATGACGAAGACAAACAAAAGGTAACACTACCATATGATCTTGATTCCACATTTGTTATAAAGCATTCAATATACTTGGCAAAAGACTCTATTTCAGAGGAACCCTCAACCTATGAAGAGGCAAAGGGAAACCCTAATTGGGAAAAGGCCATGAACGAAGAGATAGATGCATTGAAGGAAATGGACACTTGGGATTTGGTTCCAATGTTGCCGAATCAAAAGGTAATTGGTTGCAGATGGGTATATAGAATTAAAAGAAATTTAGATGGATCAGTTTGCAAGTACAAGGCAAGCTTAGTTGCCAAAGGATGCTCATAAACTCATGGTATAGACTATGAGGAAACATTCTCACCAATTGCAAAGATGACTACAATAAGGACATTGATAGGTGTAGCTACTGCAAGGAATTGGAGACTCCTCCAACTTGATGTGAAAGATGCATTCTTAAATGGTTGGATAAGTGAAGAGGTATACATGTCACAACCACCAGGTTTTGAAAACCCTAATCATTCATCTTATGTTTGCAAACTTAAGAAAGCATTGTATGGATTGAAACAAGCTCTTAGAGCTTGAAATTATAGGTTGGTTAAATATCTTCAAGATCAAGGGCTCAAAGCTAGCAGCTTAGATCCTTTTCTATTCATCAAACGGGATCAGAATGAGGTTATCTATCTATGTGTATATGTAGATGATATTATTGTGACAGGTGATGATCTAAATGGCATTCAAAGGATCAAGAGACACATGCAAGAGGAGTTCAAAATCAGTGACCTAGGTGAGCTCACATGTTTCCTAGGTATGCAAGTGATATACACAGATGAAGGAATGTATTTGAATCAAAGAAGATACATTCAGGATCTTCTTCTCAAGTTCAAAATGGAGAACACTAAACCTGCAAGTACACCTTTGGAGATGAATCATAAACTAAGTGTTTAGGAAGGTAAGGAAATTGAAGACATTAAAGACTATCAAAGATTGGTAGGTAGGCTTATATATGCTACTCATACAAGGGCAGACATCTCATATACTGTGGGAGTGCTTAGTCAGTTCATGCACTCACCTAGAAGACCACACATGGATGCAACTAAGAGAGTACTTAAGTATCTCGAAGGTACAATCAACAAAGGTATATTCTATCCTTACTCTTCAGATTTGGATATCAAAATCTACTCTGATGTAGATTGGGCACGAGCTAAGGATGACTGAAAAAGTACGTCTGGTAACTTAGCATTTGTAGGTTCGAAGCTAGTGTCATGGAGTTCCAAGAAGCAACCAAAAGTTGCTTTATCCTGAACTGAAGCAGAGTACAAAGGCTTGACCATAGCAACTCAAGAGGTAATATGGTTAAAAGCATTGTATACAGATTTGGGACTTGTGAGTTCCAAACCTCACATATTTGGACATAATGTAAGTTCCATGCATCTAGCGGTAAATCCTATTTTCCATGCGAGAACCAAGCACATAGAAGTCCATTAACACTGCATCGGGGAGAAGCTCATGGCAAAGGAGATTGACATTTCTTTTGTTTCTACTGAAAAGCAAGTAGCAGATATGATGACGAAGGCACTTGATGGAATAAAGCTTTGTAGATTCAAAGCTATGGCATGGCTTCAACCTATCAGAGAATGAAGACTCAAGCATACTTTAGCTTGAGGGGGAGCTGTTGGAACATCAAGCTTACACTATGCTTGAGGTGGATGTGATCTACATCAAAGGCTATCGAGTCGAAAGAATATCCGTTGGAGAGTTCTTTTTCTTATACTCATTTATTGTAATTTTTTGAGAAATTTTTGATGGTTCATTTACCGTTGTAAAAGCCTTGAGCTTAATGCATGTAAAGGTAGAAAGATAGAGCCCAAATCCCATGAATTTGTGGTGGTTGAAGCTGCATTCAATCAAGCAATCAATCACCTATAAGTAGATCAAACTAGATCTTCACTTTTCCTAGATTATAGGAAAGTGAATTGATTCCCTCCAACAACCATTCTCACCTTTGTTTGAATTCAAATTCCACGTGTAAAAGTCATGGAACACTCCTAGAGTCTATATAAAGACTTGAAATCACTTGTACAATACATGGAAGCAATATACATACACTTGTGACCATCATTGTATTGCTCCTTCAATTTTCTGCATCATCTTCTTGGCCAACAGTAATCTTGTAGAGGCTACTGCTCTCTCCCCTGAGCTCAAAATTGAGTGCAAGATGGCTCATTGAAAAGATATACATGTTTAGTTTATGCCTATAAATTTGCAAACCATTTGGTCTAGTAGATTGGGAGAAATCTGAGTTTTTCTGTCTCGGGGTCAATCTTTGCGTATTCCTGAAAAATGGGAAGTACCACTGGTGAATGTCGCATTCATTCCTATAGCATATTTTGCTTATTCCTTATACTTTTGTGCATTCCATACACTCAACCCTATGTGCATCACTCCGATATAAGTATTGTTTCTAATTGTAATCACGCTGGTCATTATGGGCATTTGAAGTTCATTGTCTCTTCCATAGATAGTAAGTTTTTTGAGCTAGTTGACCCGCGAACCCATCTGTTTTTTATCGACTCATTCTCCTTGATGCTCCAAAGTACATAGTGTGTTTCTTTGAACCTATTGCATGCCTATAAGGTCTATTTGAGTCTCCATAAGCTCAAGGACTGGTCTTGTGCCGGTTGGCTTGACCAATCTTCATCACTTCGAAACACACTTTTCTACCTTCCACAAGCTTCTCCAAGTTCTTTCAGTGGTATCAGAGCTAGATCAAGATGAGTGACAGCTTTCCCTCAATGATCGAGAAGCTTGATCGACACAACTACACGGCTTGGAAAATCAGAATGGAGGCCTATTTGCAAGGTAGAAATCTTTATGGAATTGTAGTAGGTGATGAAGCTATGCCTATTCCAAGATCCAAAGGAGGACCTACACAAGAGGAGACAGATAAGCTCACACTTTGGTGTGCAAGGGATGCTCAAGCAGTGTTGTACATACTAAACTCTATCTCTGACTTTCTATTACCACATATTAGAGGATGCAAGATATCTCAAGGGACTTGGGATGCCCTTGAGACTTTCTTTTCTGCTAGTACCAAAGCAAGAAAGAATCATCTTTTGAACGAGTTCAACCAAATGAAGAAAACACCTAAACAAACCATCACAAAGTTTGTTACCAAGGTCAAGGAGGTTGAAGACCAGTTAGCATCCATTGGAGATCTTATTGAAGAAGAGGTCATCATGAGGCAAATTCTCTATTGCATTCCAAGTGATAAGCAATGGCAATCCTTCACGACAACTTATGATCTCACCATGGATGTGCAAACTCCAGACTTCAACATCTTTCTTGGATAACTCTTCAATCAAGAAGCCAAAAATAGCATAAAGGAAGGTAATCTTATCATGGTAATTGAACGAGTGCTCTATATGCAGATAAGAAGGATAAGAAGTAGAAAGGCAAGAAGAAAGAAGAAGATGAAGAAGAGACTTCTCAAGCCAACTTCGCAAGCAAGAGCAAGTGGAAAGGGAAGAAGAAAGCACCAAAGCAAGACAAAGCCAAAGGTCAGCATGTTTAACCTTGTGCCATATGCAATAAGAGCAACCACACCACTCAAAATTGCTGGTTCAATGGGAAGACCCAGAAAGGAAGTGGAAGAGGTGGATATGGCAGCAATAGAGGCAGAGGTGGACACAACTTCAACAATAACAATAGAAGCTATAATAGAAGGGACTACAAAAATTATTCAGAAGATCAAGCACATGAAGACTCATTGCTTCTTATGAATCTAAGCCACAAAGAAGGTCCTTAAGATGATCATTTGTTCTACATAGATTGAGGATGTTCGAATCATGTTGCAGACAACATTGCTCTTCTATCTGATTTGGAAAGTCCAAAGCATAGACATGAAGTGCAAACAGGGGATGAAACAAAGCTCAATGTGGAGAAGATTCGTAATGTCAAAGCTTCCAATGGTAGGATAAACATTCTAAGTAAGGTTCTCTATGTACCCACTATCACTAAAAACCTAATAAGTGTAGGCCAAATAGTTGAAAAAGGCTTGCAAGTTAGGTTCACCCAACATGGAGCTTTTGTGGAAGATCCATGTCAAGGCTTCAAGAAGATAGCTCGAAGTGAGAAGCATGGTAGGCTCTTTACTTTTAAAGTAGGAGAAACCAGGAACATAGCTCTATTAAACTTTGGGTCTCAAACCCTAAGTGAGCTTGAAGTGTGGCATAAGAGACTTGCTCATGTGAATGAAAGAACCTTGAAGGATATATTCAGGGATCAAAGTGTTCTAGGACTGCCGAACATATCAAAGCAACACATGATCAACATGTGTGATGCATGTCAGATTGGGAAGGCACAAAGACAACCATTCAACCACAAAGGCTACATCCACAACAACTTATTGGACTTAGTACATACAGATTATGGGGACCAAGTCAAGAACCTTCATTGGCAGGATCAAGGTATTATATCTCATTTATTGACGACCATAGTAGATGGATTGTTCTATACTTTATCAAGAGTAAGAATGAAGTGTTTGATTGCTTCAAGAAGTATCTTGCACATGTGGAGAATCATACAGGTAGATCACTAAAGAAGCTCAGATCTGATGGAGGGGGAGAATACTTCTCCAAAGAGTTTGATGAGTTCTTGTGGGAAAAAGTTATCAAAAGGGAAGGACTACTAGGTACTCTCCTCAACTAAATGAAATTGCAGAGTGGAGAAACAAGACATTGGTTGGATAAGCCCGAACAATGCTTGAACAGAAAAAGTTTCCACATTATCTATGGGCAGAAGCTATTTCAACTGTTGTGTACCTTCTCAATAGACTACCATCCAAATCACTTCAAGGTATGACTCCTTATGAAGCATGGCATGGAAGAAAACCTAGTCTTGGACATTGTAAGGTTTTTGGTTTCTTAGCTTATGTTCATGTACCATCACAAATAAGAGGTAAGCTAGATGAAAGGGCAACAAAGGCAGTGTTTATTGGATATGATTCAACTAAGATGGGTTACAGGTTCTTCAATCCTTCAACCAAGCAATTCAGTACAAGTAGGGATGTTGTGTTTGAAGAACACATGTTTTGGTATGATGAAGACAAACAAAAGGTAACACTACCATGTGATCGTGATTCCGGCTCTCATCAATTAGGAGCCAAGCATGATACACAGGTCCAGGATCCAAAAAGTGATACAGACGATGACCAAGATGAAAGAGAAAAGTATTACAAGCTATGGAAGTCAAGAGGCAAAGCAAAGATGCAAGAGGTTGGAGAATGCTCAACCACAAGCACCTAGAAGATCAACAAGAGAGAAAAAACAACCAGAAAGGTATGGATATGATTCCACATTTGTTACGAAGCATTCAATAACTTGGCAAAAGACTCTATTTCAGAGGAACCCTCAACCTATGAAGAGGCAAAGGGAAACCCTAATTGGGAAAAGGCCATTAACGAAGAGATAGATGCATTGAAGGAAATGGACACTTGGGATTTGGTTCTAATCTTGCCGAATCAAAAGGTAATTGGTTGTAGATGGGTATATAAAGTTAAAAGAAATTCAAATGGATCAGTTTGCAAGTCGAAGGCAAGATTAGCTGCCAAAGGATACTCACAAACTCATGGTATAGACTATGAGGAAAAATTCTCACCAGTTGCAAAGATGACTACAATCAGGACATTGATAAGTGTAGTTGCTGCAAGGAATTGGAGACTCCTCCAACTTGATGTGAAAAATGCATTCTTAAATGGTTGGATAAGTGAAAAGGTATACATCTCACAATCACCAGGTTTTGAAAACCCTAATCATTCATCTTATGTTTGCAGAGTTAAGAAAGCATTGTATGGATTGAAACAAGCTCCTAAAGCTTGGAATAACAGGTTGGTTACATATCTTCAAGATCAAGGGTTCAAAGCTAGTAGCTCAGATCCTTCTCTATTCATCAAACGGGATCACAATGAGGTTATCTATCTATGTGTATATGTAGATGATATTATTGTGACAAGTGAGAATCTAAATGGCATTCAAAGGATCAAGAGATACATGCAAGAGGAGTTGAAAATCAGTGACCTAGGTGAGCTCATATATTTCCTAGGTATGCAGGTGATATACACAGATGAAGGAATGTATTTGACTCACATTCAGGATCTTCTTCTCAAGTTCAAAATGGAGAACACTAAACCTACAGGTACACCTTTGGAGATGAATCATAAACTAAGTGTTTATGAAGGTGAGAAAATTGAAGACTTTAAAGAGTATCAAAGCTTGGTAGGTAGCTTGATATATGCTACTCATACAAGGGTAGACATCTCATATAGTGTGGTAGTGCTTAGTCAGTTCATGCACTCACCGAGAAGACCACACTTGGATGTGGTTAAGAGAGTACTTAAGTATCTCAAAGGTACAATCAACGAAGTTATATTCTATCCTTACTCTTCAGATCTGGATATCAAAATCTACTCAGATGCAGATTAGGCAAGAGCTAAGGATGACAGAAAAGTACATCTGGTTACTTAGCATTTGTAGGTTCAAAGCTAGTGTCATGGAGGTTCAAGAAGCAACCAACAGTTGCTTTATCCTCAACTAAAGAAGAGTACAGAGGCTTGACCATAGCAACTCAAGAGGTAATATGGTTAAAATCATTGTATATAGATATTGGACTTGTGAGTTCCAAACCTTACATATTTGGAGATAATGTAAGTTCCATGCATCTAGCGATAAATCCTATTTTCCATGCGAGAACCAAGCACATAGAATTCCATTACCACTTCATCAGGGAGAAGCTCATGGCAAAGGAGATTGTCAACATTTCCTTTGTTCCTACTGAAAACCAAGTAGTAGATATGATGACAAAGGCACTTGATGGAATAAAGCTTTGTAGATTCAAAGCTATTGCAGGTATTCAACCTATCAGAGAATGAAGAATCAAGCGTACTTTAGCTTGAGGGGGAGCTATTGGAACATCAAGCTTACACTATGCTTGAGGTGGACTTGATCTACATCAAAGGCTATCGAGTCGAAAGAATATCCGTTGGAGAGTTCTTTTTCTTATGCTCATTTATTGTATTTTTTTGAGAAATTTTTGATGGTTCATTTACCATTGTAAAAGCCTTGAGTTTTACGCATGTAAATGTAGAAAGATTGACCCCTAATCCCACGAATTTGTGGTGGTTGAAGTTGCATTCAATCAAGCAATCAATCACCTAAAAGTAGATCAAACTAGATCTTAACTTTTCCTAGATTGTAGGAAAGTGAATTACTTCCCTCCAACAACCATTCCCACCTTTGTTTAAATTCAAATTTCACTTGTAAAAGTCGTGGAACACTCCTAGAGTCTATTTAATGACTTGAAATCACTTGTACAATACATGCAAGCAATATACATACACTTGTGACCATCATTGTCTTGCTCATTCAATTCTCTGCATCATCTTGTTTCCAATAGTAATCTTGCAGAGGCTGCAGCTCTCTCTCCAGAGCTCCAAATTGAGTGCAAGATGGGTCATTGAAAAGGTATACGTGTCTAGTTTATGTTTATAAATTTTCAAGTCCTTTGGTTTCATAGACAGGGAGAAATATGAGTTTTTCTATCTCGGGGTCAATCTCTACGTATTCCTAAAAAATAGAAAGTACCACTGGTGAATGTTGCATTCATTCCTATAGCATATTTCGTTTATTCCTTATACTTTTGTGCATTCCATACACTCAACTCTATGTGTATTACTCCCATAAAAGGATTGTTTCTAATTGTGATCACGCTAGTCGCTATGGGCATTTGAAGTTTATTGTCTCTTCCATAGATAGTAAGTTTTTTGAGCTAGTCGACCCTCAAACCTATCTGTTTTGTATCGACTCATTCTCCTTGATGCTCCAAAGTACATAGTGTGTTTCTTTGCACCTATTGCATGCCTATAAGGTCTATTTGAGTCTCCATAAGCTTAAGGGCTTGTCTTGTGCCGGTTGTCTTGACCAAACTTTGTCGCTTCAAAACACACTTTTCTACCTTCCACAATCTTCTCCAAGTTCTTTTAGTGGTATCAGAGCTAGATCAAGATGGGTGAGGGATTTCCCTCAATGATTGAGAAGCTTGATCGACACAATTATGTGGCTTGACAAATCAGAATGGAGGCCTTTTTACAAGGTAGAAATCTTTATGGAATTGTAGGAGGTGATGAAGCTATGCCTATTCCAAGATCCAAAGAAGGACCTACACAAGAGGAGACAAATAATCTCACACTTTGGTGCGCAAGGGATGCTCAAGCAAGGTCGTACATACTAAATTCTATCTCTGAATTTCTATTACCACATATTAGAGGATGCAAGACATCTCAAGAGACTTGGGATGCCCTTGAGACTTTCTTTTCTGCTAGTAGCAAAGCAAGAAAGAATCATCTTTGGAACGCGTTCAACCAAGGATGAACAAAAAAGTACATCCGGTTCATTAGCATTTGCAGGCTCGAAGCTAGTGTCATGGAGTTCCAAGAAGCAACCAAGAGTTGCTTTATCCTCAACTGAAGAAGAGTACAGAGGCTTGACCATAGCAACTCAAGAGGTGAAATGGTTAAAAGCATTGTATACAGATTTGGGACTTGTGAGTTCCAAACCTCACATATTTGGAGATAATGTAAGTTCCATGCATCTAGCGGTAAATCCTATTTTCCATTGGAGTACCAAGCACATAGAAGTCCATTACCACTTCATCACGGAGAAGCTCATGGCAAAGGAGATTGACATTTCTTTTGTTCCTACTGAAAAGTAAGTAGCAGATATGATGACGAAGGCACTTGATGGAATAAAGCTTTGTAGATTCAAAGCTATGGTAGGTATTCAACCTATCAGAGAATGAAGACGAGGTGGATTTGAACTACAGCAAAGGCTATCGAGTAAAAAGAATATCTGTTGGAGAGTTTTTTTTCTTATGCTCATTTATTGTATTTTTTTGAGAGATTTTTGATGGTTCATTTACCGTTGTTAAAGCCATGAACTTTACACATGTAAATGTAGAAAGATAGAGCCTAAATCCCACGAATTTGTGGTGGTTGAATTTGCATTCAATCAAGCAATCAATCACCTAAAAGTAGATCAAACTAGATCTTCATTTTTCCTAGATTGTAGGAAAGTGAATTGATTCTCTCCAACAATCATTCCCACCTTTGTTTGAATTCAAATTTCACTTGTAAAAGTCGTGGAACACTCCTAGAGTCTATATAAAGAATTGAAATCACTTGTACAATACATGGAAGCAATATACATACACTTGTGACCATCATTGTCTTGCTCCTTCAATTCTCTGCATCATCTGGTTCGCCAACAGTAATCTTGCAGAGTCTCCTGCTCTCTCTCCAGAGCTCAAAATTGAGTGCAAGATGGCTCATTGGAAAGGTATACATGTCTAGTTTATGCCTATCAGTGTTCAAAGCATTTGGTTCTGTAGATTGGGAGAAATCTAAGTTTTGTTGTCTTTGGGTCAATCTTTACGTATTCTTGAAAAATAGAAAGTACCACCGGTGAATGTCACATTCATTCCTATAGCATATTTTTTTTTATTCCTTATACTTTTGTGCATTCCATACACTCAACCCTATTTTTATCACTCCCATAAAAGGATTGTTTCTAATTGTAATCACGCTCGTCGCTATGGGCATTTGAAGTTCATTGTCTCTTCTATAGATAGTAAGTTTTTTGAGCTAGTCGACCCGCCAACCTATCGGTATTGTATCGACTCATTCTCCTTGATGCTCCAAAGTACATAGTGTATTTCTTTGCACCTATTGCATGTCTATAAGGTCTATTTGAGTCTGCATAAGCTCAAGGCTGGTCTTGTGCCGTTTGGCTTGACCAAACTTCGTTGCTTCGAAACGCACTTTTCTACCTTTCACAAGCTTCTCCAAGTTCTTTCAGTGGGATCAGAGCTAGATCAAGATGGGTGATGGCTTTCCCTCAATGATTGAGAAGCTTGATCGACACAACTGCGCGGCTTGGAAAATCAGAATGGAGGCCTATTTGCAAGGTAGAAAGCTTTATGGAATTGTAGCAGGTGATGAAGCTATGCCTATTCCAAGATCCAAAGGAGGACCTACACAAGTGGAGACAGATAAGATCACACTTTGGTGCACAAGGGACGCTCAAGCAAGGTCGTACATACTAAACTCTATCTCTGACTTTCTACTACCACATATTAGAGGATGCAATACATCTCAAGAAACTTGGGATGCCCTCGAGACTTTCTTTTCTGCTAGTACCAAAGCAAGAAAGAATCATCTTTGGAACGAGTTTAACCAAATGAAGAAGACACCTAAACAAACCATCACAGAGTTTGTTACCAACGTCAAGGAGGTTGGAGATCAGTTAGCATCCATTGGAGAGCTGATTGAAGAAGAGGTCATCATGAGTCAAATACTCAACGACATTTAAAGTGATAAGCAATGGCAATCCTTCACGACGGCTTATGATCTCAGCATGGATGTGCAAACTCTAGACTTCAACATCTTTGTTGGACAACTCTTCAATCAAGAAGCCAAAAATAGCATAAAGGAAGGTAACTCTTAGCATGGTAATTCAATGAGTGCTCTATATGTAGATAAGAAAGATAAGAAGCAGAAAGGCAAGAAGAAGGAGGAAGATGAAGAAGAGACTTCTCAAGCCAATTTCGCAAGCAAGAGCAAGTGGAAAGGGAAGAAGAAAGGACCAAAGCAAGACAAAGCCAAAGGCAAGAGCAAGTGGAAAGGCAAGAAGAAGGAGGAAGATGAAGAAGAGACTTCTCAAGCCAATTTCGCAAGCAAGAGCAAGTGGAAAGGGAAGAAGAAAGGACCTGTTTGATTCTCCACAAGAGCCAAATATCTTTTGAAACATGAAGAAACTTCATCTTTGTGTTTCATAAAGAATAGGATAGTCCATCTGCTACAATCATCAATAAAGGAGACATAGTACCTTGATCCAGATATTGAAGCTTCCTTGCTAGGTCCCCATACATCTGTATGAACCAACTCCAAGAGATCTTCATGCATATAACCTTTCTTCATGAATGGTAACCTGTGAGACTTTCCAAATTGACATGCACTACACTTATAAATCATATGTTGTTTTGACAAATTAGGGAGTCCAAGTACACTTTGGTCCCTGCAAATTTGCTTTAATTACCTTTCACCAATATGTGCCAACCTTTTGTGGCATACTTCCAATTTTGTGAGTGTCTGACTACCATAATTAAAGAGAGCAATGTTTCTAGTGTCTTGTAATTCAAATGTGAACAATCTACCTGCCTTTTCACCTTTTGCAATTTTTCTGAATCCTTGACTTGGATCTTCAACAAATGCTCCTACCTTTGTGAACCTGACTTGCAACCCTTTCTCTACTATCTGCCCAAGACTTATCAAATTCTTTGTAATGGTAGGGACATAGAGTACCTTACTGAGTAGGTTGATGTTTCCATCAGGTGCTTTGAAATTGCCTATTTTCTCCACAGGATGTTTTGTATCATCTCCTGTTTGTACCTCATGCTTATTCCTTGGATCTTCTAAATCTGATAGGAGTGCCACATTTCCTGCCACATGATTTGAACAACCTGAAGCTATGTAGAAAACATGCTCATCAGGTTTACCTTGTGGCATAGCCATGTTCATCATCAATAATGAATCCTCTTTGTTTGAGTCTTCTGTGTAGTTATTGAAGTCTCTCCTTCCTTTGTAGCCTCCTTGATAGTTTGAATGATTGTAGTTGTTGTAGCTGCCATGATAATCGTTGAACCTTCCTCTTGAGTAGCCATAACTTCCTCTATTGTATCCTCTTCCTCTTTGATTCTTGGAATTCCTAAAGCAATTTTCAGTTGTATGATTAGTTAATCCACAAATACAACATGGGTTGGAGTCTTGAGATCTCCCCCTGCCTTGTCTACCTCCTCTTCCTCTACCTCTGCCATGTCTTCCTCTACCTGCATAGTTAGCTTGATATGTACCTGCTTCATCATCCACTTTCTTTGCCTTTCCTTTGTTATCTTTGGACTTGCTTTTATCAGTGTATAAAGCTAAAGATCGATTACCTTTAGAGCTTTCTCCATTTTTGATAAGCTTTGCCTCTTGAGTAAGTAGCTGTCCAATGAGTGTATTGAAATCAGGTACATGCATGTCCATGTACAAATCCATAGCTGTGGTGAATGCTTCCCACTTGTCATCTACCTTCAAGCCATTGATGACCTACCTTACAATTTGCTCTTCATCTATTACCTCTCCAATGCTTCCCAACTGATCTGCTATGTCCTTGAGCTTTGTGACAAAATCAGTCACATTTTGTTTGGGAGCCTTCTTGAGAGTTGTGAAATCCAGCCATAGTTGATGCTTCCTAGCTTTGGTACTTGAAGAAAAGAAAGCTTCAAGTGCATCCCACACTTCCTGAGATGTCTTACAACTCCTAATGTGAGGCAACAAAAAATATGAGATAGAGTTGAGGAGATAAGACCTTGCAAGTGCATCCTTGGAGCACCATGTGCTCAATCTTTCTTGCTCTTCTTGTGTTGGTTGACTTTTGTTCCTGAAACTTGGCATAACTTCATCTCCAGCCACATAACCATATAAACTTCTACCTTGGAGATAAACTTCCATTCTTAATGACCAAGCTGAGTAGTTACCTCTGTCCAATTTGTCAATTGATGAAGGAAATCCATCTGCCATGTTGTCCAACCTTGCTCTGATACCACTGTGAAGAGATGGATAGGTATGTGCTTGAAGATGAAGAGGTGTTGCAAAATCCTTGATCTACACCAGCCAAATGAACTCCAGGAGTATATGGTGGGCCCTTTTGGCTTGCCAATGGATGTATTAGACACCCTATGTACCTTGGAATATCACTCTCAAAAAGATAGATCAAAACAGATAAGTTGGAGTTAGCTCAGAGGTGAAAACTTGCTATTCTTGGTTCATACACCTGTCCAGTGTTTTACATAATTCTCTAAGCACAGAAGCAATTAGCTTAATTCCTCTTGAGGAAGTCTAGGTAGCTTAAAGAGCTAACTTTCAAGAGTAATCTCATCATAAATTATAAACCACACACTGAGAATGAGTTTTAACAAGTGATGACATCATCCCGATTTTCACGGGCTGCTACAGTTTGAGACCAGTGAGCAGAAAAATAAACATAACTCAAAATGTAGGAATCCAATGATTATGAAAATTTGTATGGTTATACAAGACAGTAAGTTGAATCCAAAAAGCGTTAAATCATTGAATTTGGATGAGTAACCACGGAGAAATGGCTCTGACAAGGTGAGTGAAAAAGTCGGGTACTTGACAGAGAAGTGAAGATGAACAGACCCTGTTGACTTCAAATAAACATAACTGAAGATTGCAACATCCAAATGACATGAAAATTTGTGAGCATATAGTAGACTTATAGAGCTACCTTTAGCAAGTTAAATCACTGAAAATGATGCACCAATCTCAGAGAAACCATCTCTGCAATCTAACTGCGAAAACTGAGAGATATGGTAGTGAGTAGTATACTTCACAAGAACATGGAAATATGAACCCAAATGATCATGAGAATGAAAGTATATTGCTTGTACAATACAATGGACTTACTGATACATATGTGTGCCTTGTAATCACAACTTGATATGGCATAAAGCTCAGCTCTTGGAGGTCTTCACATAGGTCTCTCTAACCACGACTAAAACTGCCATCTATTTATAGTTGAGTTTGAGAGGCTAACTTCCCTCAATCACTCTCCAATCAATCAATGATTGATTTGATTCTCTACCTACCACAAATCACAAATTCGTGGCTCCTCTTTCCATTCTTGATCAAGTGGACTCAACCACTTAAGATTCTTTCACTTTTACATTAAGTAAACTCTTCAAAAGTTACAAGAGGTAGTTCACAAGTGAACTTTACATAGTCTTCATTTTGAAGCTTCTTTTATGACTTTGTGGGACTCAAGCCAATACTTAGGCTTGTCATAGACTTGCTCCAACAGAAGTTAGTGTGGGACAAATAGTTGAGAAAGGTTTTCAAGTCAGATGTACAAACAAAGGAGTATTTGTAGAAGATCCAAAGAATGAATATAATCAGATTATTTATGGTAAGAAGGAAGGTAGACTTTTTACTCTGAAAGTGCAAGGGAACATTGGCCAAGCCTTGCTCACACATGGTGATGAAGCGATTACAAAATTAGAGCTCTCGCATAAGAGGTTAGGACATTTCAATGAAAGAGGAATCAAAGCTATGGTGGCAAATCAATCTATAATAGGGCTACCAAATGTGGAGAATCAACATATGGTCTACAAATGTGAAGCATGGCAAATGGAAAAAGCACATAGATTACCATTTCAGAAGAAAGGATTCAAACATGACGGACTACTAGAGCTCATCCATACAGATGTATGGGGACCAACAAAAGAAGGATCGACCAATGATTTAGATACTATGTTCTTTTTATTGATGATGCTACAAGATGAATAACTCTTTATGTTTTGAAGGAAAGATCCCAAGTATTTGGAGCCTTCAAGAATTTTCATGCATATGCAAAAAGAGTAACAGTTCAAAAGCTCAAGAGACTTAAGGTCTGATGGAGGGGGAGAACACTTCTCCCAAGAATTCAATGATTATCTTTGGAATGCAGGTATTAAGAGAGAGCTACATACCTTGTGAATAGGTTATCATGTACAACTCTCAATGGAATGACCCATTATGAAGCTTGGTGGGGTTAAGAAACCAACACTAAATCATTGTAAAGTGTTTGGATCAATTGCCTATGCTTATGTACCAGCACAATTTAGACATAAGCTTGAACCAAAGGCTGATAAATATGTGTTCATTGGGTATGATGAAAAGCATATGGGTTATAGGTTATGGAATCCTTTAACCAAACAATATCTTGTTTCTAGAGATGTGACATTTGATGAACAAAAACGTTATCTTACCATTTCCATGAGAGACCTATTTCTCATCTTTGCAACATCATTATTTTTTGATTTATATGGAAGCACTAGTGTTATATCCTGTGCTCAACCAAAAATGCATTGAATTCAAAAGATATGTGCTCCTTCACTTGATTAGAAAGGAGGGTGCCCATTTTTATTTTGATAAATTTTTAGCCATAACTAGGAACTTTTTAAAACATAGAAATACTTTAGAATTTGAATTTAATGGCTGGATCCATGCATGCCTAGAGAATTCATCAATATAATACACAAAGTAAAGGTGATTACCAAAAGATGACATGCGCATAGGACCACATACATCATTGTGAAAAAACTATAATTTTCATTCATCTCTTACGATAACATTTTTGAGAAATGAAGAATGTTGGACCTTATTCACATTACAACCTCATAGAAATGTTTGGATGAAGCCTCAAGTTTAGGCAAAGGGAACACCAAATCAAACCTTTATAGACATAAGTAACTAATAAAATTCAATTTATCAAAATGTGCATGCTAAAGTTTTTCATTTAAAATAACTTGCAAATCATATACTTTGCATGCATAATCATCCATATATTTTCCATAATCTATGAGTCTATGTAGCCCATGATAAAATGTACCAGATGCAGTAATTTTATTACCATCATAAAGATCATGAAGTGCATATCTATCATCAATAAAATTTACCACAAGAACATAGACACTTTAGACATTGCTTTCAATGTATAAACCCATGCATGCTTGGAAAATTTATTAGTGAAAATCATGGAGGATAGGTAATTTCCAAATGAAGGCATCTACATAGGACCATAGACATCATTATGGACCAACTTCAATTTATGTGGAGCTTTAATTGAACCATCTCTGGGGAAGGAAGAAGGATGCATTTTACCCAAAATAAAACCCTCTTAGACATGCTTAGAAGGTGCCTCAAGTTTCGGCAAAGAGGACACCATTTCAGAGTTTCACAAGTGATGTAGACTAGAAAAATTCAGATGAAAAAAGCATGCATACCAAATATGTTCATATGAAATAGCCTAAGAATCATCAATGGTACATGTTGAATCATTCTTATATTTTTCATAATTTATGAGCTTATAGAGTCCATGACATAAAATGCAAGAAGTAATGACAACATCACCACTTGAGAGATCGTGATCTGTATATCTGTCATCAACAAATTTAACAACCAATATAATCTTGGCTACTGCTTAAACTTATAACGTTTTTTTTAACCTTGACATATATGACATTCTACAATGTGAAAGAACTACCATGAAAAATATTAAGAAATGAGGAGCACACTCAAGTGAAGTGAAGAAACTTCCATGTGCTGGAATATGTTTGATTGAACCACTTTTAAAGTACCAAACATGCAAGTCTAATATAGACATACAATGCTCATGAGAAGATGGGTAATAGTTGCAATGAGTAGTGAATGCCTATTCTTGATTTTGAACAAGGTTAGAAAACTTTGTTTTTAAGTGTGGAGGTGTTTGCAATGTCCGTTCCAACCTCTTACTTCTTTGCCGCTTTTGCAAAAATTTTAGGATAACTCTTAATTACATGGTCATTTTCCTTACAATTCTTGCAATACTATTTTTCCTTTTCTATTTTCTTTTCATCTTTCTCTTCGTTCTTTGACTATGTAGCATTAGCAAATTTCTATTTACTAGTAGATGAGGTCCATTTACCTTTTCCCTTTCGGGAGCTAAGAAAGATTTGTCTGCAACATGCATAAGTGCACTACTCTACCTAGATTGATCTTCTTGCGGCAAAACAAAGAGTTAATCATCAAAGGTTAAGGCACTTGGATTTCCTTTCATGTATCCTTAGAGAATGACATATCTATTGATGAAGAAAAAATAAGAGCCATTGCAAAATTTCCCTAACCACAAAATGTGAAAGATATCCAAGCTTTGGACATTGTGGTTATTAAAGAAGTTTCATACGTGTATATGCACCCATTGCCCAACCAATGTATGAGTTATTAAAGAATTTTGAGTGGACAAAAGCATGTGAAAACTCATTCCAAGAACTCAAAAAACATCTCATCTCAGCACCTATATTGAAGGCCCCACATTGGAGCAAACCATTCCATATCGACGTAGACACTTCTAGTTATGCAATTGTATGCATTCTAGCACAATCATTCGTGACAACAATTTGGAATTCCCAATTACATATCCAAGTCATCAACTTATCCTAATAGAAGAAATTGTATGACTACCAAAATGAAGTAGTGCAATGGAGATGCTCCATGGTCGATTTTCCTTTGCAAGAGCTCCATGGCGATGGCCTCACTATAGAAAACCAAGCTCCAAATTATGAGAGCACAATGCTTTGCACAGATGTGCAAAATATGTAGAACTATACAGTACACAAAGAGCACAACTCAGATTTCCCAAGTTTTACAAATGCGATCGAACCTCGAATCTATGGCTGACTAGGCCACCTATTTTTTATTAAAGGACATATACAAAAGTGTCTGACATTGATTTTTCCTTTCATATAAACAATAATGGTAAAAATCTCCCACTAAAGGCCAATATGGCCAAAGTGATCTATGGGAGGAAAAATAAAGAATGGCAAAGGATACCTGAGTATAATTATAAAATCTATACCTCCCACTTGATGGGCATGTTACACAGTGTACATGTAACTATGCAAGATCATGAATCAAATGACCCCCATCAATTGACAAAAGTGTTGAAGGCTATCATGCAGTAGACCATTGGTCAAACCATCTATAGCATTATCTTGAGTATGAACATTCTCAAGAATAATGTGCTCAGTGGTTAAGCACTCTCTAATGAAGTGATACCTCACCTCAATGAGCTTGATCTTTGCATGATAGACTATATTCTTAGCCATAGCGATGGCACTTTGGCTATCACTAAGCAAACGAGGTATATGTTGAGGTATACCCATATCAAAAGCAAGATGACAAAGCCATAATTCTTCCTTACATGCCTCACTTGCTAAACATAGTTCGTTTCTATAGTAGAAATAATTGCACATTCTTGAAGAGATCTCGAAGACGTATCACACCTCACTAAGTGAAAAATGTACCTAATGTAGACTTTTGATTGTCTACACAACCAACATAATCAGAATCTATGTAACCAATAATGGATGCAACTCCTCTACCCAAACATAGAAACTTTTGCTTAGTGGCATGGAGATATCTCAAAATCATCTTGCTCACTTCCTAATGCTTCTTCCTAGAATTATACATATATTTGTTCATAACTCCCACTGCAAATGCAATGTCTGGTCTTATAGCTACCATAGCATGCATGAGACTATGAATAATAGATTGATAAGAAATTTTTGTCATGAATGTTGATGTATGAAACATCATAAGAACCAAGTTAATGTGATATTAGAAGTCCTCTATAATCATCATTAACTCAGCAAGTCTTCAACCTCAAAATTTTAACACTTTCGTATAAAAAATGAACTTTTACTCTTCCTATAGTTGCACTTTTCTTCTAGCTTCAAATCTTCTTTAATTTGACTTGAATCTTAAAGATTCTTGTGCTCAATGATTAACAAAAGTTCTTAAATATAGTAAGCAACACATTCCAAGTAACACTTTTAAGTAATAACTTGTAAATAGCTTGAAGTGTCTTTAGGAGTTACACTATGTCTGAAATCTGAAAATTACCTTCATCGATTTGACATGCCTTCATTGTTAAACTTATTTCTCTAAGCACATGTCCCGTTTTGCAAAGATCTTTTGGTCGATTTTAGTTGAGGATGATAGCTTCAAAATAAGCTATCGTTCATCAAAAACTTTACACTGTACTCTGAGATCTCACTCTTAGAAGTTCAGAGAAATTTGCACCAAAAACTCGTAACTTCTAACTAACATTCATATAGTTATGAGGTAACTTTGATTTCTTCACAAAAAGAGAATTAAATCAAATCCTTAAACACAAAAATGTGCTTTCTATTAGAGAAGATGTGTATAAAATGTCTTGGCCTCATTCTGCTCATAGCCATGGAAAGATCTTCTACAATGAATGACCTCTCACCACAATCTATCTCAAAAAATACATCGATTGCCTCTCTTCTATCTAAGGACTTACAATCAAGAAGTTAATCTTCATTTCTATTCTTCAAATTATCTTATCTAAATTGATTCTTTATGCTTCTAAAACTCAAACTCATAATTCTAAAAGTTCTAAGCTATTTTGTATCCCTAATTTTACCATTACATTACGTGTGAATTTGTCCCTTCACATAGGCATGATTTATAAGTGTCTATTTTCCATAAAGCTTTTTCCTTCTTCTTTCCACTTATGTCTTCATGTCTTTATGCTTAATTATTGATTGAAGCCCCAACAAATCCCCCTCAATCACTTATTAGCATCCTCTGATTACTTCATACATTCTCCTTCTCTTTTGTTCATATCATTCCTTTGAATCTACTTTTCTTCACTCCATCCAAGTTTTTTGTCATGATATCTCCTATTTGAACTTTTTTAGGAGTATACACCATGTCAAGTTCCTTCTCCATTATCTTTTCTCTTAAGAAATGATATTGAATCTTTTTATGTTTTGTTCTTGCATGAAATACGAGATCTGATGTAAGATAAAGTGGACTCGTATTATCTCCATGTATTATAGTATACCTTGATCAGTGCCCAAGCTTTTGAACAAGATCTTCATCCATATTACTTCTTTAGCTACATCCACAAGCCCTTTGTATTTTGCTTCAATTGATGATAATGCTAATGTATGTTGCTTCTTTGAACACCAACTCAAAAGCTTATCACCTATATACACCATGTATCCATGTGTTGACCTTCTATCATCTGGACTTCCTACCCAATCTGAGTCTCTATATGCTCTAAACTTTATGTCTGAAGTAAAAGGATAATATAATCCCTCCTTTATAGTCCCTTTGATATATCTGAGAACTCTTTCGCATGCAATCCAATGTTGATCCTTTGGAAAATACATGAATTGTGAGAGAACTCCCACTAAATAACTAAGATCAGGTCTTTTTAGTGTTGCATAAATCAAACTTCCCAATTATACTTCCTCATGTCTTTGAATTCTGCACCATCATATTTGCTAAGCTTATGATTAACTTCAAGAGGAGTTAAATCTTCTCTTCAATTCTCCATGTTAAACTTCTTCAATAGGTTGAGAAGATACCTTTCTTGTGATACATATATACCATGATCTACATAAGTGACCTCCATTCCAAGAAAGTATGATAACCTCCCTAGACCACTTATCTTGAATTCCTTCTCAAGTAATCTCTTTACTTCCTTGATTCCTTCATTTGAACTACCTATGCTTATAATGTCTACATAAATACTAATGTAGATCATACCTTCATCTGTTCTTTTGATAAGTAGACTTGCATCTACCTTTGAACTTTGATATCCAAGGTCATTGAGATAATTCACAAGCCTATATTTCCAAGCTCTTGGAGCTAGCTTTAACCCATAGAGTGCTCTTCTTAATTTGCTAATTATTGGTTTCTTCTTGGAACTCCAAGAAACTAATTTTGAACCTGCAAATTCTAAGTATCTAGAGGTACTTCTTCTATCATTCTTTGATCATGCCCAATCTGCATTTGAGTAGATTTTCATATCCAAATATGAAGAGTAAGGATAGAAGATACATTCATTAAGTGTTCCCTTGAGATACTTGAGTACTCCCTTTGCAGTGTCCATGTGTGGTCTTCTAGGTGAGTGCATGAACTAGCTAAGCACTCCCATACTATAGGATATATTAGGTCATGTGTGAGTAGCATATATCAAGCTTCCAACTAGGCTTTGATACTTTTTAGGATCATCAATCTGCTCACCCTCATAAACACTTAGTTTATGATTCAATTCCAAAGCTTTACATATAAGATTTGTGTTCTCCATTCTGAACTTTAGAAGTAGGTCGAATGTGTCTTCTCTAACTTAGATATATCCCTTCTTTTGTATAAATCACTATCATGCCTAGGAAATATGTGAGATCACTTAAGTCACTGGTTTTTAAATCCTCTTGCATATGTTGTTTAATCCTTTGAATGTCATTCAAGTCATCACCTGTCCAAATTATACCATCTACATATACACACAAATAGATAACCTCATTGTAGTCCCTTTTGATGAATAGAGAAGGATCTGAGTTGTTAGGTCTGAATCCTTGATCTTGAAGGTATGTAATCAAACTATAATTCCAAACTCTACGAGCTTGTTTCAATCCATACAATGCTTTCTTAAGTCTACAAACATAAGATGTATGATTAAGGTTTTCAAAACCTAGAGGTTGTGACATGTATACCTCTTCACTTATCCAACCTTTTAGAAATGCATTTTTCACATCAAGTTGGAGGAGTTTCCAATTTCTTGTAGTACCTACACTTATCAATGTTTTGATTGTAGTCATCTTTGCAACTAGTAAGAATGCTTCATCATAGTCTATACCATGAGTTTGTGAAGATCCTTTCGCAAATAATCTTGCCTTGTACTTGCAAATTGATCCATTTAAGTTCCTCTTAATTTTATATATCCATCTGCAACCAATTACCTTGTGATTGTATGACATTAGAATTGATTCCCAAGTGTCCATCTCCTTCAAAGTGTCTATTTTTCTCATACCCTTTTCCCAATTAGGGTTTCCTTTTGCCTCTCCATAGGCTAAGGGTTCTTCTAAAATTGAGTCCTTTGCCAAGAAGATTGAATACTTTGTAACAAATGTGAAATCATATCCATACCTTTCTAGTTGTTTCTTCTCCCTTGTTGACCTTCTAGGAGTATGCTTGGAGCATTCTCCACAATCTTGCATTTTTGCTTTGCCTCTTGAGTTCCATAGCTTTTAATCCTTTTTCCTTTTCATCTTGGTCATCATATGTATCAATCCTTGGATCCAAGACCTGTGTATCGTGTTTGATTCCTAATTGATGGAAATCATAATCAAGATCATATGGTAGAGTTATCTTCTTTTTGCCTTCATCATACCACGATCTTTGTTCTTCAAACACAACATTCCTACTTGTAGTGAATTGCTTCGTTGAAGATTTGTAGAACATGTAACACCATTTGATTTGAATCATATCCAATAAATACTACCTTTTTGCCCCTTCATCTAGCTAACCTCTAATTTGTGAAGGTACATTAACATAAGCTAAACAACCAAAGACCTTGCAATGTTCTAGACTAGGTTTTCTTCCATGCCATGCTCCATACGGAGTTATACCTTGAAGTGTGTTGGATGGTAGTCTATTGACAAGGTAGATGGTAGTTGAAATAGCCTCTACCCATAGATAATGTGGTAACCTCTTTTCTACAAACATTATTCTAGCCTATTCAACCAATTTCTTGTTTCTTCTCTCTACAATTCCATTCAATTGAGGAGATTACCTGGTTCTCACTTACCTCTTGATAACTTTATCCTACAAGAACTCATCAAATTATTTCAAGAACTATTCTCTCCCTCCATCAAATCTGAGCTTCTTGAGTGATCTACTTGTATGGTTCTCCGCTTCTTGAGTGATCTACTTGTATGGTTCTCCACATGTGCTAGATATATTTTTAAACAATCAAACAATTCATTCTTACTCTTGATAAAGTATTAGGTTTTTGTAATAGTGGGAACATAGAGTACCTTGCTCAGAATATTTTTCCTATAATTCAAAGCCTTAACATTACCAATCATCTCCAGATTATGCTTTGTTTCATCCCATGTTTGTACTTCACGTTTATGCTTTGGACTTTCCAAGTCACATAAGAGAGCTATGTTGCCTGCAACATCATTTGAACATCTTGAATCTATGGAGAATAAATTATTATTTTCTTTACCTTCATTGTGGCTTAGATTCATCAGAAGCAATGAGTCTTCATGTTGTTGATCTTTGTAATACTTGTTGTAGTCCTTTTTGTTATAGCCTCTATTATTAATGTTGAAGTTGTGTACACCTCTACCTTTATTGTTGCCATATCCACCTCTTCCACTTGCTTTCTGATTCTCTCCATTGAACTAACAGTTTTGACTAATGTGGTTGGTCTTATCACATATGTCACACGGTAGAACATTATGGCCTTAGTTTTTGTCATGCTTTGGTCCTTTCTTCTTCCCTTTCCACTTGTTCTTGATTGCAAAGTTGGCTTTAGAAGTCTCATCTTCATCCTCTTCCTTTTTCTTTCCTTTCATCTTATTGTCCTCATTATCTGCATACAGAGCACTAGTTGAATTACCATGATAGGAGTTACCTTCCTTTATGCTATTGTTGGCCTCTTGATTGAAGATTTTTCCAAGAAATATATTGAAGTCTAGAGTTTACACATCCATGATGAGATCATAGGTTGTGGTGAAAGATTGTCATTGCTTGTCACCTCTAATCCCATTTAGTATCTTCCTCATGATGGTCTCTTCTTCAATCAGCCCTGTAATGGATGCCAATTGATCTGTAACCTCCTTGACCTTTGTAACAAACTTAAAGATGGTTTGTTTCAGAGTCTTCTTCATCTTGTTGAAGTCATTCTAGAGATGATTATTTCTTGCTTTCGTACTAGCGAAAAAAAATTCTCTTAGGCATCCCAAGTCTCTTGTGATGTCTTGCATCCTCTAATATGTGGTAATAGAAAATCAAAGATAGGTTTTAGTATGTATGTCCTTGCTTGAGCATCCCTTCCACACCAAAGTGTGTGAGTTTATATGTTTTCTTTTGAATAGGTCCTCCTTTGGATCTTGGAACAGACATTGCTTCATCACCTGATACAATCCCATATAGATTTCAAGAATAAGCCTCCATTCTTATTTGCCAAGAAGGATAATTGTGTCTATCAAGCTTGTCAATCATTGACGGAAATCCATCTCCCGTCTTGAAGTTTTCTAATACACATTGAAAGATGTAGGAGAGGTTTGGAGAAGCTTGGAAGTAGGTTTTTCAGATGGTGAAGATGGTCTAGCAAACCTGTTGGAGTTAGACGTTTGCGGAAGCACTCAAACAGAACAAGGAAGAAGAAGAAGCTTGGAGCTCAACACACAGTATTGAATGTATTACTAGAGAATGTACAAAGATAAGTAGCTCATTAGGGCAATAGGCGTATATACAAGCCAGGGGGAAAAAGCCTCCTAAAGAGGGAAAAAAGTGCCCCTACATCATCACATGAAAGCTGCAAAGGCTGAGAAGTTACCCCATTAGGACCAGCACTAGACTGTCGACTTGTAAAAAGAGGTAGCAAAGTATTATACATGTCCGAGCTAAAAGATGTCTCCTTAGTACATGAAAGCAATGGCTGAATAGCATCTTCCACAAAAACAATATCACGGCTAACCAGAATGCATTTAGTCTATGGATGATACAGACGATAGCCTTTACTTTCAGAATTGTACCCAACAAAAATACATTTTACTGCTTTATCATCCAATTTTCTGTGATGTTGTTCAGGCATTAATGCATATGCCAAACAACCAAAAACACGCAGATGTGCAACAGATGGCTTTCGATCATGCTAAGCTTCATATGAAGTGATAGATTATAGCGCTTTAGTGGGACACCTCTTAAGTACATATGTTGCACACATGACACCCTCAAGCCAGAAACTATGTGGTAAAGCCTGACTCTTGACCATACACCTCGCCATCTCCATGAGTGATCTGTTATTTCATTCAACAACTCCATTCTGTTGAGGTGTATATGGCACTGTATACTAGTATTTTATCCCACGTTCAGCCAGAAATGCATTAAAATTAGAAGACATATATTCCCCCTCTCGATCAGAACGGAGGGTGCCCATTTTACATGCTGACAGATCAGTCAAAACCAAAAACTATTTGAAGCACATGAACACTTCAGACTTTGCCTTCAATGGATATACCCATGCATGCCTGGAAAAGTCATCAATGAAAGTCACGAAGTAAAGATAATTTTCAAAAGAAGGTGTCTACATAGGACCACACACATCACTATGTACAAGCTGCAATTTTTGAGTAGCCCGAACTGAACCATCTTTTGGAAAGGAGGAATGCTTCATTTTGCCTAAAATACAACCCTCACAAACATGTTTTCACGGTCCCTCAAGTTTGGGCAAAGAGGATACCATTTCAGATTTCTACAGGCATAACAAACTAGGAAAATTTAGATGACCAAAGCGTGCACGCCAAAGCTTTGCATCTGACATTGCTTGAGAATCATGTACTACACATGCCAAATCATTTACAGATCTTTCATAGTCTATGAGCTTATACAACCCACGACATAGAATGTCAGAAGCAATAATCACGTCGCCATTTGACAGATCATGAACTCTACATCTATCATCAACAAATTTCACAACCAAGTCAATCTTGGCTAATGCAGAAAATGATAACAGATGTTTCTTCATCCCTGGCACAAACAAAGCATTTGACAAAGTGAAAGAACTACCATCAGCAGTAGTTAAAATGATCTTACCAACTCCCATAATAGGATAAGAGGAGTTGTTGGCGCATGTAACAGTATTCCCTGTCGCCCCATTGTCAAAGTACCAAACATCTGAGTCTATTGCAGACATGCACTCCTCATGAGAAGATCGGTCAAAACTGCAAACAATAGTAAATGCCTATTCTTCTTCCTACACAAGATTAGCAGACTCCTTTTTTGTGCAGAGGCTTCAGTAACAACCATTCTAGCCTCTTTCTTCTTTGCCTCTTTAGCAGCCAGTTTTGGAGAGTTCTTTATGATATGATCATTCCCTTTACAGTACTTGCAAAACAATTTCTACTTTTTTTATTTTTTCTCATCTTTATCTTGGTTCTTCGAATGTGTAACATCTGCAGATTTCTGCTTTCTAGTAGAAGAGCTCCATTTTCCTTTGCCCTTCTGACTAGCCAAGAAAGCTTGATTTGCAACATGCATAATGGACATGTTCTACCTGGACTGATCTTCCTGCAACATGACAGAGACTAACTCCTCAAATGACAAGGAATTTGGATTGCCTTTCATCATCAACCAAAGAGTAGAAGCAAAACTCTGATATGAATCAAGAAGACCATTCAGAACGGTGTGCACAAGTGAGCTATCTGGTATAACCTCGTCACTTAAAATCAATTGTTCCTTTAGGTCTTTGATGTTTGTTAGAAAACTATCCATGGAATCACCTTCATTCATGTGCTCACTCTCCAACTTTTTTCAAAGGTAAGCAACACGAGCCTCATTCCTAGCTTGGTACAACATGGTAAGAGTATCCCAAGCATCCTTAGCTGTTCTACAAGAGCGTATGTGAGGAATAATGGCATGTTTGACAGGCAAAGCTATCAATGCATGTGCTTGGGCATCTCTGCCATACCAACGAATCTGCTTTATAGTAGGTGCAACAGAAACCACAGTACGAACAGGAATATGTAGAATATCATCATCTTCGACACCTTTTGCATCAGCTTCAGTACCTGTAGTTGTAACAGTTGTAGGTGTGATAGGACGTTTTTCAACACCCTGCACAATGTTCCACAGCCCTTTTGCAATCAATACATGTCACATCATATAAGCCCATAATGGGTAGTTGTTACCATCCAACTTATCCTCAACAACCAACATATGAAATATTGAAGATAAATGTACAAGCTCATTTTCATATGAGCCATGCTTGGATAAATTTACCAAATATAAAGATAAAGGAAAAGTGGAGGAAAAAAAAGGAAAAAAATAATAAAAGAAAAAGTCTAATCAAAACTCATGATGAGTAAGAGATACAATATCTTGCCTTGTATTTAGTAGCATGTAGTGGAGAAAGTGGTGAGTTAAGAAGGAGGCACAAACTTCTTCACATGCTCATTGGTTATAAAAGTGAAGTAGGAGCACATTCAAAAGAAGGATAGAAAGAGGCAAGAGCTCCAAGTAGTCGGATCTAGTCATTTTGTCATTTTTTTTCTTCCCTTAGACTCCTTCTAGCTGCACGTCAGTTTGTACACAGCTCTGTTGTAGAGCTCATATCTCAGTGCATATGTAACCATTTTGTGTGTTTAAACATTCATTGGAAAGCTTATCTCAATGCATATGTAACCATTTTGTGCGTTTAAACATTCATTGGAAATCTTATCTCTGTAATTTCTGCATACCAAATATCTCTTTGAAAGCTTATGTAGTTTGTGAGATATCAGTGAAAGAGTGAAGCCTACTTTTTCAGTATACATGTGTAGATAGGTAGTCTATTTTGGTCATTAAATTTCCCAACCAAAACATATCCAAATTTGATGATTTTTGTTTTGTTGTAAAGCTCTTGGCATCTATTTTTAGTATCTCAAATATCGCATTGAGATCATTTATATTCTGTGAGATATCTGTCAGATAGTAAAGTCGAGTTTTATAGTGTACCTATGTGTGCAGGTGGTCTATTTTGGTCAGTTGACTTCCCTGACCAATACTCATCCAAATTACTTGTTTTTTAGCTTTTTGGAAAGCTATTTGTATCTAATTTCTCTGTACCAAATATCTTTCTCAAATGATATATATTATGAGAGTTATCAGTCCGAGAGTGAAGCTTAGTTCTTCAGCATACCTATGTGGACAGGTAGTTCATCTTTCTCAGTTGTGTTTCCTAATGAAAAACTGTCCAAGTTAAGTTATTTATAACTTGTTAGAAAGCTCTTCTTGTCTACTTTGATTGACTAAGGATCAAGCCCATTTGAGTTTTGTATTGAGAGAAGCAACCTATCTAAGGTGTAGATGTTTGTCCAAGTGCTGGACATACAAGGGCTCACTACACACTTCCGTTGCGCATAGGAGAACTCATTCTCCACAGTTGGTATCAGAGCAAACTTGGTGCTGAAGCTTCATCAATAGAGCTGGAGATAAAGAAAAGCAAAAGAGAAGCTATAAAATAAGGAGGAGCTTCACAAACGCAAGAGCAAAGGACTATAACTATTCGAGGTAACTCTCAAAGTCTTTGATACTCTTCAATGGCTAACTTGGGTCAACAAATAGATAAGTTGGATAAGGATAATTATCCCGTGTGGAGGTTTAGAATGACCAACTACCTAATGGGCAAAGGCTTATGGGGTATTGTGAGCGGTGATGATGCTCAACCTCAAATCAATCAAGCTATGGCCACCGAAGTTCAAAGGAGGCAAGCAAAAGAATGGGAAGAGAGGAATAGGAGAGTCATGTTACTTATTTCGCAAGTCATTACTAATGCAATGGTAGGTCATATTCAACATCTATAGAAAGCTAAGGATGCTTGGGAAGCTTTTGAAAGGATGTATTCAACAAATACCAAAGCTAAGAAACTTCAACTCAAGAATGAGTTGAACACAATCAAGAAAAGTTCGAGTCAATCCATAGCTGAATATACTTTGAAGATTAAGGAGCTAAGCGATGCTTTAGCTTCTATTGGCACAACGGTTGAAGACGAAGATCTTGTGTGTTATACTCTCAATGGATTGAGAGAAGATGAAAGATGGAAGCCTTTTATAACTTCCATTAACTTGAAAGATGCATATCCAAATTTTGAACAACTAATCCCTCATCTAGTCACAGAGGAGCTTAGCTTTGGTGGTCCAAAAGGAAAGGACAACCACAACCAAATGTTATATGCGGTTCGAGGTAAAGGAAGAAACTCAAGAGGAGGCTCAAGAGGAAAAGGAAGAGTCACAACCACTCCAACTACAACCAAAACAATTCGGAAGACAACAAGGATTCACTGAATGCCAACACACAAGGAAGAGGTCGAGGTAGAAGTAGAGGAAGAGGCGGAGGCTCCTACAATTCACATAAAGGTATAACATGCTATCATTGTGGTAAAGTAGGATAATGTGCTAGTGATTGTTGGCTGAAGAATGGAAAACCAAATGGAGGCAATCAAAGGAACCAAAGCAACTATGCAAGTACCTCAAGTGAAGGAAGCAAGGACACACTACTTGCAATGAGAGATGAGTATAGAAGCTCTTGTGAAGATGACAAAAAATGGTACATTGATTCAGGTTGTAGTAGCCATATGTCATGCCAAGGAAGTTTGTTCACTAATCTATAGGAAGATTGTTCCAAACACATGGGTGTTTAAAGTAAAGAGGAATGCTAATGGTTCACTAGCTAGATATAAAGCTAGATTAGTTGCCAACGGATTTAAACAAACACAAGGCATAGATTATGATGAAGTTTTCATCCCCGTTGCAAAGATGGGAACTATCAGAACCTTAATAGCAATTGGTGCTTCAAGGAGATGGCCATTATATCAACTCGACATCAAAAATGCCTTTCTCAATGGAGAACTACAAAAAGAGGTATACATGAGTCAACCGGTTGGATTTGAAGATGAAAACCATCTAGATTTTGTTTGCAGGTTGAAGAAGGCACTTTATGGCTTGAAGCAAGCACCAAGAGCATGGAATCAGAGATTGGTAGAGTATCTAACTAAGTGTGGATACAACCCAAGTAGTGCAGATCCTTCGTTGTACATGAAGAAGGAAGAAAATAGAGAGGTATATATTTGCATATATGTCGATGACCTCATCATAACAGGATAAGGTGTTACACGGATTAAAGATATCAAAAGGAAGCTTGGTAAGGAGTTTAAAATTTCAGATCTTGGAGAGCTAAAATAGTTTTTAGGAATTGAAGTTGTTTATGGAAAGAGTGGCATCTACTTGATGCAAAGGAAGTACTTGTTGGATGTTCTTTTCAGATTTGGAATGAGTGAATGCAAACCACTCACTCAACCCATGGACACAAATACAAAGATTTGTTCTAATGATGGAGAACCATTGGAAGATGTAACGACATACAGAAGCATTGTAGGATCATTGATCTATGCAAACATTACAAGACCTGATTTGTCTTATGTTGTTGGTGTACTTTCTTATTTTATGCAAGCCCCGACAAGTGAAGACTTAAATTCAGCCAAGAGAGTGTTGAGATATATAAAGCATACAGTTAATCATGCTTTGTTTTACAAGTTGGATGAAGAATTGCAGGTCAAAGGCTTTAGTGATGCTGATTGGGCAGGCTCAAAGGAAGATAGAAGATCAACCTCAGGTTATGTGTTCATGATAGGAAGCAAACCTATCACGTGGAGCTCACAGAAACAACCTACTGTCGCACTTTCATCTATGGAGGCTGAATATAGAGGATTAGCATTTGCCACATGTGAAGCAATAAGGATTAAGAAGCTTTTGGCTGATCTTGGAGTGCAAGTTGGAACCATCCCTATATATGGTGATAACATGTCAAGTATCTACTTGGCAAGCAATCCTATGTTTCATGCAAGGAGCAAGCACATAGAGGTCCACTACCATTATGTAAGGCAGAAGGTGTTGAGCAAAGATGTGGAGATAAAGTTCATTAGAACCAAAGAGCAGGTTGCAGATATGTTTACAAAGTTCTTGGATGCTTCTAAACTCAAAGGCTTTAAGGATGTGATAAATTTGCAGGACATGGATGAAGATAACTCCCAAATGAGCTTGAGGGGGAGTGTTGAAGATAAATGTACAAGCTCATTTTCATATGAGCCATGCTTGGATAAATTTACCAAATATAAAGATAAAGGAAAAGTGGAGGAAAAAAAGGAAAAAATAATAAAAGAAAAAGTCTAATCATGATACAATATCTTGCCTTGTAAGAGATACAATATCTTGCCTTGTAGTTAGTAGCATGTAGTGGAGAAAGTGGTGAGTTAAGAAGGAGGCACAAACTTCTTCACATGCTCATTGGTTATAAAAGTGAAGTAGGAGAACATTCAAAAGAAGGAGAGAAAGAGGCAAGAGCTCCTAGTAGTCGGATCTAGCCATTTTGTCATTTTTTGTCTTCCCTTAGACTCCTAGCCGCACGTCAGTTTGTATACAGCTCTGTTGCAGAGCTCATATCTCAGTGCATATGTAACCATTTTGTGCGTTTAAACATTCATTGCAAAGCTTATCTTGTGTACTTTGTGCATACCAAATATGTCTTTGAAAGCTTATGTAGTTTGTGAGATATCAGTGAAAAAGTGAAGTCCAGTGTTTTAGTATACCTGTGTAGATAGGTAGGCTATTTTGGTCGGTTATGTTTCCTGACCAAAACATATCCAAATTGCATGATTCTTGTATTGTTATAAAGCTCTTGGCCTCTACTTTCACTATCCCAAATATCGCATTGAGATCATTTACATTCTGTGAGATATCTGTCAGATAGTAAAGTCCAGTTTTACAGTGTACTTATGTGTGCAGGTGGTCTATTTTGGTCAGTTGACTTCCCTCACCAAAACTCATCCAAATTACTTGTTTTTTAGCTTTTTGGAAAGCTATTTTTGTCTACTTTCTCTAATACCAAATATCGTTCTCAAATGATATATATTCAGAGAGTTATCGGTCCGAGAGTGAAGCTCAGTTCTTCAGCATACCTGTGTGGACAGGTAGTTCATCTTTGTAAGTTGTGTTTCCTAATCAAAACTTGTCTAAATTAAGTTATTTATAGCTTCTTAGAAAGCTCTTCTTGTCTACTTTGATTGACTAAAGGATCAAGTCCATTTGAGTTTTGTATTGAGAGCAGCAAGCTATCTAAGGTGCAGATGTTTGTCAAAGTGCTGAACATACAAGGGCTCACTACATACTTTCGTTGCGCATAGGAGAACTCATTCTCCGCATGAAATACATCATTGCTTTCAGCCATGGACGGTGACTAAAATACCTTGATGTAGAAAATTGATTGTATCTCAAAAAGTTGAATGGGATTGCAGAGACGAGTTCTGCTAAACTTGTAGCAGACTTCGAGACGCTTATACTGGCAAACCAACACAGGTATATACCTTTGGCACAAACAGACGAAATAGCTTGCACAAGCACTGTGATAGTGCATTCAGAGGTTGAAGCGAGCTTAGATCACGATTTCGGCACCACAAAGCGAAGCTGTTTTGATCTCTGAAACACCATGAGTATGCTCACCAAATTTCGTCCAAATCAGAGACTGCAATCAGAGGAGTGTCCACGACACCCTAGATGAAGCCACGACTTGCTCTGATACAAATTGTTGGAGTTGGATGTCTGGGGAAGCATGCGAGCAACACAAGGAAGAAGAAGAAGCTTGGAGCTCAACACATAGTACTGAATGTATTACTAGAGAATGTACAAAGATAAGTAGCCCATTAGGGCAATAGGCGTATATACAAGCTGGGGAAAAAAACCTCCTAATGAGGGAAAAAAGTGCCCCGGAAATCCTAGTGTGTTCACACACATCACTACCTAAATATATCAACAAAACTAGCACAAGACATGCCCTAGCCCTTTGGATATGTAAAATAGACCTTGTAGGCTTGTGGTTAGTGCAATAAAACCCAATTGGTACTTTGAAATATCAAAAAGAACAAGTTGATGCAAAACATATGACTTGCACCTTGACTAGCTCATAAAAAAACTTCTAAATTTGGATGGAACCTATGACTTCAAACACTCAAAGATCAGCACACTTACAATTGGAAACATTCTTCTTATGAGAGTTTCATACATAGATTTGGCTTACTATAATGTATCAAAGCCCTAATTTACATCAAGCAATGAAGAAGCATTGAGCTTAACACTTATTGGATGCTATCCTCATTTTTTAGGGCTGTGTAGAAAATGATCCTGAGACCTTCAACTAAAGATTTCTTTGAATTTTCTAAACCCAATGACTTGAAAATATATACATATAAACTAGAAAGTATTAGCTTTCTAATGACTATTCTCTCATTTTAGGGCTTTGTAGAGAGAGGACCATCCTTTGCGAGATGACAGAGTCTAAGGAAGGAGCAAAGAATTGATATGGCACCAAGCAATGATCAAAGAGTATATGTATTGCATCAAATCATCACTCTACAATGTACACATGATTTAGAGTCATTATATAGACTCTCATGGATCTTTCCATGCCTCTTCTTCACGAATTCGAATTGAAAAATAGGCAACCTTTGTAGTTTGAAGTGATTGGCATCTTTTCCTAAAACTTTGGAAAAGTGGAAGCTGGAGTAATACCAACTTTTTTGTTGATTGTTGAGAATCAATCTCAACCATTTCTAACTCATGGGTTTTGTGCCTTTTACTCTTCCCTTTTACAAAGGTAAATACCTTGAACTTTACAAGATAAATGATCATAAGTGATCAATCAAACAATACAATTAAAGATGTGGACATAAGTGCTATTCTCCAAGGTACATATATGGCTCCATCCATAAAGAACTTCAAGCATAGTAAGCTTGGAGATCCAACAGCTTGAGCAAGAAGCAATCTATAGTATCCACTTCCATTAGTGAGGTTGAGTATAGGCATCTTTTGTATCTATTATTCAGTGTTGAGGGGGAAGGGGGTAGGGGTGGGGGGAAGGGGATGCGATTCAACCCCTTATGGAGGACTTGGGTGTTGATCAGACTTCTACCACCATCATATTTATTGATAGTCAAAATGCATAGATAGTTGCGAGGAACCTATTTTCAATAACCAAACTCAAACATTCATGTCGACCTCATAAATCCAAATTATTCTAAGAAAAGCAAGACAGAAATCAACCTCACTTGGTCAATTTTCCTTTATGCATTGTCTTCAAGAAATACAAGAAACCTTCACTTTTAACCATTCAAAACGGCATAAAGAATGGGACTAATCTATGGAATAAAAGATTCAAGCCATTCATTGCAATAGACTTGGAGTCCCACACCTAGACCTCCTATTCATCAAGCGAATAGGAATTTTATGTTGCCATCATCATTCTCTATATCGATGATCATATCTTGATATCAATCATTATACAACTTCTTATGCACTAGTTTCACCAAGGATATGCCACAATAGATCTTGCTTTATTTTCTTTAGTCCTTGGGGATAAAGGTTTGGCAACCACATGAGGATATATTTCTATCTTAAAAGAAGCATTGGTTTGATTTTCTTCCTACATGTCCCATGGGCGAGTATCACAAAATTTTTACACATCTAGAATGGAAGATACTACACAACTTGTCGATATGCATGACTACAAACAACTTGTTGGCACTTTGCTTCATCAACATTGAACCTAACATCTCTTATAAAGTTGATTTTTTTAGTCAGCTCTCCAATCAACCCAATCAAACCTATTGGCAAGCCACAAAGACTATTAAGATATTTCGCTCTTACTCAGCATCATGATCTTAGGTATAGAGGGGACATTGATCTTGGATATTTTGATTTTGATTCAATTGGAGCTTCAGACTCTCACCATTTCTCTCAAGGTGTTGAATGGCATTTATTGAATGACATTGCTTGTAGCATAACATTTATTCTGTTACCTGATAACAGAATAATCTCAAACAATTGGATTCAAAGGCGCATAATTACCAATCGATAGAATAATAATCACGATTTAAAGGTAAACGACTGAAGCACATGTAACACTCCAAGGATTTTTATATTTCTCCAAATGAGTTCTTGTTGGTTATTAAATCCAAGTTACACTTATGTGCAGGTAGTTTTCAAGAAAATCTTACTTTTAAAAAATGAACATCGTACAATTTAAACTCAATATAGTTGTAGGGCAACCAGAATGCTATAAAGTGGAGATTTGATTTTTCAGGTGATATCGACACATTAAAAAACATTTGTGCACTTTGTTGCCAGTATAATACATGTTAGAATTCCTGGAACTAAGGTGCAAATGTGAATCATTCATTTCTTAATCTTAATGAGCCACGATGATCTGTATCTTGTACACTATTTCCAGCATATACACTTGACGTGGAACATTGAACATGAGCCTTATAATGGATTTTCCTAATCATATCGGTGGTGGTTTGCAAAATGTCAAGTAAAAAAGGCTTTTCAGTTATCAAGACTGAACATGCATAATTATGTTCTGCCATCACCTTTATGGTTCAACAATTATGCAATGGACATGCACAATGCAAACCCAGTAGAATCCACAAAATATATGCATCCATAAGCTGACAAATCAGAAGAAGGATTCAACCACTTACCATAAGCAGTACCCTCCCTTACAGTGCATCAATAATGACCTAAAACAACTAAACAAATTAAAAACTTGAAACAAGCTAAGGCACATACATGATAAAACTATTGCAGATCCAATCGAGGTATATCAACAGGCATCTCCATTGAAGCAAAAGATAATGGAATATTCATAAAAATTAAAATCATTGCACTTGGAATAAAGTTTCAATCTGACAATTTCAATATATCTTTTTGTAAGGATACTTGTAAGGCCAGACACTACTTTTCCTCTTACTAAGAAACCACATTTGTCGATAATATTTAATGGGTACTGTTTGGCTCATACAACTGAAACCATACTATTGCGGAATACACTACCTTAATCATCAATATGGTATGCTGTTTGTTCAATTTGATATACTTCTTGGATGATAAACAAATCTGTTTATAGATGTTTCAAGTCCAAAAGAAATTTCCAAAGATCATTATGTTGCACTTCAAAAGAAGACGTGTGGTTCTAAATATTTGGTGGACTGGTATAAATGTTAAAATGAAGGAAAATCTATACAAATGTATCTATGCATAGATAATGCTACTAATGCCTTCAAGGCTCCACAAACCATTAGATGGCTTGTGCATTCCAAAATGAGAAAGGGGGAATGAGCTTGATGGAAGCTAGAAAATGCACAATAATTGTTACATTGATATGTCAAAGTTCTATGAGTCTTCTCATGTTCCATGAATCTTATCTTCAGCACTCAGGCAAAGATAAGGAGATCCTTAACAACATTTTTTATCAAAAGCAGGGGAAATCTTTGAAAAAGATATCCCAGAATAAGAAACTTTCAGCTCTGTGACCCTATCTATTCACAGTTTGGTGATTGAGGCCTCTCTAGCAGCAGAGAGGATTCCCCCATAGAGCTATAATTCTGGACTAAGTACAACATGAAACTATCAGGTCTGTAATTTTATTCTGGCAACAACTCCAACAAGCCGCTCACATTCTTCCAATTTGTATCTTTGATTCATCAATCTGTCCGATTTTGGGCCCACCCTAATGGTCTTCAATGCTTCATCGTATACAGACTTTCTATAAAAAGAGTCCTCAACTTTTCGTAGAATATCAATCAGAAGTTCCAAGTCCACAAATCCATCAAGACATGCCTTCCCAATAAGACACCCTAGATGTTTGGGTGCCAAAGGTACATCTACAGTAAGATCTTCTAACTGGTCTGCAACAAGCAGTATCCCAGCATGTATGTCTCCCTGTGACAGAGTTCGCTTGCTCCATAAAAAATTGAGAAGCTGGGGAATAAGGTCCCTGGCTCGATCAGTACTTTCTAAGGCCATTGTGACACCCATCTCCACCAATTGAGCATGAAAATCAGAGGCATTGAGCTCTCTCACGCATAGAAGTGCTTCATCAAGGTCACCCAAAGAAAAGAACTCTTCCAGCAGAGATTGTGTCTTCTTTTGTACAGCACCAGGTGGTAAAGCACTGGCTGTCATTGTTTGCTTCGCAGGAGTTCCAACTCTTTCAATACTTCTGACCAGCCCTCTTTGGGTTGCATTATTGAGTGCCAAGGATGGTCCATGTCTGAGATGGGGTGTTATATTTAAACCTGGTCTTCCAGAGGGATCACCAAGGAGAGCACTTGAACTCCTAATGTATGGAACGTTTACATGGGAGCAGAACCTAACATTTGGACCAATATTGGATCTCATATTGACCGGTGACATGCCATAAGCTCCTACAGGTGTCAGGATTGGAGGTGGCATCAATCCTTCCCTAATCATCTTATTACCTCTAGCCACTGGATATTGCCATTTTTCTGGATCTACTCCAGGAAACAAGTTTGGTATCAGTGGACCATGTTCTGGCAGCACAGCTGCAGGTGGAAGTAGACCTGGCATTCCAGGCATCATGCCACTCGGTCTGCCAGGCACTATGGGATTCATCATTCCAGGAAAGCCCATAAAGCCTGGGGCACTCCGCCCATTCCATGTTCCTGATCGAATACCAAGAGTCTTTTCTGCTTCTGCATGTATCTCATGAAGGGTTTTGGCTTTCACCTGGTGCAACGTTCTTATGAGAAGAGATTCTATACTTTACATACTAAAAACAATATGCCAAACTTGGAATGAGGTAATTTACCTCCTCTCGTCGAGGCACCCATTTGTTGTCACGTAGATCAATGGTATCTAGGATCAAAAACCTAATCCGTGGTGTCAAGAGTGAACTTGTACTATATTCCTTCATCTGAGAAAAATAGGCCTCCACAAAGGTATTTTTATTGCTTTCCTCTAATCGTTTACCAACAGTCACAAACAACCGACAAAGGGCTTCAATATTTTCTTCTGCTGGAGGTCTCTTTGAGTCTGATCCCAGCAGCATCTTCACAAAAAACAAAAAAAAGGGACATCATTAGTATTAAGTTGTAACATGTATTATTTCATTGTCATACCACAAGAGACAAAACAACAGCTTTGACCGCTCTAAAAGACTGACCTATGCATGAAACAAAATAAAGGAAATTAATACTTATAAAGGGTAGGGTGAACCAAGGAGTGTATAACTAGCTGAGGTTGTGGGGAGTCATCCATCTCATAGAATGAACTGCATCAGTTGCTGAGAAATCTCAAAGATACCATCCATAGTAAGGACCCTGAGGTGCCTTGCTTAGTGAGTTAGGATAACCTAAATCCCAGTTTCGAGCTTTCATCTCTAAAGTGAGGTCTTCCAGAAGCCAAGGTTGAAGGGTGCCCAGATTGCTATTGCTCAGTCACATGATCAATTAATATACCTCTAGTGTATGCAACCTGTCCTAATGGCTGACCATCCTGTCCATCCAACTATCCGGTTGTGTCCCTTCTAAAGAAATCTGCAACCTCCATCTGGATTTCTCTCTCTCTCTTCATGAGGCTGGCTCTATGTCTATGTAGATCTTGTAAGTGATCCATATCCCTCGCTAATAGGCCATGAAAACAACCATGTAATCTCGTAATATGCTGGGAGAAAAAATATGTAATGAAGATGTCCTTAGCTCTCTTTGACAAACATGACATATTCTGGCCTCAGCAGCTATTTCTATCTATCCATCAGTCTCAATCTCAAGCTGACACGAGGACGAATGTACCTGTCCAATAGTGGATTAGAATCCATGTGATAATTGTCTGTTCTTATAACTTAGCCTGATTGGAAAAACATCTGCAGAAAGGTGCAAAAGATGTTATTTACAGAAAGCCATCTTTTTCAGCAGCACATGTGCTGGCTCTGTCCTTATTCACTTGACTAATGAGATTACTGATCTAGGAGAAAGTACCTCCAAGGAATATTGGAAGGGATATGCTTATGATATCATCATGCGACTGGAACCATGATGTCATCTGTCCATAGAAATGTTGTCTTTGTGCGAGTCTAATCACAAGAGGATTCCAGAGAAAACTGAGCAAATCCATCTTTTATGAGGTCCTATATACTGCAAGAATCTGAATGAGATAAACTGGACCTAGCAAGTGCCTCAATCTTCAAAGAAGCAGCAGCTAGCTTTAAATAATCTCCTGACATATTGAAGCCTTCACTCAAACCATAAGAGAGATATTGGATACTAGAGGCCTCTCATTGAAGCGGTTTTAAAAGGTAAAAGAGAAAGAAGATGGTAGGGGTTGTGAAAAACTGAAGCAAGAAGCATGGTGGATGCACTCAAGCAGGGCAAAAGGGTAATGGAACCTCAAAATTTCCAAAACTAACACTGAATTTGGCCATATTTATGTAAAATCCCGCCATTAGAAATATGTCTCGAAGCCTTTTTCTTGTAAGTTACTACATATTTGTGCAAGCTGAGTCCTTGAGCTTGAAGGGTGATTCCTTCACCCTCCAAGATTTTGTGGGATTTTTTTGCACTCAAATCAAACCTCAAATGAGGGTTTAGGACCTATTTTTTAACTAGGGTGGACACTTGAGTGTGACATTGATGACTTTTTAAAACCTAATTATAAAAGTGAACACAAACCCTCGTTACTACTACAAATCCATGTCATCCATAGGAACAAAGTCTTGATCCTTTGAAAGGGGAACCTCACCGAGGTTAATGACATTCCCCTCATCATCAAACTCTAGCTCCACTACAAGAGCTATCCCAGTGGCAACTGCTAAACTACAAGTAGTCAAAGGTGCTTGCAATAGACCGTTTGATGAAACTGCTCCACACTAAGGCGATTCCTAAGCTTGGAGTGCACTAGTGAAAATGCACTCCAATTCTACTCATAAGGGCTGCCCAAACAATCCTAAATAAATGATAGTACATATAAATGCTAACTTGTTATTAAATTCTAAGTACTAAAATTTTGGAATTTAGATCGATAAAATTGTAAATATACCTGTGTAACAGTCCATAGAGCATGTAGAGAAATAGCAGGATGTGCATACCCATAGTGCTTCCACCACTTAATAGGCTCAGAGGTGACATCTAGCACAAAGAAATGGTCTCAGGATAGGCAATGCCTAAGTTCCCCATGTATGCAGAGAACTCACCATTGAATGCCATCGGCTCATCAGGAGACATGACACAGTCCATGTACATGCCTTTCATATGCCGGGAATGCCCTCGGGCCCATAATTTTGGATCCTTGAAGTAGGGATGTAAAAAAGCAGTGAAGCCATGAATGGAACGTGATAAAAATCTCCATTTTGACTCCAACTATAAAATCTCTTGGAGCCTACAATGTACATTGTACGTTGTAAAATTCAAAAGAAATATGAGGAAAGTCTAAAAAATCAAGATATAATATTAAACAATGAACATTGAAATTACGAACATACTTGGACGAAGATATAAATGTCACTTATGAACGGTCTTACACATCTACATGTATGAACATTGAAATTATGAGGACACCTAGATGAAGATATAGATATCATTGATGAGATGGTCTCGTGCATCTATGCGTACATAGAGTATACGAGATCAACGGTAGAACCCTCTATATCCATGAACTGCAGCATGATATGTATGGGTTGAAGGAACAGCAAAAGGTTACCGATCTCCCCAAAAGCCCATATCTGAAACCTTCCACTTCACGTAGTTGGCCACCTGTAGATCTCGACAAGCCATGGTATCCCATCTACTATCCACCACTATCCTTCGTAATGCATCCATGCATGCACATTGACCAAAGAATACATGATAAATGTACCCAACCTACGTCTATGAAATTCGAACCAATTCTTTATCACTATGATTGTGAAAAAGAGCAAGTGCATGGTGATTATTCTTCATGAGTAGGTGGTTGGGATGGCACTTTCAGGTAAGTAATTCTAAATTTCTATCCGCATTATTTTCTTTCTTAGTCCAATCCCATCATGGAAGTATGCCATGCCCTCACCACCCACATACCTGGGAAGGAAAGTGGCGATGGCAATAGACAGGCCATGGGGGATGGTTGTAACTTGAACCTCCATTTCCTCCACCCTTACTATTACAGCAGCACCTCTTTGTTGATAAGCATTACAACTCATGTGTGGGTAAAGGGAAGAACAGCATGGCAGCTGACATTAATTTTAAGGCAGTGCTGTATCTTTTCTTCTCTCAGCACAAGATTGGGGCAGTGTCCTTGGCTGGGGAGGTAACAGAGGGAAAGATGATGCACTGGCTGAAGCTATATGCTTCTTTCATATACCTGCACCCAGCCAGGGCTAGGAAAAATATGAGTATCACCTGGCAGTGGTGGTATTTGAGGGATGACAGAGAAATTCTTTGCCACAGCAGGCTGGACACCTGCCTTTTGACAGCCCAATCTTCATCTATGCTGTTGCCATAGGAGACTGGATCCATGTGTGTGTACTAGGGAATTGAGAAATGCATAGAGAAATGTAGTGAGGGGTGATATGATGGCTGGAGTTTTATGGCAGCTGAGAAGAAACTTAGGGCTGAAAGTTAAAGAGGTGTACTTCAAAGTCCATTATCAAATATGAAAAATTGTTTTACACGAGTCCATGCTATGGAATCAAATAAATATATAATATCTTTTAGACCAACAATAGCATCTTTCTATAGAAAAAATTACTAATTCGGAAGGAGGTTGAGCATTTCAATAGATTCCTTAAAAATAGAAGATGCAACAAGTTTCTATTTTGGATACGAGGTTTCCAAGAAGATTCGCCCAAGCCTCTTCCATTCAGCCACTCATCTCCTAAGCCTTCGCCATGGAAGGTTTTCTGAAGTTATCACTTTTCAGCCAACCATGGGGCAAAATTCAGCCACAATCTGAAGGGACAGCCTCTCCGCAATCAATTCACACAGGCTACGTCAAGAGAGGACCCTGCCGTGATTCCATGGGGTCTTCGCGTTGGAAAACAATGTCACAATGCCGAAATTCCAGCAAACTCTAATTTTGGAGATAGTCAAAATTCGGTCAAAGATGGTCAAAAAACTTTATTGCATATTTTTAAAGTACTCATCAACAGCTTTCTAATATATATGGCATGCACCCATCTGTGACCTAAAACCCCTTCAAAAGTGAAACCCTAATTTCTGCCCTAAATTAGCTTGTCATTTAATTTTGATCCAATGGTCAAGATTTAAAGTTTAAAAACTCATCAAATCCAATCGCCTAAATCTAATCCACTAAAAAGCCCATAAAAAGCAATACAATTCGTAAAAAATAAAGCGTATCAAAAGCTAGGTTCAGCTTTTACAATTTTCGAAAAAATGCTTTTTAGCTTTTTCACATGGATTTTTAGATTTAGCTTTTGCAATTTTTATGAAGGATTTTCACATGGAGGTTATGGCTATATAAGAAGAGGCTCATTAGCCCTCAATATCATCAAGTTTAGAAGCTCTACATACTCATCTTTGAGGGTTTCGTGTTGTGAGTCGTGACCTATCTTGGAGCTGTTTTGGAGAATTGTATGCAGATTTGGAGCTATTTTTGGTGGCTGCCCAGTCTTCTTCACACTCATATTGTGTGCCTTGCTGATTTTGAGTATTAGCTTCTACATTCAGGTTTTCTTTTATTGTTTCTGCTGTACCAAGTTTTTGCCTACTTCAACAACAATTTGAGAAAAAACATAACTGCTGCTCATCATCAGAGAAGATCTAATTTTTGTTAGGGCTTGCTGCTACCATTGAAAACAGTCCTACCACTTCCAATTTGCACATATTCTCTTACACACACTCCTAGGCATTTTTCTCTACATTCTGTACTTATCACACTTTTCTTTTATCTTAAATTCAGTTTTGCAACATTATTTCCATTGTACATTTTCATTAAGCATTATTTTAGTAACTTATAAGTATTCAGCTGCTGCTCTTTATATCTTGTCTCTTGTCTATTCTCTAGTCATTCTACTGTCTTTATTAGGTCAAGGTATGTATGTGCTATGATTTTAAGTGTTGGAAAGATCTTGGAAATTACCTTTGATTATTATTTGGGCCTACCTCACTTCCAACACGTTGCCACTCTATTCCTTCCTAGAATCCTAAGGGTGATGCGAGGGAATGAGAGGAAGGCATGATCGATACCTAGTCCATGTAGTTGATGAGGTTATACAACATGTTCCAGTGGCCCATGTTGGAGGGGATGAACTAGACCTCGGGTAGGAATTTCTACGCGTCTTCAGGGACCATCTTTATGCAAGATGATGTGGTCCAACCATGTGAGAGACTCCTCGATGGGCCGGATTTGGGAGGTATTCTCTCGATGCATATTCACAAGATTTTGAAGTTTATAGGCATGGACCCAAGAGCTCGAGAATCCATTAGATCATCTTGGTGATCTCTCTTGGGGATTGGTTTAGAGAGCATTCCTCTTGGGGATCCTCTCCAGTACCACCAAGTGGGACTTCAAACATGTGTTTGATTGCTCAAGGTGTTACTCTGGTGATCTAAGAAGACCTTTGGTGGGAGGTGCCTGCCATGGTCTTACTGTGGCGAAATAGTCCAGGGGATCATTGGCGAGAGCTATGTCTGGCAAAGATCTGAAGCCTTCGTGGAAGACACTAGCAATTGACAATTAGAGATGGATAGAGGACCAGAGATAACCTGATGCCCCTATAGTGGTATACCAGCAACTTCCATGATGATAGGCTTGCTACAGGATAGAGCGAGTTAGTAATCTACCTTATGGTGTGACCGGAGGTCACATGGATGAAGTGTATCTCTAGGATGAGGGATATTCTCCAAGGATCTATTTGGAGACCAAGCAAAGTTGGATTGATCCACGATGGATCCTTATGGCCTCATAGGTATGAGCCCTCTCTATTGGAACATCATGTGCATCCTTGCTAACACATCCTATGTGGTTTTGGTTCCTCTTTTGTTGATCACTATAGATGATCTAGATACGAATTAAGAGCTTGGTCAATGATAATTAAGGTGGCATGTATTACCGACCTCCGTATCCATAGGCACTAGATTCTAGAAAGGACTTCCACAGAGTGGATGATAGGCACGAAGGATGATTCCACCATGCCATAAGGGTACTTGAGACTCGAACCTCTACACATGTTTTTGTTTTGCATGTATGGTGCTAGGTGCTTGTCAGTGCTAGCCACATGACAAAGGGTATAGGTTCTCTGTGATCACAGATAGAGAATTTTTTCTCCAAGATCGCCGCTCAGTTTCTTACATGTGATAGAGGACTTGCTCTTTGAGTTGAGTCACCAATGACATCTACGTTATGATGGGGATCACGATCCTCCGCAGTCACATGAGGGTATTTGTCATGTGATTGAGGAATCGAGCTCCTGATCAATTTTACACAGAGGTGCAATGGTGTGCGGTGCTTGACAGCATTGTTTATGCAATATTTTGGTTTGATTTTTTTGGAGTAGGTGCATTTCATTGTTTTTTTCTTTTAATTTTTGTTTGAGTCAGAGACCATAGTTTGGTCCTTTTTGTTGCATGATATGGATGCACTCTTCTATAGATTCAGTGAGTACCCACTAATGGGTGGACTCAAGATGTTTATGCAAAATAAAACATTTGTTGTTGGACTTCGACCTAGAACATGTCGAGGGATGGAGGATTAGGCCAAGTAGCCTAGTGCTATTGGATGTAATGACCGTTCATGTAGTGATTGGTACTAGTGTGGTTAGCAAGAGGATAGCAACAGGGTAGACAATGTGTTTGCAATAGTTGTTGTGATAGTCCATTCTAGGGCCGACATGAGCTCAAATCCAAATTTCAATTTCACATAGCAAAGTTGTTTTGAACTGCTAATAACCCCGAGTATGCTTACCAATTTTCGTGCAATTCTGAGACTCTGAACAGAAAGGTTTATGGTATCAATGATGCCCTAAAGAAAGTGGCGACATGCTCTAATACCAATTGTTTAAGTTCAAGGACTGCAAAAGAAGAAAAATCGAACAAGGAGGAAGAAGAAGCTTGGAGCAAAACAATGAGTGTATTATTACTAACTAAATATACACAAGATAAATAACATGTTAGGTTATGGGCATATATACAAGCTCGCGCAAAAAAACCTCCTAAAGAGGGAAAAAAATGCCCCCACGGTCCTAAGTGCGTTCACACACATCACTACCAAAATATATCAACACCTCCACTATCACCTTGTTGAGAAGATGTCTGAGTTCTAAATGTACTAGAGCTAGGCCCAACTCCTTATCTCTTCAACTTCTTCTAAGATATTTATAGAGACAACTAGCATCTCACATCAAAGTGTTGCAAAAACCTCTTATGCCAAATATTTCTCCTTTTGCATGATTTAAACAATATCTAAAGGGATTTTCATTCAATCAGCAATGCCCACATCTCATAAGCCTAATACATGATAGATAAGACGAGTGGCAACAATGCAAATGTTTTTCCCACAATATTTGCATGTCCATAGTCTTGTATTAGAGCCAATCCCTACAATGTTCGTTAGATCACTGAGAAGTGTGGATTACCCATATTGTGAAGATGCCATAAGGCATGATGATGATAGCATTTAGCAATGTACTAATAAAAAAGAGATTTTATATATAATGTTGCCCATTGGCAATATTTGTTGCTTTAATCTCTTTAAGTTCCGCGAGAGAGAGAGAGAGAAAGAGAGAGAAGCAAAAACCTATCACAAAGAGAGGAAAACATGGAAGAAAGAGAAAGAGGAGTGGGAGAGGGAGCGCAAGAAAGAGAAAGAAGAATGGGCTAAGGAGAGAGCGAATATAAGAGAGGAATTGGAGCTCCTCAAAGTTTCAATGGCCTCCCTCACACCAGAAGAAGGGGATATTAATATGAACAAGACAGAAGCTCTCAAAGAAGAACTCACCAAAGCCTTGATTGTGATGATGGAAAACAAGCTAGAAGTTACCAAAGAAGGATGGATCAACATAGTGAACATAAAAAAAGAAGCCAAAGAGGAGACACAAAAGAAAGAAGCCCTCATCATACACACCACCCTTGAGGAAAAAAAAGATGAGACAAACCCGCCGTCTCAATGTACGCATCACGGGCATTGTAGAAAAAGAGGGCTCTACCCCCGAGTCCGATGGGAAGACACTATGCAAGATGCTCGGCTACAAACAGGTCCCCCGTCCCCCCCCCCCCCACCCGTTCGTGAGTCTTGGAGAGCAAGACTAGACCCCACAAAGAAGAGAACTCTCATTCTACACTTCCCATATGAAGATATAAGGTCCACTTTACTTCACAAGAGGATGATTTTGAGAGCACTTGATGCCCTCCCCCACCCAACCATCTACCTTGATGATGATCTCAAACGCATGCAAGTAGCACATCGCCATCCATGAACGTCGAGGGAACACCAAGCTCACAAAGAGACTATCGTCTCATCATTGATCGCAAGACCATCCAATTGGGATTCGCGACATATGAGACACTCGAGGAGATACACCTTGCAATTTGGAACTACAATGAAGATCTATGGACACACCAAGAGAGGTTGGAAGAGGTGCCTAGAGGCAAAGACATATTTATACTAACAGGGCCACATGAGAGCAAAGACCGAAGCCTACCTCGAGTTCAGGGTTTCCAATGGGAGTCCACATACAGAGAGTGTACACATCAACACACCACTAGAGGATAAGGAGGAGTAGCCATACTCTTCAGAGATGGACTTCATAGTAGGATACACATAGTTGCACATGATTCATAGGCCAGATATCTTTGGATCTGACTCCAGCTCTCAAAGGAGCGGATCATCTACATAGTGTTATGCTACTTTGCTCCTTCTAGCTCGTTGTTCGCTATGATAGATCAACAGGACTCACCATACACCTTCTCATCAGAGGAGATTACAGAGTACTCTCCACTAGGGGAAGTCTTCCTTATGGAAGACTTCAATGCTAGGATGGGCAATGATTGGTGTGAGATATTTTACCCAAAGGACGAAGAGATACTACCTACCATTATCCATACAAGATGAGCCTACAACTCAAGCTTCAGCAAACTCTACACACACTCACTATAGCGCTAATCCTCTCCCGCCATGCCCCATCACCCAACTCTCTAACCCTAACCACCACCATGCCTAATCTAACCTCCCACCCCAACCCTAACCCTAACCCGAAACTAACCCTAATCCTAAACGCTAAAACCCAACCCGCCATACGTTGCCAAAATGCCTATTTTAGCCTCCCAAAGTAACCCTAACCCGAAGCCAAAACCTTAAATCTCAACCTTAACCCTAAACCTAACCCTAACCCTAACCCTAACTCCAGCCCTGACCCTAAACCTAATCATAACCCGCAACTCTAAACACTTAACCCTAAACCTAATCCCAAACCCAAATCTAAATGCAATCCAAACTATAAGCAACCCCAGCCCTAATCCTAATCCCAAACCTTAACCCTAACCCTAACTCAAGAACTCAACCCTAAATCTAACCCTATCCCAAACCTTAAGAAACCCTACATTGCCAAAATGCCTATTTAAGCCTCCCAAAATAACCCTAATCCTAAGCCAAAACCTTAAATCCTAACCTTAACCCTAAACCTAACCCTCACCCTAACCTTAACCCTAACCCTAACCCGAGCCCTAACCCTAAACCTAATGATAACCCAGCCAAAACCTTAAATCCTAACCTTAACCCTAAACCTAACCCTAACCCTAACCTTAACCCTAACCAGAGCCCTAACCCTAAACCTAATGATAACCCGCAAATCTAAACACTTAACCCTAAACCTAATCCCAAACCCCAATCTACATGCAGTCCAAACTATGTGCAACCCCAACCCCAACCCTAACCCTAGCCCTAATCCCAAACCTTAACCCTAACCCTAACTCCATAACTCAACCCTAAATCTAACCCTAATCCCAAACCTTAAGAAACCCCAACCCCCTCCCTCTCTCTCTCTCTCTCTCTCTCTCTCTCTCTCTCTCTCTCTCTCTCTCTCTCTCTCTCTCTCTCTCTCTCTCTCTCTCTCTCTCTCTCTCTCTCTCTCTCTCTCTCTCTCCTCTCTCTCTCTCTCTCTCTCTCTCTCTCTCTCTCTCTCTCTCTCTCTCTCTCTCTCTCTCTCTCTCTCTCTCTCTCTCTCTCTCTCTCTCTCTCTCTCTCTCTCTCTCTCTCTCTCTCTCTCTCTCTCTCTCTCTCTCTCTCTCTCTCTCTCTCTCTCTCCCCTCTCTCTCCCCTCTCTCTCCCCTCTCTCTCCTCTCCCTCCCCCCCCCTCTCTCCTCCCTCCCTCCATCCCTCCCTCCCCCCCCCTCTCTCCTCCCTCCCTCCCTCCCTCCCCCCTCCCCCCCCCTCCCTCCCTCCCTCCCTCCCTCCCTCCCTCCCTCCCTCCCCCCCTCCCCCCTCCCCCCCTCCCCCCCTCCCTCCCTCCCTCCCTCCCTCCCTCCCTCCCTCCCTCCCTCCCTCCCTCCCTCCCTCCCTCCCTCCCTCCCTCCCTCCCTCCCTCCCTCTCTCTCTCTCTCTCTCTCTCTCTCTCTCTCTCTCTCTCTCTCTCTCTCTCTCTCTCTCTCTCTCTCTCTCTCTCTCTCTCTCTCTCTCTCTCTCTCTCTCTCTCTCTCTCTCTCTCTCTCTCTCTCTCTCTCTCTCTCCATGGCTCCCAAGTTGGAGGAACAACTCGCCACTTTAGAGCATACCCTTCAAGAGTTGATAGGGAAACATAAGAAAGAAGGGGATTCTGGACTGAATGGGGTTACCCGTAGAGTCATCGCCCTCGAAGCCAAGGTCGCAGCCTTGGAGAAGGGAAGGAAAACGAGTCCCTCCGACAAGAGCTTCTTGCTATCCGCAAACAGCACTCATGGGATCAGGAGGATTTGCCCCACAGTTAGAGGACATCCAGGTGAGGAGGGAGAGATTGCCCCATAGTTAGAGGACATCCAGGTGACTATCATGAAAGAGTGCATGGAGGTAGTTCAGAGAGAGCTTGACACTAAAAAAGATGGATGGGTCGAAGTTGTCAAAAAAAAAAACCTTTGACAAGAGGCAAAGAAGAACCACCACCATGAAGAGATACACATAGTACACACCACCATTGAGGAGGAGCGGATGCGACACACTCGCAAGCTCAATGTCCACGTCGCCGACATCACAAAGATACACGGATCACCAGAGCACGACAGATGTCACTTGTGCACACTACTTGGATACCGCGCGGATGAGCCTCTCCCTTTCATCAAAGCCTGGAGAGAAGGACGGGACACCACACAGAGAAGAGCACTAATCCTTCAGTTCTCGGATGAGGCTGGGAGGACAGACTTTCTCAAACCACGGGTGGTACTACTCACTACACCGGGCACCCCGATCTATTTGGATGACGACCTCACACGAATGCAGGTAGAGCAGAGACATGTATGCATGCCGTGTGTCCTCCAGGCCCGACGGGAGGGACATCGTGCCCTATACAAAGACGGTCGTACCATCATCGATGGACGAACCATTGACTAGGGATTCGCGGCCTATAAGACACCACAATAGGAAGTGCACATTGCAGACTCAAATTTGCAATGGATCTTTGTGGACACATCCAGGGCGCCTCGAGGTGGAGAGAAGAGACATGATCTTCTTGATAGAGACACACGAGAGCCCGGGGAGGAGCCTACCGAGGATTGAGGGCTATAGGTGGGAGTCAACTCACCGCCGACATGCGACAACACACCACACAAGGGTCAGGAAGAGTAGCTGTGCTCTATAGACAGTCGCTACAGCAAAGGGTACAGGTGGTAGCAAGAGACCCAGAGGCACGTTTCATGTGGATATGCCTCCAACTATCAGAGGAGAGAGCAACGTATTTCGTTGTCTCCTATATTGCACCCATCGGCTCGCACTTCACACATACCCCCGAGCAGCCCTAAGAGGGGGAGGGACCAAACACCCCATCGTCATATGACTGCCTCACTGACACCATAGTTGGTCAGGTACGATCCGTACGACAGGTACGGTACGTAATAGTACCATGCCAGATACGTACTAATCATGAGGTACAAATCCGTACAATAGTAGTACGAATTTTCTTTTTTCATCTTTTCATGTACATGGGAGTGTACACATACATGAAGGGTACTTTTTGCCATGAATATGCATAATATGGTATCTATGCATGAAGATAATTGTTCTCTAACTAGCATAGTTGCAAATCCAATGTATTTTCTTAATAAATTCAAGTGAAAATGGAAAATAAAAATTTTGGTACCAATTGGTACGAATACGTACTAGTACGTACGGTACGAGAGGTACGTACGAATCTACTCGTAGAGGTGACACATCTCATCACCTCATTCACCATCCCACCCATACCGATTGGAGCTGATCACACATATCTTGCCCTATCTATACGCAACTCACCATGCATACCCCATCCCGCCACCATATAGCCACATGCCCATACCACCATTCACTTTAGACATGAGCTAGCACACATATATAGCTCCCATGTTCGAGAGCACATCTACTCCCTTGACCTCTCCGGCCCATTGGACACCCTCACCGCCCACTTCTCCTCGATCCTCCACACATCCGCTACTCTCAACTTCCCATATACCACCCACAGCACCGCACATTCGACACGGTTGGGGCATAGACCCCAGAATAGATGGTACGATGAGGAGAGTAGAAAACTATACCGACATCTAAGAGCACACAGTATCTTGGGATCCATCACAGAGAGGGAGGCACAACGACAGATGTGAGCTCTCACATCCTAGAAGTGGCGAGCTTTTGAGGAGCGACAAGAGGCAGAGCTGTTTGACCTACTCATGAGTAGGGATTGCGCCACCGCGTGGTGGGCGCTACGTGAGCCACACCCACCTACACCCATAGTAGATCCTCAGACTTTGCACACCTACGCCCAGAGGTTCTATGACGTCCCAGGACAGCCCCCACTGCCAATCCCTCCAACACCCTGTATTGTTATATCCGCTCTATTCACGACAGGCATGGTAAGACAGGCCATCCATAGGCTATAGCATGGCCGTTCAGCAGACCACACGGGACTACAAGGCGAGCACTTTATCTATGCAGTCGATGTAGTTTCCCACCTGATCGCCCAGCTCTTCAACCCTTCCTTGCTTGAGGGGTTACCTGACTCGTGGACTATGCATACCATTGCACCTATCCATAAGTCCGGCGATATGATGGACCCGGGGAACTACAGGACTATTATGATAGGCCACATCCTAGCCAAGATCTATGGGGTGGTATTAGAGGTAGAACTCAATACACACTGAGAATGGATTGGATTAGTATTGGGCTGATTTTGGCCTCTAATAGACATCGAAAAGTCTCTCTCTCTCTCTCTCTCTCTCTCTCTCTCTCTCTCTCTCTCTCTCTCTCTCTCTCTCTCTCTCTCTCTCTCTCTCTCTCTCTCTCTCTCTCTCTCTCTCTCTCTCTCTCTCTCTCTCTCTCTCTCTCTCTCTCTCTCTCTCTCTCTCTCTCTCTCTCTCTCTCTCTCTCTCTCTCTCTCTCTCTCTCTCTCTCTCTCTCTCTCTCTCTCTCTCTCTCTCTCTGCTATGGTCCGAAACCCTAGCCGCGGCCCTGCTTCGCCCCTGCCCCGCCCTGCTCTGCCTCCTTCCCCACCTTCTGTGCCTCGCCTTGCTCGGCCCCCTTCCATGCCCTGCCCGCTTCGCGCGCCCACCCCTTCTCCCTTCCCGCTACTCGCGCCTCTCTCTGCCCCACCCGCTGCATGCACGCCTCTGCCCTGCCCTCTTCCAGTACCCCTACCACGCCGAATCCCCTCTCCTCTTCCTCGGTTTGAACAAACCCTAATCACGAGAAGAGAACCCTAACACCTAACAAATTCGAAATGCAACCCTAAAAGATTGACTGACGCACCACTCCGATGGGTCTTGCAAACAAGAATAGAACACCCGGGGATACAATCCTAACATACCCGAAACCCCAGCTGCAAACTGATATGAAACCATAACCCTAACCCTAAACACCAAAACCTAACATGCCCACCTGCCAAACTCCCAAACTAACCCTAACTCCAGAACCCACATCTCCAAAAGTATGTGCAACCCTAACCCTAACCCTAACCCTAACCCTAACCCGAACCCTAACCCTAACTCTAGAACCTAATCCTAATCCCTAACCCTAAGAAAAACCCAAATCCTCTCTCTCTCTCTCTCTCTCTCTCTCTCTCTCTCTCTCTCTCTCTCTCTCTCTCTCTCTCTCTCTCTCTCTCTCTCTCTCTCTCTCTCTCTCTCTCTCTCTCTCTCTCTCTCTCTCTCTCTCTCTCTCTCTCTCTCTCTCTCTCTCTCTCTCTCTCTCTCTCTCTCTCTCTCTCTCTCTCTCTCTCTCTCTCATGGCTCCCAAGCCGGAGGAACAGTTGGCCACCTTAGAGCATGCCCTCCGAGAGTTGATAGGAAAACACAAGAAAGAAGGAGATTTTGCACTGAACGGGGTTACCCGTAGAGTTGTCGCCCTCGAAGCCAAGGTGGCAACCTTGGAGAAGGAAAACGAATCCCTTCGGGAAGAGCTTCTCGCTACCTGCAAACAGCACTCACGGGACCTGGAGGAGTTGCACACTGCGCTTAATGATATGAAAACGAAACTGGACAGCATGCACGAGGAGGGGGAGATCACTCCAAATATAGAGGACATTCGGGTGACTATCAAGAAGGAGTGTATGGAGGTGGTGCAGAACGAGCTTGAGACTAAGAAAGATGGATGGGTCGAGGTTGTCAAAAAGAACCTTCGACAGGAGGCAAAGAAGAACAACCACCATGAGGAGATCCACATAGTGCATACCACCATTGAGGAGGAGCGGATGCGACAGGCCCGCAGGCTCAATGTTCGCGTCTCCGGCCTCACAGAGACAGACGGATCACCGGAGAAGGACGGGCGTCGCTTGTGCACATTACTTGGATACTGCGCGAATGAGCCTCTCCCTTTCACCAGAGTATGGAGAGCAGGACGGGACACCACACGGAGCAGAGCACTTATTCTTCAGTTCTCAGATGAGGCAAGGAGGAGAGCCTTTCTCAGACGACAAGCGGTACTACGCACTACACCGGGCACCCCCATCTATTTGGATGACGACCTCACACGGATGCAGGTAGAGCACAGACGGGCATGCATGCCACGTGTCCTCCAGGCCAGACGAGAGGGACATCGTGCCCTTTACAGAGACGGTCGGATCATCATTGATGGACGGCCCATTGACTAGGGATTCGCGGCCTATGAGACAGCACACCAGGAGGTGCACATTGCAGTCTGGAACTGCAATGGATCTTTATGGACACATCCAGGGCGCCTCGAGAAGGTGATGGAGGGCAGAGACATTATCTTCTTGACAGAGACACACGAGAGCCCGGGGAGGAGCCTACCGAGGATTGAGGGCTATATGTGGGAGTCAGCTCACCGCCGCCAGATGAGACAACACACCACACGAGGATCAGGAGGAGTAGCCGTGCTCTATAGACAATCGTTACAGCACAGGGTACAGGTGGTAGCCAGAGTCCCAGAGGCACGTTTCATGTGGATACGATTGCAGCTATCAGAGGAGAGAGCAGCGTACTTCGCCATATGCTATATTGCACCCATTGGTTCACGCTTCACACATTCCCCTGAGCAGCTATCAGGAGGGGAGGGACCAGACACCACATCGCCATATGACTGCCTCAGTGACACGATTATGGAGTATACCAGGATGGGTGAAGTCTTCCTTGTAGGAGACTTCAATGCCCGCACTCAAAGCCACCAGTGTGATATCTACGACTTTGACGACCCTGAGATGCTTCGTACCATAGAGGACATGCCTACACTCAGAGCCTCAGCCGACACCGCTACACCCACCTTATATGGCCGACACTTACTCCAGATGGGAGCAGCACACCGTCTCGTTATATATAATGGGATGGAGAGCTGGCCCACCTCGCGCGGTCTCACCTGCATTCCACCCACGACACCACAGGGGGGCAGTGTGGTAGACTATGTTATCGGACCTCCGGAGGCGACACATCTGATCACCTCATTCACTATCCCACCCTTACCGATTGGAGCTGATCACGCATATCTTGCCCTATCCATTCGCGGCTCACCATGCATACCCCACCCCGTCACCATACAGCCACGAGCCCGTACCACCATTCACTTTAGACATGAGCTACCACATATCTATAGCTCCCATGTTCGAGAGCGCATCTACTCCCTTGATCCCTCTGCCTCCTTGGACACCCTCACCGCCCACTTCTCCTCGATCCTCCATACATCCGCTACTCTCAGCTTCCCATACACCACCCACAGCACTCCACATCCGACACGACTGGGGCATACACCCCAGAATAGATGGTACGATGAGGAGTGTAGGCGACTATACCGACATCTCAGAGCACAGAGTATCTTGGGATCCATCACAGAGAGGGAGGCACGACGACAGATGCGAGCCCTCACACGCCGGAAGCGGCGAGCTTTCGAGGAGCGAGAGGAGGCAGAGTTGATCGACCTTCTCATGAGTAGGGATTGTGCCACCGCGTGGAGGGCACTACGTGAGCCACGTCCACCTACACCCATAGCAGATCCTTCGACTTGGCACACCTACGCCCAGAGGTTATATGACGTCCCAGGACAGCCACCATTACCGATTCCTTCCACACCGCGTCCGGTGATATCCACCCTCTTCACAGCAGGCATGGTACGACAGGCCATCCATAGGCTACAGCATGGCCGTTCAGCAAACCACACGGGGCTACAGGGAGAGCACTTTATATACGCAGCAGATGTAGTTTCCCACTTGATCGCCCATCTCTTAAACCGTGCTTTGGTTGAGGGATTACCCGACTCATGGACTATGCATACCATTACGCCTATCCATAAGTCCGGCGATATGATGGACCCAGGGAACTACAGGACTATTATGATAGGCCATATCCTGGCCAAGATCTATGGGGCAGTACTAGAGGCAGAGCTCAGTACACACACTGAGGCAGCGGGGATCAGAGCACCCGGCCAGGCAGGCTTCCGCCGCACTTTCTCCACCATCGACCACATCTTCGTGCTTCGTTGCTTGATTGAGAGCGCGAAGGCGAGGAAGCAGAGACTATACTGTTGCTTTGTGGATATCCGCAAAGCCTTCGACATGGTCCCTCGAGAGAGACTACTACGGAGGCTCCAGGAGCTACAGCTTCCATCAGACATGCTATGGGCCATCCACGCTTTGCATGCACGAGTCACAGGCAGGGTACGCTGCCCCGGCGGTCTATCAGACAGCCTTGTTAGCACCATTGGTGTGAAACAAGGTTGCCCTCTCTCACCCACTCTCTTCGGTCTCTACATCGACGAGATCACGGAGTATATACAGCGAGCAGGAGGGCGAGGAGGAGACCTCGGAGGTACACCACTACATATCCTATTATATGCTGATGACATTGTCCTGCTCTCAAAGTCACAGGGGTGGTTGCAGTCACATTTACAGGCGCTCGATACCTTTTGCATGGAGAGAGGACTCACAGTGAACCTTGGCAAGACCAAGGTCATGATCTTCCATACCTCTAGGACAGTACGCCATCGCACCTCTTTCACAGCAGCTGGAGGACAGATTGAGGTAGTGGACTCCTACGTCTACCTAGGTATCACCTTCTCGAGCAGCACAGGGGTATTCTCCATGGCACAGGCTGCGAGAGATAGATTGACACGAGGTTATGCGGCACTTGCAAGATTGGAGAGACGCTGCTTTCAGATACATTTTCAGGAGCCCCGGACTAAGACACTCTAGTGACACCCGCATTGATGTACGCAGCAGCAGTATGGGCACCACGGATCACAGAGGCGATGTGGTCGCAGATTGAGAGGCCCCAGATCACCATGATATCACGCTTGCTGCGCAGCAAGCCCTCCGTTCCACATGACATTATACGAGCTGAGCTTGGCACACCACCGATGCTAGTGGAGGCCCTCTTCCAGTTGGTGACCTTTATTCTGAGAGTCAGAGAGCTCCCCACTAGCCGACTCACCAGGCTTGCATTTGAGAGCTCTAGACATTTGGCAGAGACAGGGCATGAGAGAGTATGGTATGCACAGACTTACCGATGGTTAGCAGACCATGGCATGAGCATTATGGATCTCCCCCCTTTTCAGTATGACCTCTCTTCCCCCCACATTACCCTCTCTCGTTCGGAGAGGAATACGATCATCCGTCAAGACCTACTACAGATACACGTCAGGGAGACATGGATAGCACCACGGGAGCCTCTTCCCACAAAGAGGCAACACTACAGAGAGCACTTCCTGACAGTGACAGCGGATGGTTTCATTCAGAGACCACGATACATGGATACATATATGGCACCAGCTGAGAGAGTGGCCATTGGGCACCTCAGAGTATCATCACACCAGCTAGAGATTGAGATTGGGCGAGCCACACATACCCCCAGGGATGAGCGATTATGCAGGATATGTAGAGAGGAGGTGGAGGACGAGGAGCACTACACATGTAGATGCCAGGCATATGAGGACATCAGAGACCGCTACCCACAGCTCTTCAGGGGGCCTAGAGAGATCAGGGCTTTATTGGGGACAGAGGACCAGCGCCCTCTAGGTCGTTTCCTAGTAGAGCTCCAGCACCGTCGCGCATCACTCCTCCAGCAGCAGATGGAGATACACCTGACCCCCCCCCCCCCCCCCCTCAGACTTATATTACAGATTTTTTCAGACCCACATACACTCGAGGGCCCAGCTCAATGCGGGGTGTCACATTACACAGAGCAGAGGAGCTTAGACGACAGCGTCGACGACCGAGACCCCTTGTCCCGAGAGCTCGTCCACATCAGAGAGAGATTCGGGCGATTCACGCACGCCATGACATGGAGATACAGAGACGTCAGCAGCGCACCCCTATCGATTTGGACGCCCAGAGCATTTTGAGGATTGCCATGATGCCTTACCCACCGATGCATTATATCCTACACCCACTCCACGCATTTAGGGGGTTGTGATACTATCGAGCCTCCCCTCCCTATGAATATCATATTTGTATCTCACCCATTGAGCATATAGAGTGCATACCCATAGCACCCCACACCCTTGATACCAGCTACTATCCCACCTTTTATACCCGTTTGCAGTACTCACACTTTATTTTCGTTTTGGATCACAGTGGATTGGATCATACTGATGTATATGTTTTGTCTCATAGGCCGATTTTGGCCTCTAATAGACGTTAAAAAGTCTTTCTTTCTTTCTTTCTTTCTTTCTTTCTCTCTCTCTCTCTCTCTCTCTCTCTCTCTCTCTCTCTCTCTCTCTCTCTCTCTCTCTCTCTCTCTCTCTCTCTCTCTCTCTCTCTCTCTCTCTCTCTCTCTCTCTATCTCTCTCCCTCCCTCCCTCCCTCCCTCCCTCCCTCCCTCCCTCCCTCCCTCCCTCCCTCCCTCCCTCCCTCCCTCCCTCCCTCCCTCCCTCCCTCCCTTCCCCCCCCCCCCCCCCCTTCCCTCCCTCCCTCCCTCCCTCCCTCCCTCCCTCCCTCCCTCCCTCCCTCCCTCCCTCCCTCCCTCCCTCCCTCCCTCCCTCTCTCTCTCTCTCTCTCTCTCTCTCTCTCTCTCTCTCTCTCTCTCTCTCTCTCTCTCTCTCTCTCTCTCTCTCTCTCTCTCTCTCTCTCTCTCTCTCTCTCTCTCTCTCTCTCTCTCTCTCTCTCTCCCCCCCTCTCCCAGGACAGCCACCATTACCGATTCCTTCCACACCGCGTCCGGTGATATCCACCCTCTTCACAGCAGGCATGGTACGACAGGCCATCCATAGGCTACAGCATGGCCGTTCAGCAGACCACACGGGGCTACAGGGAGAGCACTTTATATACGCAGCAGATGTAGTTTCCCACTTGATCGCCCATCTCTTCAACCGCGCTTTGGTTGAGGGATTACCCGACTCATGGACTATGCATACCATTACGCCTATCCATAAGTCCGGCGATATGATGGACCCAGGGAACTACAGGACTATTATGATAGGCCATATCCTGGCCAAGATCTATGGGACAATACTAGAGGCAGAGCTCAGTACACACGCTGAGGAAGCAGGGATCAGAGCACCCGGCCAGGAAGGCTTCCGCCCCACTTTCTCCACCATCGACCACATCTTCGTGCTTCGTTGCTTGATTGAGAGCCCGAAGGCGAGGAAGCAGAGACTATACTGTTGTTTTGTGGATTTCCGCAAAGCCTTCAACATGGTCCCTCGAGAGAGACTACTACGGAGGCTCCAGGAGTTACAGCTTCCATCAGACATGCTATGGGCCATCCACGCTTTGTATGCACGAGTCACAAGCAGGGTACGCTGCCCCGGCGGTCTATCAGACAGCCTTGTTAGCACCATTGGTGTGAAACAAGGTTGCCCCCTCTCACCCACTCTCTTCGGTCTCTACATCGACGAGATCACGGAGTATATACAGCGAGCAGGAGGGAGAGGAGGAGACATCGGAGGTACGCCAGTACATATCCTATTATATGCTGATGACATTGTCATGCTCTCAGAGTCACAGGAGGGGTTGCAGTCACATTTACAGGCGCTCGATACCTTTTGCATGGAGAGAGGACTCACAGTGAACCTTGGCAAGACCAAGGTCATGATCTTCCATACCTCCAGGATAGTACGCCATCGCGCCTCTTTCACAGCAGCTGGAGGACAGATAGAGGTAGTTGACTCCTACGTCTACCTAGGTATCACCTTCTCGGGCAGCACAGGGGTATTCTCCATGGCACAGGCGGCGAGAGATAGATTGACGCGCGGTTATGCGGCACTTGCAGGATTGGAGAGACGCTGCTTTCAGACACATTTTCAGGAGCCCCCGACTAAGGGGTGGCTCTTTGACACTCTAGTGACACCCGCATTGATGTACGCAGCAGCAGTATGGGCACCAGGGATCACAGAGGCGATGTGGACGCAGATTGAGAGGCCCCAGATCACCATGATATCACGCTTGCTGCGCAGCAAGCCCTCCGTTCCACATGACATTATACGAGCTGAGCTTGGCACACCACCGATGCTAGTGGAGGCCCTCTTCCAGTTGGTGACCTTTATTCTGAGAGTCAGAGAGCTCCCCACTAGCCGACTCACCAGGCTTGCATTTGAGAGCTCTAGACATTTGGCAGAGACAGGGCATGAGAGAGTATGGTATGCACAGACTTACCGATGGTTAGCAGACTATGGCATGAGCATTACCGATCTCCCCCCTTTTCAGTATGACCTCTCTTCCCCCCACATTACCCTCTCTCGTTCGGAGAGGAATAGGATCATCCGTCAGGACCTACTACAGATACACGTCAGGGAGACATGGATAGCACCACGGGAGCCTCTTCCCACAAAGAGGCAACACTACAGAGAGCACTTCCTAACTGTGACAGTGGATGGTTTCATTCAGAGACCACGATACATGGATACATATATGGCACCAGCAGAGAGAGTGGCCATTGGGCACCTCAGAGTATCATCACACCAGCTCGAGATTGAGATTGGGCGAGCCACACATACTCCCAGGGATGAGCGATTATGCAGGATATGTAGAGAGGAGGTGGAGGACGAGGAGCACTACACATGTAGATGCCATGCATATGAGGACATCAGAGACCGCTACCCACAGCTCTTCAGGGGGCCTAGAGAGATCAGGGCTTTATTGGGGACAGCGGACCAGTGCCCTCTAGGTCGTTTCCTAGTAGAGCTCCAGCACCACCGCGCATCACTCCTCCAGCAGCAGATGGAGATACACCTTGCCCCCCCCCCCTCAGACTCATACTACAGATTTTTTCAGACCCACATACACTCGAGGGCCCAGCTCAATGCGGGGTGTCACATTACACAGAGCAGAGGAGCTTAGACGATAGCGTCGACGACCGAGACCCCTTGTCCGGAGAGCTCGTCCACATCAGAGAGCGATTCAGGCGATTCACACACGCCATGACATGGAGATAAAGAGACGTCAGCAGCGCACCCCTATCGATTTGGACGCCCAGAGCATTTTGAGGATCGCCATGATGCCTTAACCACCGATGCATTATATCCTACACCCACTCCAGGCATTTAGGGCGTTGTGACACCATCGAGCCTCCCCTCCCTATGCATATCATGTTTGTATCTCACCCATTGAGCATATAGAGTGCATACCCATAGCACCCCACACCCTTGATGCCAGCTACTATCCCTCCTTTTATACCCGTCTGTAGTACTCACACTTTATTTTCGTTTTGGATCACAGTGGATTGGATCATACTGATGTATATGTTTTGTCTCATAAGCCGATTTTGGCCTCTAATAGACGTTAAAAAGTCTTTCTTTCTTTCTTTCTTTCTCTCTCTCTCTCTCTCTCTTATATGCTGATGACATTGTCCTGCTTTCAGAGTCAAAGGAGGGGTTGCAGTCACATTTACAGGCGCTCGATACCTTTTGCAGGGAGAGAGGACTCACAGTGAACCTTGGCAAGACCAAGGTCATGATCTTCCATACCTCCAGGTCAGTACGCCATCGTGCCTCTTTCACGGAAGCTGGAGGACAGATAGAGGTAGTGGACTCCTACGTCTACCTAGGTGTCACCTTCTCGGGCAGCACAGGGGTATTCTCCATGGCGCAGGCCACGAGAGATAGATTGACGCGAGGCTATGCGGCACTTGCAGGATTGGAGAGACGCTGCTTTCAGACACATTTTCAGGAGCCCCGGACTAAGGGGTGGCTCTTTGACACTCTAGTGACACCCGCATTGATGTACGCAGCGGCAGTATGGGCACCAGGGATCACAGCGGCGATGTGGGCGCGGATTGAGAGGCCCCATGTCACCATGATCTCACGCTTGCTGCGCAGCAAGCCCTCCATTCCACATGACATTATAAGAGCTAAGCTTGGCACACCATCGATGCTAGTGGAGGCCCTCTTCCAGTTGGTGACCTTTATTCTGAGAGTCAGAGAGCTCCCCACCAGCAGACTCACGAGGCTTGCATTTGAGAGCTCTAGACATTTGGCAGAGACAGGGCATGAGAGAGTATGGTATGCACAGACTTACCGATGGTTAGCAGACCATGGCATGAGCATTACGGATCTCCCTCCTTTTCAGTATGACCTCTCTTCCCCCCACATTACCCTCTCTCGTTCGGAGAGGAATAGGATCATCCGTCAAGACCTACTAGAGATACACGTTAGGGAGACATGGATAGCACCACGGGAGCCTCTTCCCACAAAGAGGCAACACTACAGAGAGCACTTCCTGACAGTGACAGCGGATGGTTTCATTCAGAGACCACGATACATGGATACATATATGGCACGAGCTGAGAGAGTGGCCATTGGGCAGCTCAGAGTATCATCACACCGGCTCGAGATTGAGGTTGGGCAAGCCACACATACCCCGAGGGATGAGAGATTATGCAGGATATGTAGAGAGGAGGTGGAGGACGAGGAGCACTACACATGTAGATGCCAGGCATATGAGGACATCAGAGACCGCTACCCACAGCTCTTCAGGGGGCAGAGAGAGATCAGGGCTTTATTGGGGACAGAGGACCAACGCCCTCTAGGTCGTTTCCTAGTAGAGCTCCAGCACCGCCATGCATCACTCCTCCAGGAGCAAATGGAGATTCACCTAGCCCCCCCCTGAGACTTATATTACAGATTTTTTCACACCCGCAGCCACTCGAGAACCCAGCTTGATGTTGGGTGTCACATTACACAGAGCAGAGGAGCTTAGACGACAGCGTCGAAGACCGAGGCCCCGAGTCCGGAGAGCCAGTCCACATCAGAGAGAGATTCAGGCGATTCACGCATGGCATGACATGGAGATACGGAGACGTCAGCAGCGCACCCCTATCGATTTGGACGTTCAGAGCATTTTGAGGATCACCATGATGCCTTACCCACCGATGCATTATATCCTACACCCACTCCAGGCATTTAGTGGGTTGTGATACCATCGAGCCTCCCCTCCCTATGCATATTATATTTGTATCTCACCCATTGAGCATATAGAATGCATACCCATAGCATCCCACACCCTTGATGCCAGTTACTATCCACTTCTTTTATACCCGTTTGCGGTACTCTCACTTTATTTTCCTTTTGGGATCACAGTGGAATGGATCATACTAATGTATATGTTTTGTGTCATAGGCCGATTTTGGCCTCTAATAGACGTTAAAAAGTCTTTCTTTCTTTCTTTCTCTCTCTCTCTCTCTCTCTCTCTCTCTCTCTCTCTCTCTCTCTCTCTCTCTCTCTCTCTCTCTCTCTCTCTCTCTCTCTCTCTCTCTCTCTCTCTCTCTCTCTCTCTCTCTCTCTCTCTCTCTCTCTCTCTCTCTCTCTCTCTCTCTCTCTCTCTCTCTCTCTCTCTCTCTCTCTCTCTCTCTCTCTCTCTCTCTCTCTCTCTCTCTCTCTCTCTCTCTCTCCCCCCCCCCCCCCTCTCTCTCTCTCTCCCCCTAAGCAGAACCTAAAAACTAAAACCCAACCCCCCTAATTTCTTAGGGTTTCAGTTTCAAAGTTTCAAAGTGTCTTTGAGATGGCTCCCATGGACAGGAGGGAAGTGGACGAACTTATCGCTAGAGCTCTCAAAGAGGCCAAAAAGGAAGCAGACCGCAACCTCAATATGGAGATACAAAAAATAATGGAAAAGTTCAAAGGACTCGAGAACAAGTAATGGATAAAGTCAAAGGACTCAAAGAACAAGTAAAGACTCTCACAGAAGAACGAGACAATTGGAGGATAGCATATGAGCACCTGAAAGAAGAGGGAGAGATCTCCAATGTGGAGACTCTCAAAGAAGAAATAAAAAAAGAAATCAAAACGGAGGTAGAATCCACTCGAGAGTCGTGGGTGGAAGTAGTACACAAAAGGGTGAAGAAGGAAGTAAGGGAAGACGTGAAGAAAGAAGAACTCACACGAGTCCAAGATACACTTGAGGAGGAGAGGCTTCGACACACTCGAAAACTTCACATTCGGATTACAGGCCTACCTGAGGGAGCATCACCAGAGGCAGATGCAACTGACCTTTGCCGTCGACTTGGATACGAGAGCATGCCATTCATAGGTGCATGGAGGGTTGGGAGGGATACATCGCGTTTGCGAGCACTCATCCTTAAGATGAGCTCCGAGGAGGCACGGACCGCGTTCTTTAGACGTCGATCAGTACTACGTGGACTACCAGGCGGCGCCCTTTATATGGACGAGGACCTCACGAGGATGCAGGTGGCACACCGACGCGCTTGCATGCCACAGATACTCCAGGCACGCCGAGAGGGGAGAAAGGCCTTTTACCGGGATGGTAAGGTCTTCATAGATGGACGCCCTATCAAATAGAACCACGCGGCCTATGAGACATCATTACACCAGGAGACACCACTCAGAAGAGTGGTGTGGAACTGCAACAGGGCACTCTGGACGCGACCCGATAAACTCGAGGAGATCGTGGCATCACATGACTTTGCGTGCATCACAGAGACACACGAGAGCCCAGAGAGAGGTCTACCACGCATTGCAGGTTTTCATTGGGAATCTGCATTCAGGACCACGACGAGACAGAGTACAGCGCGAGGATCAGGAGGAGTGGCCATCATATTTCGACAGGAGATACAGAGACGGATCCATATTATAGGTAGAGATGAGGAGGCACGATACATGTGGGTTCGCATGGAGATAGCACAGGGGGGTTGGATTTACATTGCTATATGCTACTTCCCACCAGGCGGGTCTCGATATGCAGGACAGGATATTGGGGGACCGACCCGAGACAGAGACTCACCATACACAGCGCTTTTAGAGGAGATACTACATTACAGCACACTAGGTGAAGTCTTTCTTATGGGAGACTTCAATGGCCGCACTCAGTCACATCAGTGCGAGGCATATGACATGGATCACCCACATCTCATGAGGGCTAGAGACCCGGATGAGATAAGCACCCGCAGAGTATCGGCAGATATGGGTCACAACACCACCGGCTATGGCAGACATCTACTCGAGCTAGGCAGCCGACATCATCTCGTTATATATAACGGGATGAACCGTTGGCCAGGTTCAGGCGGATTTACTTGCTTCCCTCACGAGGGAGGTGAGAGCACAGTCGACAACTTTTTGGGTACCACCTCTGGGGCTTCACTCATCCCCTCACTTAGTATTGGACGACGTCCACTTGGTGCTGACCATACATTTATTACACTCACACTCTCATCTCCGATTCCATTAGACCCTCCCTCACCCACTAAGACACATACCACGATACACTTCACACACGAGCTCTCACATGCTTATGCACACCATTTACACACCCGCCTACTCTCTCTCGATCCACTCTCACCTTTGGACACACTTACATCACAGATCACCACCATCCTGACTCAGCTCTCCGCAGCTTCCCACACCGCACACATATGCACCCTCCACGCACAGGATCCATGCCCCAGAACCGCTGGTATGATGCAGATTGCCGTGAGCTTCCGAAGCACCTACGGATTTTAGAGCATAGGGGAGATATTACGCACATACAGGCACAGCGTCGCATGCAGAGCCTTACTCGCCGCAAACGGCGAGATTGGGAGGAGAGACAGTATTGGGATATTTACCATCTGCCCATGAATCGAGACAGTAGAGTGGCATGGCGACATTTGAGAGAGAGGAGACAGCAAACACCTATCCGAGACCCGAGCACTTGGCATAGCTATGCACCACGGAGTCTATACGAGATCCAAGACCAGCCCCCCATTCCCAGACCGCAGAGCTCACGTCCTACTACCTCTGACTTCTTCACACCCGCTATGGTGGGACGCGCTATTGCCCGGCTGCAGCATAGCAGGGCCCACGACCATTTCGGTTTACAGGCAGAGCACCTCATCTATGGAGGCATGACTCTCGCACCGCTCATTGCCCACCTCTTCAACCGTGCATTGGTTGAAGGGTTCCCGGACTCATGGACTGAGCACACCATAGTGCCCATTCATAAGTCCGGTGATATTATGGATCCAGCTACATACCGGACGATCATGATTGGCCCTATATTGGCCAAATTATATGGGGCAGTACTAGAGACAGAGCCGAGTACTCTCGCTGAGAGGAAGGGTGTCAGGGCTCCAGGACAGGCGGGTTTCAGACGAGATTACTCTACTATTGACCACATCTTCACTCTGAGATGCCTGATCGACCAGGCAAGGGTGAGGAAGAGGAGATTATCTTGTTGCTTTGTGGACTTCCGCAAAGCATTTGACACTGTTCCCAGGGACCGACTCTTCAGACGATTACTTGATATCGGAGCACCGGAGGAGATGATATGGGGGATCTACGCATTATACGAGAGAGTATACGAGAGAGTATCTGGTAGAGTCAGATGTCCAGGGGGCTTATCTGATCCACTTGCTAGCACTATCGGGGTGAAGCAAGGATGCCCTCTTTCACCCACCCTCTTCGGTCTCTACATTGATGAGATAGTGGACTACATACAGCAGCAGGGGGGAGATGGCATTGAGGTACAGGGATCCACTGTCCATATTCTTTTGTACGTTGATGATATTGTACTGGTTTCAGAGTCTGCAGAAGGTCTACAGCATCACCTACATGGCCTAGATGACTTTTGCAGAGACAGAGGGTTATCTCTGAACCTTGGTAAAACCAAGGTCATGATCTTTCATACATCAGCACAGGTACGCAGACATAGTTTGTTCACAGCTGCAGGTGGACCGATCGAGGTGGTCGGATCATATGTTTACTTGGGAGTGACATACAGCAGCATCAGCGGTCTTCTCTATGTCTCAGGCAGCCCGTGACCGCATCACACGTGGGTACGCAGCACTAGCCTTGATGGAGAGACAGTGCCACCAGGCACACTTTCAGGAGCCCCGCACAAAGGGGTCTCTCTTTGACACTTTGGTTACGCCAGCGCTCATGTATGGGGCAGCCATATGGGGGGCGGGATTAGCTACATCAGTATGGACAGCATTAGAGAGGCCACAGATCCTCATGATTGCCAGACTTATCCGCAGCAAGCCTTCAGTACCACATGATATCATTAGAGCAGAGCTCGCTGCACCACCGATGCTAGTTGAGGCACTATTCCAGACAGTATGCCTATTACACAGACTTCGGAGCATGGATACAGATCGCATTGCTTATCGTGCTTTCCAGGCATCACATGATATGGCATTAGCTGGAGACACCTCCTCATGGTATGCACAGACAGGAGACTGGCTTGCCCACCATGGCTTTGACATAGACAGGCTACCACCACTACAGTACGACTCACATGCACCCACCTACTCGCTCTCTCGTCAAGAGAGGAATAGGGTCATTCGTCAGGAGATATGGCATACATACATACAGAGGACATGGGTGAGCCCTAGGGATACATTGCCACCGAAAATGCTATATTACCGCGAGCATTTTCTACATATATCGGACGTAGGCTTCATCGAGATCCCGAGATACATGCAGACCTATCTTCCCCACCACCTCCGAGTCGTCATTGCGCAGCTCCCGGTCTCATCACATCAGCTCGAGATTGAGAGGGGTCGGTCCAGGGGGGTCCCACGTGAGGAGAGGTGGTGCCCAGTATGCCAGACAGAGGTAGAGAGTGAGGAACATTTCGTTATCAGATGCAGAGCATATTTAGACCTACGAGCACAGTTCCACCTAGAGGAGTCACTCCAGTTGTGCATGACTAGGGGCGACCAGCGACGCTTGGGGCGCTTCCTCACAGAAGCATACGAGAGGCGAGAGCGGTCACTAGAGCCCACGCATCCGCCACGGGTGAGTACCCAGCAGACCATTACCCAGTTCTTTCAGCGAGCTGAGCTACATCAGAGAGGCCCTTCTATTGGGCTCACTCTCCACCAGGAAGCAGCACAGAGTGCACGACGCCGACCACGCATGGTAGGATATCGTCGACCGCGACTATATCAGGAGGATATCTCACGCATCAGGACAGCCTACGACCACATGATGGAGCATAGGCGTACCACCACCCCCTAGGTTGTCTTCCTTGAGGAGGCACTCAGACCACCACCGATGTACCACATACTACACCCACCTCCCCCATCACCAGTAGCTAGGGTGTTTTACTCACTCATATTATGGATCCCATGTATTAGGTGGCCATTATCTGCTGAGTCAGAGCCACATCTCCCCACCCTTTCACCAGCCCCTGATAACTTTGTGTTTATTTCGTTTCATTTTCTACACATGGTTACTACACTTGTACATGGCTTTTGTCTCATAGGCCGAGTTTGGCCTCCACAAGACGTTAATATGACTTTCTTTCTTTTCTTTCTTTCTTTCTCTCCCCCTCCCTCCTCCCTCCCTCCCTCCCTCCCTCCCTCCCTCCCTCCCTCCCTCCCTCCCTCCCTCCCTCCCTCCCTCCCTCCCTCCCTCCCTCCCTCCCTCCCTCCCTCCCTCCCTCCCTCCCTCCCTCCCTCCCTCCCTCCCTCCCTCCCTCCCTCCCTCCCTCCCTCCCTCCCTCCCTCCCTCCCTCTCTCTCTCTCTCTCTCTCTCTCTCTCTCTCTCTCTCTCTCTCTCTCTCTCTCTCTCTCTCTCTCTCTCTCTCTCTCTCTCTCTCTTTCAGATAGAGGAATCACTCTAGTTGTGCAAAACATTACCCAGTTATCCAAGAACACCCTTATTCATAGATGAGGACCTCACAAAGATACAGATAGAACACAAAAGGGCATGTATGCCCAATTCATTGATGGATGCCCTATTAAATAGGGGTATGCATCCGATGAGATAGCACTACATCAGGACACATACCTCAAGGGGGCAGTTCGGAACTCTAATTAGGTTTTTAACATGACCTAAATCCTTTGGAGGACCTCCTTGAGGCACATGACTTTATCTATATCACATGACACATGAGAGCTCACATAGGGGTTTACCACATATAGCTTTATTTCAATGGGAGACCATTTTTAGAATCACTACTAGACAAGGCCCTTCATGTGGATCTCGCAATGTGGGGATTCTATTTAGACTTAGCATCCAAAGACAGATCCAGATCTTGAGGAGAGACAAGGAGGCACATTATATGTGGGTTCGCAATGAGTTGACCAAGGAGAGATGGATATACATCGCTATATGCTATTTTCCCCCTCGCGGGTCATCTTATGCCAAGCAAGATGGAGATAACCATGCTCGAGATACTTATTCATCATAACAGGGTGAGTCATATGTTGTAGAGGGGTCAGATATCATGGAGAGGCTCAATCCGGATCAGATTGGGACTTGCAGATCATTCGATGATATGGGTCAAGATTCGATGGAGTACGAGAGACACCTTCTTGAGCTCGCTGCTCAGCAATCAATACCATCTTGTTATTTATAATGGGATGCATAGGTGGCCGGGGTCAAGGGCTTTCACGTGTTTTCCACATGGGGGTGGCCAGAGCATCATAGATTATATTCTCAGGCCTACGTCTAGAGTTTCTCTCATTCATTCTCTTTCCATTGGTCAACACCCACTAGGTGCAAATCACACATATCTCTCTTATATTCTCTATCGCCACAGCCCCCCCCCCCCCTCCCCTCCCCCAACCTAGACACATACATACCACCATGCACTTGAGGTTTCTCATGTCTATGCACACCATCTCCACTCAAAGCATCCACACGCCCCCTTGACACACTTACTTCACAGATTACATATATCTTACACCACTCAGCTATACAGAGCTTTCCCCACCATACACATACCTTTCCACCATGCATGGGAACAATGCCCCACACAGCTGGTATGATGAGGAGTGTTGTGAGCTACAACAATGCCTCAAAGCTCATGAGGCCCTTGGTGATATCGCACATAGAGAAGCACAATGCCGCATGCAGTCATTGACACATCGTAAAAGGCGAGAGCAAAAGGAGCACCAATATTGGGACATATATCACTTGCTTATGAGTAGGGACAGTTCAGTTGCATGGCGACATTTACGAGAGAGGAGACACTCCAACCCCATCCAGGATCCTATGAGATGGCACCATTACGCAGAGAGTTTGTATCAAATACCAAATCAACCACCAATACTGACACCTCAGAGCTCCCATCCGACTACTTCCACTTTCTTCACACAGACGAAGGTGAGCAAAGCCATCATACAAGTACAGAATGGAAGAGCCAGAACCAATTCGGTTTACATGAAGAACATCTTATTTGTGGCGAGAAGGTCTTGCTACTGCTTATTACACATGCCTTCGACCAAACCTTAGTCGAGGGGCTCCCAACCTCGTGGACAGAGCACACCATTGTACCTATTCACAAGTCTAGTGATATGATGGATCCTAGCACATATCGGACTATCATGATTGGCCCCATATTGGCCAAACTCTATGGAACGATTCTCGAGGAGGATCTCAGCACTATGGCTCAACAAGCAAGTATTGGGCTCCAAAGCAAGCTTGCTTTCGGCGTGCCTTTTCCACCATTGATCACGTCTTTACTATGAGATGTCTCATCGATCAAGCATAGGCAAGGAAGAGGAGATTATATTGCTACTTTATGGACTTCCGCAAAGCATTCAACATTGTACCTAGAGGGCGACTTTTCAGACAACTACTTGATCTTGGAGTCAATGATGACATGCTATGGGGGATCTATGCTTTCTATGAGCAGGTATAGAGGAGGGTCAGATGTCCTGGAGGGCTCTCCGATCCCCTTGTCAACAATATAGGTGTGAAACAAGGGTATCCACTGTAACCTACTTTATTTGGGATACACATTGATGAGCTTGCAGACTTTACCCAGCAATGTGGCACGACAAGGGTGAAGTTGGGGGGAACCACTATACACATCCTGTTATAATGTGGTCTTGATTTTTGAGTCAGCCGAGGGGTTATAGAGCCATTTACATGCATTAGATGATTTCGCTCACAAAGAGGTCTTTCAATGAACCTAGGTGAAACCAAGGTACTTATTTTTGGCACTTTCGATCAAATATAGAGACAGAGCATATTCAAAGTTGTTAGTGGACACGTCGAGATCATCGATTCATATGTTTATCTTGGCGTGACTTTTCAGCCATAACACGTCCATTTTCTATGGCTCAGGTAGCTCATGATCGGGTCACCCGTGGATATGCAGCATTAGCACTGATGGAGAGGCAATGTCACTAGGCACACTTTCGACGGCCCCACATGAAGGCGTGGCTATTTGACACACTAGTCACACTAGCATTGACGTATGGCTCATCAATTTGCGGGCCAGGACTAGCAAATTATATGTGGACATTGGTGGAGAGACCCCACGTACTCATGATTTCTAGGCTTATGCATAGTAAGCCATCACTACCACACGACATCATTAGAGCAGAGTTGGTTGTACCCCCGATGTTGGTGGAGGTATGTTTGCTACATACACTCCGGGACATGAATAGTGGACGCATTGCATAAAGGGCTTTCTAGGCATCATGAGATCTAGCCCTAGCACGAGATACTTCATGTTGGTATGCCCAAAATAGATAGTTATGGTTTGACATGGATAGGCTATCACCTATATAGTATGATACACATGCTCCCACATATTCTCTTTCTTTGTAGGACAAAACCAAGACCATTCGACAAAAGTTATGGCACAGATATATATAGAGCATAGATCCTACCTAGGGAGACACTTCAAACAAAAAAACTCCATTTTTGTGAGTTTCTTCTACATATTTCAGATCAGGCGTTTATTGAGATACCTCAATACATGCAAACTTATATGAAACATCGTATATGATATACATGTTGCTATTGGGAAGCTTCGAGTCTCGTCACACCAATTGGAGATCAAGAGACGTCCGGCTAGCAGGATACATAGGGAGGATTGCCCATGCCGAGTTTTCCAGATAAATGTGGAGAGCGAGGAGTATTTCATTATATGATGCCCCGCATATGCCGATCTCAAGGTTCAATTCCATATAGAGGGATCACTTCAGCAATGTATGATGAGAGAGGACCAGGGTTCAGACGGTTCCTCCTTGTTGCATACCATAGACATATGCTTTGATACAGCCTACACACACAACAGGTGATGGGATACAATAGAGGATCACTCATTTCTTTTAGAGGATTGAGACATGATCAATCCCCAACGACTTAGTCTCGAGAAGGCAAAGAATCAAAAGGTCGGGAGAAAACCTCGTATTCCCAAATATATGAGACCCCAATTCTACCAACATGAGATCTGGAGGATCTGATCATTACATGAGTAGGAGATGAAGTGGAGACATGGCACGTGCATCCATACCTTCATCTCCCTCCCTCCCCTCCTCCCTCCCAATTTCATAGCTCCTAATTTCTTCATTTGCAAGCAACTTTTCGAAAGCCCTGTTCGTCGAGAGGGTTCACGATGGAACCCTCGAAAAAACCCTAACTTCTGAGGCGCACACAAATAGAAGAGGAAAACGGCATGACTAGAAAGAAAAGAGGTGGAAGAGATGATCAGTAAAGGTGTCAAAGAAGTAAAAAAAGAGGCAGACAAAGCATTAAATCAAGAAATGAGAAGAGCTTTCAAGAAGATCAAAGCATTGGAAGATCAAATTAAAGACATTAAAGAAAACCAAGAAATGGAGAGACTAAAGGAAAGAGAACTATGGCTCAAGAGGCAACAAGATTGGGTTGAAGAGAAAAAGATCATGCAAGAACAAATCGAGGCCCTCTAGGAATCGATAGCATCCCTCAACCCGAAAGAAGGTGAACTTAAAGCACAAACAAGAGAAGCATTGAAAATGGAGCTCACCGAAGCCTTGATCGCAAGCATTAACACCAAGCTCAAGGCAACCAAAGAAGGATGGGTTTAAGTAGTGAAGAAAAACATCAGGCGAGCTCAAATAGCATTGGGAGAGATCACAGAGATGGAGGCTAGAACACATATGAAGACCTTCACACGTCAAAAGAGACGGGCCTTCGAGGAGGCATAGGAGCTTGAGTTATATCGCTTACTTATTAGCAAGGATTGCATTGTCGCATGGCACACTCTATGAGAGCCACGATCGACCACACTTATTGGAAATCCACACATTTGGCACGAGTATGCTGAGAGACTATATGAGATACCTCGACAACCTCCCATTCCCGAGTCAACTTGACCACGTCCTACTCCTTCCTCTTTCTTCGCAGCAAAGATGATCCAGAGGTCCATTGAGCAGCTCCAGCATGGGCGTTCGACTGACCACATGAGACTGCAGAGTGAGCACCTCATATATACTTCCTCCACTATAGCTCCATTGATTGCACACATCTTCAATTGGGCTATAGGGGAGGGCTTCCTAGAGGAGTGGACTAGGAACAACATTATACCTATTCACAAATATGGGGATACCTCGGATCCAAGGAACTTCAGGACTATCATGATTGGTCACATCATGGCCAAGCTTTACGGGGGAGCTACGAGCACGTGATGAGGCAAGTTTCCGATGGGCTTTCTCCACTATTGATTAGATCTTCATTATGTGTTGCCTCATTGACAAGGCAAAGATGCGGAAGAAGAGATTATATTGCTGCTTTGTGGATTTCTACAAAGCCTTCGATACTATGCCACAGAAGAAGTTTTTCCGGAGACTCCAGAGCTTGGGGATACCATCAGAGATTATTTGGGCCATCTACACACTCCATGAGCGGGTGATTGGGAGGGTTCGATGCCGGAGAAGACTATCAGAGGCCATTGCTAGCATAGTGGGTGTTAAGCAAGGCTGCCTCCCACTCTTTTCAGGCTCTACATCAACGAGATTGAGGACTACATTCTCCGAGCTGGAGGCGAGGGTGCAGACCTCACAAATACACAGGTCCACATTTTATGATACGCCGATGACATTGTATTGATTTCAAAGTCACCCGAGGGATTACGGCACCACCTGGATGCCCTAGATGAGTTTTGTACACACAGGGGCTTGACAATAAACCTTGGCAAGAGCAAGTCATGATCTTCCACACATCCCCCATGGTGAGGAATGGAGCAAGATTCACGGCTGGTAGTCGACAGAATGAGGTGGTCACTTCCTATGTCTACCTCGGAGTCACATTCACGAGCTTGCCTCGCCCCTTGAGCATGAGACGAGCAACAACGATAGACTCACACAAGGATATGCAGCCTTAGCCACGTTAGAGCGGAGATGTCACCAGGCACACTTCCAAGAGCCCCGCACAAAGGGGTGGCTATTTGACACACTAGCCAGACCAGCTATGATGTATGCAGGGATAGTTTGGGCCCCAAGCCCCACAGTCACCCAGTGGAGTGCAATCAAGAGGCCACAAGTACGTATGATCTTGCAACTATTTCGTGGGAAACAATCAGTGCCACATGACATCATCAGGGTAGAGCTAGCTGCACCACCCATGGTAGTAGATGCACTATTCCAAACTATTTGCTCTATTCAGAGGGTGGAGGAGCTCCCTACAGAAAGACTCAGACACAGATCTTTTGAGGCATCTATAGAGATATCAAAGTCAGGATATGACAGAGCTAGGTACACTCAAGTTAGAGCCCGGTTCGATAGTCATGGACTTTATATGGACAGATTGCCACCTTTTCAATATGACCCAGACTCACCTCACATCCACATCTCCCATCGTTAGAGGAATGTTGTGCTCAGACAAGATCTCTAACAGCTCTACATTAGTCACACATGGCACACACCACATATGGGATCGAGACTATTGCACTACCGAAACGGTTTCATCCAGCAACCACGCTACATGGATACTTACATGCCTCATAGCTCGAGGGTAGCATTTGGCCAGTTGAGGGTCTCATCACACCGACTAGAGATTGAGATGGGCAGAGCCGAAGACATTCCCAGAGAGGAGCGGATATGCAGGATATGCAGAGTAGAGATGGAGGATGAGGGGCACTTTGTATGTAGATGTAGCGCATATGATGACATCAGAGACAGATACGAGACTCTGTTTACAGGGCAGCCCACCCTCCAAGGGATCATGGGCACTAGAGATCAGATAGCTCGGGCCATTCTTACTAGAGATACAGATTCACAGAGATTCCCTACTCCAACCCTCTACTGAAGTTGCCCAGACATGAGGGAAAAGATGAGGAATATTACTGCACCATTGGAAAGTTCTCGTCAAGAGCTTTCCAACGATATATAACACTCTACCATTTGGTTCGAGAACAAGGTCATAATAGATCCAAAGTGCCCACAAGCTTGTCATATTAGGTGTTCTTCATAAAGAATCTACAACAAATGCGCATGGCTTTGTTGATCTAGATGAAACATCTTGAAGAGTATTGATGCGGGTTCGATCCCCATGCACCGCAAATTGCGCAACAATGCGTCGTGTTTTTCATGAAGATAAATTTTCGAAAAGCAATAAGGCGGGGGGCAACGACAATTTTTTTCTTGACTTCTTCGCAAAAAGAAAAGTTCTTCTTTGCAGATTTTTTGGTTTTTCGATCGGCGAGTGATTTTGATTCATGTGCTTTTAGTAATGCTTTTCATAGGGGTACACACTATATAAGAATAGGCCCTTGGCTCATTGTAATCATCTTATCTTCTCATCATCGATTGAAGAAGTCCCAATCTTGAGGAGAGCTCTAGCTAGCATTGAAGTTTGGAGGAGATGAAAACACTGGAGGATTGAAGGAAGGACAAGGAGGAGCCTATCTCTACATCTTGGTGGTGATTCTTCTCTCATGCTTGAAGCGGCTCTACATACATGCTTGGAGGAGGCTCTACATACATGCTTGGAGGAGGATTTTGAAGATTATTATGAGACAACATTACAATCTATGATGAGTTGCTAACATGTATTACAATCTATGATGAATTGCTAACATGTATTTTTTCATTATTTTTAATTAGAATTGTATGAACATTTCTTATGAATGAATATCTTTCTCCCATACGATGGATCTCTTGTAAGTTATATGATCAATCTTCTTCTTGAGTTTTTATTATATCTTTGAGTCTCCATTCCACCACTTGAGCTTGCATGAAGCACCCTGCGTGCACCGTTGGACTCAGTGGTTGAACTGTTCCACCAACCGTGGGTCTTGTTGGAGCAAAAGAGAGTATTTAACAGATGGAGAAGCTCAAATAGAGCACCTCTTGACTGAGCAGCAGGGAAGGTGAGTGTCCAGCAGCTTAGGCAGGCGAGAGAGAGAGAGAGAGAGAGAGAGAGAGATCGAAAGAAGAGAGGCACAGCTGTTTTGGTGGGTTCTCCAAAAAGAGAAGTGAACCCTAACTTTAGTTTAGGTTATTATTTATAGGACCTAACCAAGTTCACACTAAACTTGACCAAAATAATAAAAATGACTTATAATGACTATAATCAGCCTTTTAAAGGCCTATACAAAAGTGTACAACTATGAGGGGTCATTTAGGGCCTTTACCCAACAACCTCCCACTTAAAAGCATAAATGATGCCTTTAAGCTATGTGACTCCCACCATCTGTATACATAGATGATGTTGTGCTTTGGGCAAGCACTTAGTAAGAACATCTTCAAGATTCTGTGACGTATGAACCTTAACCAATGTGATAAGGCCATCCTCAAGCACTTCTCGAATGAAGTGATACCGCACATCAATGTGCTTTGTACGTGCATGGACCATGGCAATCTTTGCTAAACATATAGCACTTTGGCTCTCACATCCAAGCATAGGTGCGTTGCTGGGCAAAACCAAACTCGCAGCATAAACGTGCCAACCAAATGGCTTCTTTGGAAGCCTCAGTGGCTGAAATATATTCAGCCTCCATAGTTGACAGAGCAACAATCTTTTGCAACCTAGAACATCATGAAATAGAAACTCCTGCAAGAATAAATATATATCCACTTGTGGATTTAAGAGTATCCACATCACCAGCTATGTCAGAGTCACAAAAGCCTTTCAGCTCCAATGGATCTTTGCCATAGCAAATACATTTATTCTTGGTCCCTTTCAAGTACCTCAAGATAGATTTGACTGCCTCCCAATGAGCTTTGCCAGGATTAGCCATAAACCTGCTAACAACTCCCACTGCATAAGCAATGTCTGGCCGAGTGGCAACCATAGCATACATAAGTGAACCACAAGCTGATGCATATGGAACACTCCATGTAGTTGGTTGCATCATCATCCTTGGGACAGTAATCTTTGGAAAGCTTAACATGTGGCTGCAATGGCACTCCAAGAGGCTTAGAATCAGCCACATTAAATCTGTCCAGTACTTTATCAATGTACTTTTCTTGGGATAAATGCAAAGTATGCTGCTGAATATCCCTTTTTATTCGCATACGAAGAATATGCTCAGCTTCCCCAAGGTCTTTCATTGAGAACTCAGAGTTCAGCTGCTGTTTAAGTTTGATGCATTTATGCTCAATCATGGGTTCAAAAGAAGCCATGCAGATCACTGTTTGTACACTAAAAAGGATGAAGATGGCAGCCCAATCATTCTTGTGCTGTATGTAGATGATATGCTGCTGGCTTGGAAGAAAAAGGGCACACTAAATACCATTGCCTATTGGCTTGTTTCAGCCCATATAAGCTCCTTTTCAGCTTGCATACCAGATGCTCTTTTCCAAGAATGGCATATCCTTCTGGCTGTTTAATGTCCAGCTCTTCATCTAAGTCACCATGCAAAAAGGCTGTTTTAACATCCATTTGGAATAGCTCCAAATCCAAAGCAGCTGTAATAACAAATAGCACACGTAGAGTGGTCATTTTAACTACCGGAGAGAACACCTCTTGGAAATCAATGCCCTCCTTTTGGGCATATCCCTTAGCAACCAGCCTTGCCTTATACTTGGGTTTGCCATCAAGAGTTTTGATTTTGTACACCCACTTGTTAGGAATGGCTTTCCTACCTTTGGGCAACTCAACAAGATCCCAAGTATCATTTGCATGCAAAGCCTTTATTTCTTCCTGCATGGCTAACTCCCACTTCTTCTTGTGCTCACATAGCTTTGCCTCTTTATAAGTGAGAGGCTCCCCCTCATCTAATAACATAATGTAATGTATAGAGGGATCATATGCCCATCAGGAGCGTCATTTTGCTGTCCAGCATCATCTGGCTCAAAAACCACTGGATCATCAATATTTTCAGTCCTTTGTGGTGCATCATGAGGATCAAAATCAGGCCTGATAGGTGGCTGGTCATGCTGAAATCTGACCCTTTTATGGCCATCCTTTGAGGCACAATTATTTTGAAGCAACCTTGCCTCATTAAAAACAACATCCCGGCTGCATACAACTTTCTTGACTTGAGGTATCCAAATTCTGTAGCCCATTTCACCTTCTTCACCATATCCCATGAAGAGACCTTTTATGGACTTAGCATCAAGTTTATTTCTCAGCTCCGGCCTTATGTGCACAAAAGCCTCGCAGCCAAAGACACGTAAGTGATCATATGAAGCAGGTTTGCCAGACCAAACCTCTTCAAGGATGTCACCTTTCAAGGACATGTGAGGGGATCTATTGCAAATATGTACTGCAGTTTTGAGTGCCTCTCTCCAAAATCCATGAGGGAGATTAGTTGTGGACAGCATGCATCTCACCCTCTCACAAAGTGTCCTATTATAGCATTCAGCCACACCATTAGAAGAGGGGCTGTATGGAACAGTAAGCTCCCTCTTAATGCCCAAATTTTCACAAAATTTCTGAAATTCAGCACTTGTATACTCACCACCATTATCCGTACGCAAGCATTTCAGCTTTCTACCTGTTTGGGTGGTCACAAATGCATGAAAGCGCTTAAACGCAGCTAATGCTTCATCCTTAGATTTAAGGAATTGAATCCAAATTTTTCTAGAAAAATCATCAACAAAAGAGATGAAATACAAAGCACCCCTCATAGATTTGGTGGGCATGCTACATACATCAGAATGAACAAGATCAAGTACACAAGACTTACGAGACACACCAGAATAAAAGGAACGTTTCACTTGCTTTCCATATTGACATTCATTACAAAAATTAAGCTTTGTGCCTTTATCATCAAGCTTCTTTAAGTTACAAAGCCTAGTGAGACCCTTTTGGCTCATATGGCCAAGTCTCTTATGCCACAACTTCGTATGGGAGTGAACTTCAGCCAAAGTAATGAACTTGCCTGATAAGGCTTTCCCATGCAAGCAATAGAGAGTTCCTTTCTTTATGCCTTTCACAATCAGCCTAGCTCCCTTCGTCATTTTCCATGATGCTATAACCATGCATATCCATTTGACCCACAGAGAGTAAGCTTTTCTTGATCCCTGGTACATAACGCACATCATGCAAAAACAGCTCATTAGTGCCATTTGTAGAGAAATGCACCGTGCCAATACCCTCAATGGAACAAGCATTATTGTTTCCAAGGTATAGATGGCCATGGCTTCCTGCAGTAAAAGTAGAAAAGCATTCCTTGATAGGAGTCACATGAAAAGAAGCACCATAGTCAACTATCCATGTCTCGGTCAATGCATCATTAACAGCCAGCAAAGCATCGATAAGATCACTTTTGCTGATCAACATGTCCTGCGTATGAACATTCAGAGAGAAATCATATGCATAAGTATCATCGACTGATAAAGTAGTGCACAAAATATCCTCAACATCTGAGAGCTCCTCTCTGACTACATTAGAGACCACATTGGCCTTCTCTTTGTCCTTTTGGTCGTCCTGTGCATCAGTCTTGTCTTCTTTCTTGCCCTTCTTTTTATCTCCAGCATTCCTATTTCTTTCAAGCTGTGCCTTGTAATAGCGGCAATCAAGTTTCTTGTGGCCTTTCCTACCACACTAATAGCAAGTCACATCATTGCGTTTACCTTTGCTGCCATTATCTCTTTCCCTGCTCTTACTCTTGTTCCTTTGTGCATTATTACTCCTCTTATCTGTCCTGCCTCTAACCATGTTAGTTGAGCTTCCACCTTCACCACCTGCTTTTCTCCTGATCTCTTCATTAAGTATAGAACCCCTAACACCATCAAAGGTCAGGTTGGGGTTATTGGACAATGAGAATACCAATGTCTCCCTAGAGTCAGGAAGTGTCATAAGCAAGAAGATGGCTTTAAATTTGTCATCAAAAGCAGCCATACCTGAGTCTTGCAATTGTGACAAAGTACCTGTAAAGAGGGATAAGTATTCAGCTCCACTCTTGGACTCGTCAAGTTGCATACCAACAAGCTTCCACATCAAATGCACTTGGTTCACAGGCATAGTGTTCTCATAAGTTGCTTTCAGCTTTGCCCATATTTCTGAAGCAGAGGTCAGCCCTTTGAGATCTACCAAGATCTCATCAGAGACGGCCATCTTGATATACGTAACAACTTTCTTGTTCAAGATCAGCCAAGTTTCCGGTGACATATCTTCTGGTTTTTCCGCTTCCAATGCCCTATCACAATCCTTCAAGAAGAGAATACTTTGCATCCTTCCACAAATCGAAACCTGTTCCCTCAAAACGTCGAATCTCAAATAGATTCTTCACATCTGAGGAGGATGACGCCATGATTGCACGATGAAGAAGTTAATATGCTGAAATTTGGGCAAAAATGCACCAAATCAGAGGATCACTTCTAAAAAATGATGCACAATGGCTTCAAACTGTTGTGGAAGCAAAATGGAGCAAAAAACAGACCAGTTGGACCACAAGATTAAAATCTGTAATTTTCTGAAATTACCTGCAGAAAATTCCAACAAGTCAATTTATGCTTCAAATGAGCAAATTTGACTTTTCTTGACCTCAAAGTGTATACATAAGGCTATAAGGAAGCCTTTAGGAGCAAAAGAGAGCAAAAGCCCCAAATTTTCTCTTCAGAATTTTGAAAAAATTCAGAGAAAATCCCACAATTTGCTGTACATAAGCAAATTTCTCATGCAACACTTCAATACATGAAATGTTAAACCTGTATATTGCTGTTTTGGACTGTGCAACACTTGTGTACACCTGTAAAACACCTGGAAATAGCCTGTTTTGAGCAATAAGACAAAGAGGAACAGTTTCTTCGCGATGAAATCGAAGAATACCGCGTGAAAAGAAGTTTATGCTGCTCCAAAGGTGTGGTGCTTCACTTTTAACCCTTTTCTTCGCGATAAAACTCAAAAAAACCTGCAAAAACTGAAGTAGAACACTCCAGAAATGCTGATGTCACTGTTTTGGGCACCTTCTTCGCGATGAAACGCGAAGATCTTGCAAAATCTGAAGAAAACCCTACTGAAAACTGAAAAGCAGCTGCTCTAATGCCTCAACGGAGCTCTCATACCAGTTGTTGGAGCAAAAGAGAGCATTCAGCAGATGGAGAAGCTCAAATGGAGCACCTATTGACTGAGCAGCAGGGCAGGTGAGTGTCCAGCAGCTCACACAAGTGTGTGAGAGAGAGAGAGATCGAAAGAAGAGAGGCGAAGCTGTTTTGGTGGGTTCTCCAAAAAGAGAAGTGAACCCTAACTTTAGTTTAGGTTATTATTTATAGGACCTGGCCAAGTTCACACTGAACTTGGCCAAAAGAATAAAAATGACTTATAATGACAATAACCAGCCTTTTAAAGGCCTATACACAAGTGTACAACTATGAGGGGTCATTTAGGGCCTTTACCCCAACGGGTCTTCTTCTCGACAACATGTCGTACAGATCATATAGATCGTACCTAAACAACCATGCTGAATAATAAGAGCATATGCTAAGTACTTATTTCAGTTTGCTAGAGTCAAGGGTCCTAATGGCCGAGTGTTACGTGCTTCAAGCCTTGAGGTTTTGATTCAGTACTTATTATTTACATTGCATTCAGATTTCTAAGAATGCCAAGATGCATGGAGCTGCCCATTGACTGATGTATCTGGTGTAAGTACCTCTTGAACTTGTACAAGGATATGTAAATATTATGGTAAGGGTTTTGATACCATAACCGCAATATTGCTGTTTATGGAAAAGTTCCTTTGCACATTCTTTATGTTGTAGAACATTACCACAATGTGGCACCAGAGGCAAGATTCACACCTCATACTGGTTCAACAAAAGAAAATGTCCAATTCGTAGAGAAGATTAAACGTTTACCACCACATTTGGATCCTATTTGTAATATAATCCAATGCCACAGCTCCTCTCGACAAAAAGATAATATAGAATAGGAAGATTCTTCTCCACCTACTCAATGTTCTATACAAGGACTTTGCATTAGATTTGTATCATCTATGCTACAGAAGCAACAACAAAAATCTACAAAAATTCAAGAACCCTGAAAAAGTCCACCAACATATTTAGACACTTTCTAATGCCATGTAGAGAGTGCACATGTGAAAGTAAAATGAAGCACACAACGTGAACGAAGTGTGAGGCTCAAAATGAATGTGAGTAATCGATGAGAATTACACAAAGAAAGGCCAAAAATCTACAGCAACTCTTGCAGTAATAAGTGCATTAAAACCACACCACTAACACTCATTGCATGCAAAACAATGCCCTCCAACCTGAATAGCAGCCTCATGAAATTTACATGTGTTTTGCCTTAGCCTCTCCTTTTGTATGATTTGGATCATTCTTGTGCCACATATTACTTTTAGCATGCTCGAATTCCAATCTAAATATGTCAAACGGTTAGAAAGTCAGCAGTGCCCTTGAGGGCACTATTGGTTCCCACTGACCTACTCACATTCACTCTGTCTAGATTTGATTTTGAGAAATTGTAAAAAATGGCAAAATATGATAGTTTTTTTCATGAATTAGAAAAAATATCAAGCTACTTGAATAAATCAATTTAACATTATGAGCACCATGGATCTGTTTTGATGACTCTATGCTGCTCACATTCACTCTGTCTGGATTTGATTTTGAGAAATCGTGGAAAATGGCAAAAGATAATAGTTTTTTTCCATGAATTAAAAAGAACATCAAGCTACTCAAATAAATCAATTTAATATCATGATCATCATGGATTTTACAATTGATGACTCTATGCATCTCAAATCCATCATATATATGTCTTTGTGATTGGCCTTCAATGTAGAAGTTGTTGGAAATCAATGTACATATGTTCCAAACTCCAGCAATCCTAGTTAGGACTTAGCATTTTTTGTACAGTTTGGTTAAAACTTTTTTAGGCTAGATAGATAAAGCTTTGCAAGAGCTATCTAGTGATATGCTTATTTCTTCATCGGAGGTCAGACTTGGGAGAAAAGTCAAACCCTAATTCTGCCCTAAAATCGTGGATGAACATTTTTGAGGTTCTAACTCTTGAAAAGCTAGGTCATTAGTCACAGATGGCAAAAGCAAGAAAGTTTGACAGATTCAAAAATAAAGCACCACTTAATTCAGCGATAGTTTTTTAAAACTTGCCAAAAGCTAAAAAATTGCAATTAAAAAAACGATAGTGGCTTTTTAAGTTTGCGAGCAGCTTTTTCGCTATTTGTTTCACCATACTTTCTTTGGAGGCTCACTACTATATAAGGAGCACATTGGGCACACTTTTGGATAACTTGAAGCTAGAGTTGATGCTTACCTTGTGTCAATTTTGGAGTTCTGAAGCTTTGGAGGTGAAAGAAAGGTGAAGGAGAGGCTACTCTCTTGGAGCAAGGAGTCTTCTACAAGTTGGTGGCAGCTATCTTTTGTAAGTTGATTCTATTTTCTGTTTTTACGGTTTCTGAACCCTAATTTCAGAATTAAGGTTTGCTGATTTTCAGATTTGTTGCACTATCTTGAGAGGTTAGATTCACTCCGTTGCTCATTTGCTTCACACACACTCAGATTATAACAGCATAATCTGAATTCTGTACATCATCATCTTCTTATCTATTCTTCCATCTAGTGAGTGCACAATTATATTGTTGAGTAGTACTCCATGTTGTAAATTCGGCCATCTATATTTAGTGAGCAAGCACTTTTCTTACGTTACTTACTCTTATCTCGAAATCTCTTTCTATCTCTCTTATCATCTTGTTTAATTAAGTGTGTATGCTCAAAGTTAGTATTGGAAGATCCTGGGGCCCCAAATTCCAACACTGTGATCAGCTCTGAAGTCAATAAATTACTACACAATCTACTAAGCACATTTGTAGTTAATACTCAAATGAACTGACCATTGTTGTAGTGTCCCAAACTCTAACATCACATGACCATACCCTACTAGAATATGCTCCATGAGGTCTGTTTAGGACTATGCTCTGCTCCATGTAAAGCCATAGCAGACGTTGACGACACAAAAACCCCAATCTTGCTCACGCTAGTTTGTATGTAGTATGTACAGTTGCCACTCAAAATATTCTACAAGGACACATTAAATTCATTAATCACAGCCCGTACTGCATTTTACAGCAAACATGTAAGCTCAACTATTGTAAAATGTACACTCAAAGTATTTGGTAATATTCCCAGTTAGGGTGCAAGGGGTCCACATTTAAACCTCTGAATGTCCCTAAATTGTATGGTATGCATACTCTTGCTTGGATAGAGATTTGAAACCCTTATGATGATGAAATGCTACCTCTTGGAGTGGCTTTTGGAACAGCAAACAAGCATAACATACCTGAATGCAGTGATGAACAATCATCTCTGGTATCATTTTCAGCTTGAAAAGCTCACCAATCAGCTTTATGTTGCCAAGCATCCGCAGCTTTGAAAACTTCTCCTTTTCAATGTGTTCTGCCTCCTCTTCTGATTTGGTCAACTGATGAACTTCAGCCTGTAGTTTGTCAATTCCTTCAAATTCCTCCTGACAACTATTCAGCAGAATCCTGCGGAATGTAACAGGCTTTCCATCTGCTTCATCTGATGGGAACTCTGGAAGTGCTTTACTCAGATGCACACACAACTCTGCATACAAAGGGCAAAATGTAGGCTCCAATACTGCCTTGTCAAACACAAGAGAGATAACCCCCTGCACTATCACCCAATGAAATCAGATACAAACGTTAAATGCACAAAAAGATTATTTCTTAAGGACAAAACAAAAGTTCTTGCCTTTAAGATCTCGGCTGAGTCTATTCCTGCTTTTAGAAGTTGGTCAACGAGAACGTCAAACTTTTCAGGAGTCAGCTTGTTCAATATTCTGTTTTTCAACAAAATCACAGCAGTGTTTGACGAAGATCTCATTATCTGAAGAAAAAGCAAAGGCAGCACAAACAACCTATACCCCTTAACAGTCCTTAGAACTTTTTCCTTCTCAGACATTGCATTTCTTCTGGCCATCCATGGATTAGTTGCACGTGCAATTGCTGGTGCTGACCGTGCCATGTCAACCTACAAGAAAATGCACGTCTATAGAAAACCCAACAAGAATGCTAACAATCACACAAAGTGAAATATTGAATAAATGGCATCAGGTCTTAGAGAAAGGTTACTTTATTCCTTTAATGCAAAGCTCTGGTCATAACAGTGTTAACCACATTCAAATACATAAAAGGCATAGCTGTGGTTACTTGTTGTGTCGGGAGAAATGGTTCATAATGCCTTGCATATTGAGGATCCTGTTGTCTTGGATGGAGGGATATTTCCTGTTGCCTTGGATAAAGATAGGATTCTTGTTGGCCAACATACTGTGAGTCAGGTTGACGGTTGTAAAGAGGGTCATGCTGCCGTGAAGGGAACTGTGGCACTGGAAATTCCGGTTTATGTGGAGCTCTTAAAAGAAAATCATTATGTTCTGGTTCTTTACTGAGACGCCAGTTAGTGTCAGACCTCCTTCCTGTCTCCCTCACAGGCTGTTCTTGCATTCTTTGATCAGAAACATGATGTTCCGGTTCCTTGTTGGCACGCCAGTCCACATCTGACTTCTTACTTATCACTCTTAAAGGTTTCTCTTGTGTTCTTTCATCTAAAATTGGTTTTGCTTTCCAATCACGCTTGTCTAAATCAGTAATTCGTGAAGTTGGTAACAGGCCTGAGGTCTGCATAATCAAAAGAAGTATCAATAACCATTTTTAAGAGGAAATTTAAATTCCATTACTTATCCAAAAAAAGATCAGGGCAAATTGTGGTGCCTATTAGGAAACTTGAGGAATTAACAAGTTGATTTTAAGTACTTGACTAGATGGTTGTGACCACTCTGGATCATGTGGAACACCAAGCTCTGAATCAATCACTTGTGCAGCATCTCGTATCTCCTTAGGAATACATGTGAAGTTCTGATTAAACAAAGAATTGATAAATTTTCAGTGAGTAGGTAAAAACACACCTTGGAAAAATGATTCAAGCAGTACTTACATCCCTTAAACTGAACAAGAAATCTTT
>CM035441.1:62685567-62810567 GCA_020310875.1 Ceratopteris richardii
GTCTTCTCTATGTCTCAGGCAGCCCGTGACCGCATCGCACGTGGATACGCAGCACTAGCTCTGATGGAGAGACAGTGCCACCAGGCATATTTTCAGGAGCCCCGCACAAAGGGGTGGCTCTTCGACACCTTGGTTACGCCAGCGCTCATGTATGGGGCAGCCATTTGGGGGCCGGGATTAGCTACATCAGTATGGACAGCGTTGGAGAGGCCACAGATTCTCATGATTGCCAGACTTATCCGCAGCAAGACTTCGGTACCACATGATATCATTAGAGCAGAGCTCGCTGCGCCACCGATGCTAGTTGAGGCACTATTCCAGACAGTATGCCTATTACACAGACTTCAGAGCATGGATACAGAGTGCATGGCTTATCGTGCTTTCCAGGCATCACGTGATATGGCATTGGAAGGTGACACCTCCTTGTGGTATGCACAGACACGAGACTGGCTGGCCCACCATGGTTTTGATATAGACAGGCTACCACCACTACAGTACGACTTACATGCACCCACCTATTCTCTCTCCCATCAGGAAAGGAATAGGGTCATTCGTCAAGAGATATGGCATACATACATACAGAGGACATGGGTGTGCCCTAGAGATACATTGCCTCCGAAAATGCTCTATTACCGTGAGCATTTTCTACATATATCGGGCGAGGGCTTCATTGAGATTCCGCGATACATGCAGACATACCTACCCCACCACCTTCGAGTTGTCATTGGGAGGCTCCGGGTGTCATCACATCAGCTCGAGATTGAGAGGGGTCGGTCTAGGGGAGTCCCCCGAGAGGAGAGGTGGTGCCCAGTATGCAAGACAGAGCTAGAGAGTGAGGAGCATTTTGTTGTCAAATGCCCAGCATATTTAGACCTACGTGCACAATTCCAGATAGAGGAGTCGCTCCAGTTGTGCATGACTATGGGAAACCAGCGGCGGTTGGGACGCTTCCTCATAGCGGCATATGAGAGGCAAGAGCAGTCACTACAGCCGACACATCAGACACGGAGGAGTATCCAGCAGATCATTACTCAGTTCTTTCAGCGAGCTAAGTTACACCAAAGAGGTCCATCTAGAGGGCTTACGCTCCACCAGGCAACAACACAGAGAGCACGACGTCGACCACGCATGGTTGGATTTGAGGATCGCCATGATGCCTTACCCACCGATGCATTATATCCTACACCCACTCCAGGCGTTTAGGGGGTTTAGGGGGTTGTGACACCATCGAGCCTCCCCTCCCTATGCATATCGCCATATGACTGCCTTAGTGGCACCATTATGGAGTATATTGGGATGGGTGAAGTCTTTCTTGTAGGAGACTTCACTACCCGCACTCAGAGCCACCAATGTGATATTTACGACTTTGACGACCCTGAGATGCTCCGCACCATGGAGGACATGTCTACACTCAGAGCCTCAGCCGACACTACCACACCCACCTCATACGGCCGACACCTACTCAAGATGGGAGCAGCACACAGTCTCATTATCTATAATGGGATGGAAACCTGGCCCATCTCGGGTGGTCTCACCTCCATTCCACCCACGACACCGCATGGAGGCAGTGTGGTAGACTCTGTTATCAGACCCCCCAAGGCGACACATCTCATCACCTCATTCACCATCCCACCCATACCAATTGGAGCTGATCACACATACTCGCCCTATCCATAAGCGGCTCACCATGCATATACCACCCTTCCACCATACAGCCACATGCCCATACAGCCATTCACTTTAGACATGAGCTACCACATATCTATAGCTCCCATCTTCGAGAGCGCATCTACTCCCTTGACCCCTCCGCCCCGTTGGACACCCTCACCGCCCTTTTTTCCTCGATCCTCCACACATCCGCTACTCTCAGCTTCCCATACACCACCCACAACACCGCACATTCGACATGGCTTGGGCATACACCCCAGAATAGATGGTACGATGAGGAGTGTAGACGACTATACCGACATCTCATAGTACACAGTATCTTGGGATCCATCACGGAGAGGGAGGCACTACGACAAATGCGAGCTCTCACACGCCGAAAGTGGAGAGCTTTCGAGGAGTTGTTTGACCTTCTCAGTAGTAGGGATTGTGCCACTGCGTGGAGGGCCCTACGTGAGCCACACCCACCTACACCCATAGCAGATCCTCAAACTTGGCACACTTATGCGGAGAGTTTATATGACGTCCCACAACAGCCCCCATTGCCGATCCCTTCTACACCACATCCTTTGATATCCACTCTATTCACGGAAGGCATGGTACGACAGGCCATCCATAGGCTACAGCATGGCCATTCAGCAGACCACACGGCACTACAAGGGAAGCACTTTATACACGCAGTCGATGTAGTTTCCCACTTGATCGACCACCTCTTCAACCGTGCTTTGGTTGAGGGGTTACCTGAATCGTGGGCCATCCATACAATTGCGCTTATCCATAAGTCTGGCAATATGATGGACTCGGGGAACTACAGGACTATTATGATAGGCCACATCCTGGCCAAGATCTATGGGGCAGTACTAGAGGCAAATCTCAGTACACACGCTGATGCAGCTCGGATCAGAGCACCCGGTCACGCAGGCTTCCATCGATCGCGTCTTCGTACTTCGTTGCTTGACTGAGAGAGCGAAGGCGAGGAAGCAGAGACTATACTGTTGCTTTGTGGATTTCCGCAAAGCCTTCGACATGGTCCCTCGAGAGAGACTACTACGGAGACTCCAAGAGTTACAACTACCATGAGACATGCTATGGGTCATCCATGCTTTGTATGCAAAGTCACAAGCAGGGTGCGCTTCCCCGTCCGCCTATCTGACAGCCTTGATAGCACCATCGGTGTGAAACAAGGTTGCCCTCTCTCACCCACTCTTCAGTCTCTACATCGACGAGATCACAGAGTATATACAATGAGAAGAGGGCTAGGAGGAGACCTCAGAGGTACACGAGTCCACATTCTATTATATGCTTATGACATTATCTTGCTTTCAGAGTCACAAGAGGGGCCGCAGTCACATTTACAGGCACTCGATACCTTCTGCATGGAGAGAGGACTCAGTGAACCTTGGCAAGACCAAGTTCATGATCTTCCACACCTTTACGACAGTACGCCATCGCACCTCTTTCACCACAATGGGAAAACAGATAGAGGTAGTTGACTCCTACGTCTACTTAGGTGTCACCTTGGCAGCACATGGTATTCTCCATGGCACAAGAAGCAAGAGATAGATTGACACAAGGCTATGCGGCGCTTGCTAGATTGGAGAGACACTGCTTTCAAGCACATTTTCAAGAGCCCCGGACTAAGGGGTGGCTCTTTGGTGCTCTAGTTACACCCGCATTGATGTGCGCAGCAACAGTATGGGCACCATGAATCACGGAAGCGATGTGGACGCGGATTGAGAGGCCCAAGCTCACCATGATCTCATGCTTGCTCCCGAGCAAGCCCTTAAGCTTGGCACACCACCGATGCTAGTGGACATGCTCTTTCAGCTGGGGACCTTTATTCTGAGAGTTAGAGAGCTCCCCACTAGCCGACTCACCAGGCTTGCATTTGAGAGCTCTAGACATTTGGCAGACATAGGGCATGAGAGAGTATGGTATGCACAGACCTACCGATGGTTGGGAGACCATGGCATGAGCATTACCGATCTCCCCCCTTTTCGGTATGACCTCTCTTCCCCCTAGATTACCCTCTCTCGTTCGGAGAGGAACAAGATCATCCGTCAGGACCTACTACAGATACACGTCCGGGAGACATGGATGCACCACGGGAGCCTCTTCCCACAAAGAGGCAACACTACAGAGAGCACTTCCTCACAGTGACGACGGATGGTTTCATTCAAAGACCACAATACATGGATACATACATGGCACCAGCAGAGAGAGTGGCCATCGGGCAGCTCAAAGTATCATCACACCAGCTCGAGATTGAGGTTGGGAGAGCGACACATACCCCGAAGGACAAGAGATTATGCAGCATATGTCGAGAAGAGGTGGAGGACAAGGAGCACTACACATGTAGATGCCAGGCATATGTGGACATCAGAGACCGCTACCCACAACTCTTCAAGGGGCCCGGAGAGATCAGGGCTTTATTGGAGACGGAGGACACGCGCCCTCTAGGTCGTTTCCTAGTAGAGCTCCAATGCTTCCGTGCCTCACTTCTCCAGCGCATGGAGATACACCTAGCACATGGAGATACACCTAAGCCCCCAGACTCATATTAGACATTTTTTCAGACCCACAACCACCCGAGCACCAAGCTCGATGCGAGGTGTCACATTACACAGAACAGGGGAGCTTAGACGACAGCATCGACGACGGAGACCCCCACTACGGAGAGCCCCTCCCCACCACATAGAGATTCACGCGATCCACGCACACCATGACATGGAGATATGAAGACGTAACCAGCACACCCCTGCCCATCTCGATGTGCAGAGCATTTTGAGGATCGCCACGATGCCTTACCCACGGATGCATTATATCCTACACCCACTCTAAGCATTTAGAGGGTTATGACACCACCGATCCTCCCCTCCCTATGCATATCATATTTGTATCTCACCTATTGAGCATATAGAGTGCATACCCATAGCACCCCACACCCTCGATGCCAACTATTATCCACTCCTTTTATACTTTCTCTTGTACTCGCACTTTATTTTCCTTTTGGAATCACAATGGATTGGATCATGCTGATGTATATGTTTTGTCTCATAGACCGATTTTGACCTCTAATACACGTTACAAGTCTCTCTCTCTCTCTCTCTCTCTCTCTCTCTCTCTCTCTCTCTCTCTCTCTCTCTCTCTCTCTCTCTCTCTCTCTCTCTCTCTCTCTCTCTCTCTCTCTCTCTCTCTCTCTCTCTCTCTCTCTCTCTCTCTCTCTCTCTCTCTCTCTCTCTCTCTCTCTCTCTCTCTCTCTCTCTCCCTACCTTGAGCCCTAACACCTAATCCTAACCCTAACCCTAACCGGAACCCTAACCCTAACCCTAATCCTCTCTCTCCCTCTTCTTCCATGGCTCCCAAGTTGGAGGAACAGCTAGCCACCTTAGAGCATACCCTCCGAGAATTGATAGGAAAACATAAGAAAGAAGGAGACTCTGGACTGAACGGGGTTACCCGCAAAGTCGTTGCCCTCGCCAAGGTGGCAACCTTGGAGAAGGAAAAGGAGTTCCTTCGCGAAGAGCTTATTGCTATCCGCAAGCAACACTCACGGGGGAAGGAGGAGTTGCACACTGAGCTTACTGATATGAGAACGAAAGTGGACAGCATGCGTGAGGGGGAGATCGCCCCAGAGTTAGAGGACATTCGGGTGAATATCAAGGAGTGCATGGAGATGGTTCAGAGCAAGCTTGAGACTAAGAAAGATGGATGGATCAAGGTTGTAAAAAAGAACCTTCCACAGGAGGCAAAGAAGAACAACCACCATGAGGAGATCACATAGTACACACCACCATTGAGGAGCAGATGCGACAGGCTCCTAGGCTCAATGTTCGCGTCTCCGGCCTCACAGAGACAGACGGATCACCAAAGCAAGACCGGCGTCGCTTGTGCACACTACTTGGATACCGCGCAGATAAGCCTCTCCCTTTTACCAGAGCTTGGAGAGAAGGACGGGACACCACACGGAGCAGAGCACTTATCATTCAGTTCTCAGACGAGGCTGGGAGGAGAGACTTCCTCAGACAACGAGCGGTACTATGCACTACACCGGGCACTCCCATCTATTTGGATGACGACCTCACACGGATGCACGTAGAGCACAGACGTGCATGCATGCCGCATGTCCTCCAAGCCAGACGGAGGGACATCGTTCCCTATACAAAGACGGTCGTGTCATCATTGATGGACGGCCCATCGACTAGGGATTCGCAGCCTATGAGACAGCACAACAGGAGGTGCACATTGAAGTCTTGAATTGCAATGGATCTTTGTGGACACATCCAGGGCGCCTCAAGAGGTGATGGAGGGACGTGACACGATCTTCTTGACAAGGACACACGAGAGCCCGGGGATTGAGGGCTATATGTGGGAGTCAGCTCACCGCCGACAAATGAGATAGCACACCACACGAGGATCAGGAGGAGTAACCGTTCTCTACAGAGTCGCTACAGCACAGGGTACGGGTGGTAGCCAGAGACCAAGAGGCACGTTTCATGTAGATACGCCTCCAACTATCAGAGGAGAGAGCAGCGTATTTCGCCGTTTGCTATATTGCACCCATCAGCTCGCGCTTCACACATTCCCCCAAGCAGCCCTCAGGGAGGGAGGGAGGGACCAAACACATCGCCATATGACTGCCTTAGTGATACGATTATGGAGTATACCGTGATGGACGAAGTCTTCCTTGTAAGAGACTTCAATGCCCGCACTCAGAGCCACGAGCGTGATATCTACGACTTTGACGACCCTGAGATGCTTCGTACCATAGAGGATATGTCTACACTCAGAGCCTCAGCCATCACCACCACACCCACCTCATACGGCCGACACCTACTCCAGATGAGAGAAGCACACCGTCTCAGTATATATAATGGGATGGCAACTTGGCCCACCTCGGGTGGTCTCACCTGCATTCCACCCACGACACCACAAGGGGGCAATGTGGTAGACTATGTTATCGGACCCGTGGAGGCGACACATCTCATCACCTCATTCACTATCCCACCCATACCGATTGGAGCTGATCACGCATATCTTGCCCTATCCATACGTGGCTAACCATGCATATCCCATCCCGTCACCATAAAGCCACATGCCCATACCACCATTCAGTTTAGACATGAGCTAGCACATATCTATAGCTCCCATGTTCGAGAGCGCATCTACTCCCTTGATCCCTCTTCCTCATTGGACACCCTCACCGCCGACTTCTCCTCAATCCTCCACACATCCGCTACTCTCATCTTCCCATACACCACCCACAGCACCGCACATTCGACACAGCTGGGGCATACACCCCAGAATAGATGGTACGATGAGTAGTGTAGGCAAATATACCGACATCTCAGAGCAGAGAGTATCTTGGGATCCATCCCAGAGAGGGAGGCACGACGACAGATGCAAGCCCTCACACGCCGGAAGCGGCGAGCTTTCGAGGAGCGACAGGAGGCAAAGTTGTTGGACCTTCTCATGAGTAGGGATTGTGCCAACGCGTGGAGGGCCCTACGTGAGCCACGCCCACCTACACCCATAGAAGATCCTTAGACTTGGCACACCTATGCCCAGAGGTTATATGATGTCCCAGGACAACCAACATTGCCGAACCCTCCCACACCGCGTCCTGTGACATCCACCGTATTCACGGCGCGCATGGTACAACACGCCATCCATAGGCTACAGCATGGCCGTTCAACAGACCACACGGGGCTACATGGCGAGCACTTTATATACGAAGCAGATGTAGTTTCCCACCTGATCACCCATCTCTTCAACCGTGCTTTGGTTGAGGGATTACCTGACTCGTCGACTATGCATACCATTACGCCTATCCATAAGTCCGACGATATGATGGACCCAGGGAACTAGAGGACTATTATAATAGGCCATATACTGGACAAGATCTATGGGACAATACTAGAGGCAGAGCTCAGTACACACACTGAGGGAGCTTGGATCAGAGCACCCGGCCAAGCAGGCTTCCGCCGCACTTTCTCCACCATCGACCACATCTTAGTGCTTCATTGCGTGATTGAGAGCGCAAAGGCGAGGAAGCAGAGACTATATTGTTGCTTTGTGGATTTCCGGAAAGCCTTCGACATGGTCCCTCGAGAGAGACTACTACGGAGGCTCCCGGAGTTAAACATGCTATGGGCCATCCATGCTTTGTATGCACGAGTCAAAGGCAGGGTACGCTGCCCTGGCGGCCTATCAGACAGCCTTGTATCTCTCTCTCATACCAGTTACTATCCACTTCTTTTATACCCGTTTGCGGTACTCTCACTTTATTTTCCGTTTGGGATCACAGTGGAATGGATCATACTCATGTATATGTTTTATCTCATAGGCCGATTTTGGCCTCTAATAGACGTTAAAAAGTCTTTCTTTCTTTCTCTCTCTCTCTCTCTCTCTCTCTCTCTCTCTCTCTCTCTCTCTCTCTCTCTCTCTCTCTCTCTCTCTCTCTCTCTCTCTCTCTCTCTCTCTCTCTCTCTCTCTCTCTCTCTCTCTCTCTCACACACACACACAAAGAAAGAAAAAGGGCTTCATACAGAGATGGTCGTGTCATCATTGATGGCAAGGTCATCCCATAGGGATTCGCGGCCTGTGAGACACTCGAGGAGATACACCTTGCAGTTTGGAACTGCAATGGAGATCTATGGACACACCCAGAGAGGCTAGAAGAGGTGCACAGAGGCAAAGACATCGTTATGCTAACAGAGACACATGAAAGCCCAGGCCAGAGCCTACCTCAAGTCCACGGTTTCCAATGGGAGTCCACATACAGAGAATGTACACGTCAGCACACCACCAGAGGATCGGGTGGAGTAGCCATACTCTTCAGAGATGGACTTCAGAGCAGGATACAGATAGTCGCACGTGACTCACAGGCCAGATATCTTTGGATTCGACTCCATCTCTCACAGGAGCGGATTATCTTCATAGCATTATGCTACTTTGCTCCTTCTAGCTCTCAATTCACTATCATAGATAGAGAGGAGGACTCACCATACACTTGTTTATCAGAAGAGATTACAGAGTACTCTCCATTAGGGGAAGTCTTCCTGATGGGAGACTTCAATGCCAGGACAGGCAGTGATCAGTGTGAGATATTTGACCCAGAAGACCCACAGATACTGCATACCATAGAGGATGAGTCTGCAGCTCGAGCTTCAGCTGACTCTACATGCACTCACTATGGCACTCACCTACTCATACTAGGCTCTCAACATAACCTCGTTATCTATAACGGGATGGCTCAATGGCCTACCTCAGGAGGATTGACGTGCATACCACACTCAGTCACAAATGGCGGGGGAAGTACAATAGATTATGTCATGGGATCCAGAGAGGCCATCCACTTACTTACCTCATTCACCATCCCACCCATACCCATTGGGGCCGATCACACGTACCTCGCGCTCTCCCTCAAGGGAGATACCCCTACACCCACACCTGGAGCACGCATCCCACATACCACCATCCATTTCACACATGAGCTAGCTCACATATATGCGGCTCAAGTCGAGAAGGATCTTCGTTTGCTTCATCCTGACACTCCACTATCCCTACTCACATCACAGATAGCATCAATCCTTCATACATCAGCCATCAGCTCGTTCCCACACACCATCCATTCTGGTCACACACCTCCTCCCGGGACTATGCCACAACATCGCTGGTATGATGAGGAATGCAGAGACCTTTACCGCCGACTACGAGCTCAGCGAGCATTGGGAAAGATCACAGAGAGAGAGGCCAAGGGACGAATGAAGACCCTCACACGTCAGAAGAGGCGAGCCTTTGAGGAGGCACAGGAGCTTGAGCTATACCATCTCTTTATGAGTATGGACAGTGCTGCAGCATGGCGTACCCTACGACAGCCACGCCCGACCACACCTATTGGGGACCTACACACATGGCATGATTATGCTCAGAGATTATATCAGGTACCTGGGCAGCCTCCCATTACCCAGCCACTTGAGCCTCGCCCTACTAGTTCTTCTCTCTTCACAGCAAAGATGGTTGAGAGGGCCATAGGACAACTAGGACATGGAAGTTCGACAGACCACACGGGATTGCAGAGCGAGCATCTCATATACGCAGCCTCCACTATAGCCCCGTTGATTGCACATGTCTTCAACTGGGCTATAGGGGAGGGCTTCCCAGAGGAGTGGACTATGCACACCATTGTGCCTCTCCACAAATCTGGCGACACCCTGGACCAGGGAACTACAGGACTATCATGATTGGCCACACCATGGCCAAACTATACGGTGCCATACTTGAGGTAGAGCTCAGCTCATATGCAGAGACTGAGGGGCTACGAGCACAAGGCCAAGCAGGTTTTCGCAGAGCTTTCTCTACTATTGATCACATCTTCGTTTTGCGTTGCCTCATTGATGGGGCAAGGGTGCGGAAGAAGAGATTATATTGCTTCTTTGTGGACTTCCGCAAAGCTTTTGATACAGTGCCACAAGAGAGACTCTTTCGACGCCTCCAGAGCTTGGGAATACCATCAGGGATGATTTGGGCCATCTATGCACTCTATGAGCAGGTGACTGGGAGGGTACAGTGTCCAGGAGGTATGTCTGAGACCATTGCTAGCACCATCGGTGTTAAGCAAGGCTGCCCACTCTCCCCCACTCTATTTGGTCTCTACATCGACGAGATTGACCGAGAGGGAGGAGACGGTGCAGACCTCGCAGGTACACATGTCCACATTTTATTATATGCCGATGACATTGTATTGATTTCAGAGTCACCCGAGGGATTACAGCGCCACTTGGATGCCCTCGATGAGTTTTGTACACAGAGGGGCTTGACAGTAAACCTTGGCAAGACCAAGGTCATGATCTTCCACACCTCCCCCATGGTGAGGAATGGAGCAGGATTCACAGCTTGCAGTGGACAGATTGAGGTGGTCACTTCCTATGTCTACCTCGGAGTCACATTCACGAGCTTGCCTTGCCCCTTCACCATGCGACAAGCAGCCACCAATAGACTCACACGAGGATATGTAGCTTTAGCCATGTTAGAGCGGAGATGTCACCAGGCACACTTCCAGGAGCCCCGCACGAAGGGGTGGCTATTTGACACACTAGTCAGACCAGCTATGATGTATGCTGCGACAGTTTGGGCCCTGGGCCTCACAGTCACCCAGTGGAGTGCGATCGAGAGGCCATAGGTACGTATGATCTCGCAACTATTTCCCGGGAAACAGTCAGTGCCACGACTTCATCAGGGCAGAGCTAGCTGCACCACCCATGGTAGTAGATGCACTATTCCAGACTGTCTGCTTTATCCTGAGGATGAGGGAGCTCCCTACAGACAGACTCACACACAGAGCTTTTGAGGCATCTATATAGATATCAGAGTCTAGATATGAGAGAGCTTGGTACACTCAGGTTAGAGTCTGGTTTGATAGTCATGGACTTGATATGGACAGATTGCCTCCTTTTCAGTATGACCCAGACTCACCCCACATCCACCTCTCTCGTCGTGAGAGGAATGTTGTGCTCATATAGGATCTCTGGCAGCTCTACATTAGTCAGACATGGCACACACCACACATGGGATCGAGACTATCACACTACTGAGACAAGTTCTTAGACATACTAGTGGACGGTTTTATCCAGCGACCACGCTACATGGATACTTACATGCCTCATAGCTCGAGGGTAGCGATTGGCCAGTTGAGAGTCTCATCACACCGACTAGAGATTGAGATGGGCAGAGCCGCAGACATTCCCAGAGAGCAGCGCATATGCAGGGTATGTAGAGTAGAGATGGAGGATGAGGAGCACTTTGTATGTAGATGTAGCGCATATGATGACATCAGAGGCAAATACGAGACTCTGTTTACAGGGCAGCCCACCCTCCGAGAGATCATGGACTCTAGAGACCAGCAAAAGCTCCAGCGATTCTTACTAGAGATACAGAGTCACAGAGATTCCCTACTCCAGCCTACTATAGCAGCCCATACAAGAGGGAGACAGAGTCAGCTCACTGACTTCTTTATTCCACGACGTGGAGCAGCCCTCGCCCCCTCAGCTCACACACTGAGAGGGGTGACCCTTCAGCAGGCTCAGACCTCTCGAGCTAGGAGACGACCCCGTGCTCTAGGATATTGGGCCCCAAGACTTCACCGACACCAGATTGCAGAGATCCAGGCCCGTGACTATTGCGTCATGGAGGAGAGACGATCGCGGATGATGGCTGACCCCGTTGCAGCCATGAGGGTGGCCCTGACTCCACCTCCACCTATGTATCACATCTTACACCCGCCCACTAGCACAGGATGGAGCTAGTTAGTCGTTTCATATGCATTTCCATGCTTGTTGTACTACCCTTTTGCATATAGATTATCATAGATCTCGCAGTCCATACACCCCCCACTTCCATGGGTATCTCCACATGCACACTACGGAGATCTCTATCAGCTTTACCAGTTTTTTCAGCACTTTTTTCTTCTTTGATTGACAGAAGATACACCCATGTACATCGCTTTGTCTCATAGGCCGAGTTTGGCCTCCTAATATATGTAAAAACACTTTCTTTCTTTCTTTCTTTCTTTTTTTTCTCTCTCTCTCTCTCTCTCTCAAGACAAGTCCATTTAAAAGCATTAAAAAAAGATGTCAAAGAAGAAGCAATAAAAAATGAATACATCCGCGTACAAGACACACTTGAAGAGGAGAGACCAAGACAAGTCTGACCTCTACATCTGAGAATCAGAGGTCTCCCTGAAGGCACATCAACAAAAATGGATGCATCACAGATATGTAGACAATTAGGATATAGCAATATGCCATTTACTCAGGCATGGAGAAGGGGGAAAGATATTACAAGACCTTGAGCATTGATATTGCACATGGTTTCAACAGAGGAGCGAATAGCCTTCTTCAAAAAATGACAAACATTACGGACTCTTCCAGGAGCATCCCTATTCATGGATGACGACCTCACAAAGATGCAGATAGAACATAGACGAGCATGTATGCCCCAGATCTTACAAGCACGACGAGAAGGAAGGCTTTTTACCATGACGGCAAAATTTTCATCGATAGACATCTTATCAAATAGGGACTCACAGCCTATGAGGCAACACCACACCAAGAGTCACCACTCAAGGGAGTGGTGTGGAACTATAATGGATCACTTTGAACACGGCCAAACTGACCGGAGGAGATACTAGATACTCATGACTTTGTGTGCATCACAGAGACACACGAGAGCCTTGAATGGGGGCTACCTCGCATTGTTGGTTTTCACTAGGAATTTGCATTTAGGACCACAACGTTATAGAGTAAAGCACGAGGGTCGAGGGGTGTCGCCATCATATTTAGACAGGAGATACAGAGCCGGATCCATATCATCGGTAGAGATGAGGAGGCACGCTACATGTGGATCCGCATGGAGATAGCACCGGAGAGCTGGATCTACATTGCCATATGTTACTTTCCACTAGGCCGATCTCGATATGTAGGACAGGACCTTGGGGGACCGACCCGGGACACAGAGTCACCATACAGAGCACTTTCAAATGAGATACTACATTACAGCACCCTAGGTGAATTCTTTCTTACAGGGGACTTCAATGGCCGCACCCAATCACATCAATGTGAGTCGTATGACATGGAGAATCCATAGATCATGAGGGACACATATCTAGATAAGACGAGGACAAGTAGAGTATCAATGGATATGGGTCAGGACACCACTGGGTATGGAAGACACCTCCTTGAGTTAGGGAGTCGACACCATCTCGCTATTTAAAATGGGATGCACCTTTGACCAGGCTCAGGCGGACTTACTTGCTTCCCTCACGGGGAGGCGAGAACACGGCAGACTACATTCTGGGCACCATCTCTAAAGCTTCGCTTATTCCCTCACTAAGTATTGGATGACGTCCACTCGGTGCTAACCACATGTTTATCACATTCACACTTTCATCTCCTATTCCATTAGATCCAGCCCCATTCATTTCGCCACAGGCCACGATACACTTCACACATGAGCTCTCACATGTTTACGAACATGTAGTGAGGGTAAAGCTCTATATTCAGCCTCTGTTGAACTCAATGCAACGTTGGGCTTCTTTTGCTCATCCATAAAATTGCTTTTGTACCTAACATGAAAACATAGCCAGAAGTTTACCTTCTATCATCAACACTCCGTGCCCAATTTGCATCATTCCATGCTCTTACTTGAAGTTCTTCATCATACTTGCATAGCAACCCATGATTAACTGTACTCTTCACATACCTTAACACTCTCTTTGCATGATTGAGATTTGTGTCAGTGGCTGCATGCATGAACTAAGAAGAGCTCCAACTATGTAGCACAAGTCAAGCCCTGTGAGTATAGCATAGATCAATGATCCCACAATGCTCCTGTATAGTGTAAGGTCTTCTAGCTTCTTACCATCTTCCTTGCTTAACTTGACATTTGAATCCATAGGTTGAGCTATCGGTTTGCAATCTGTCATGCCAAACCTAAACAACACATTTGGAAGATACTTCTTTGGCATTCTTTATGTCTGAATGGTAGATAGGCCACCTCCTTGCTTCACATAGGGCTATGAGAGCTCTAATGGTAGCTTTGTTTTCCACAGGGCTAAAAGTCTCCTCATAATCCACCCCTTGTGTCTATGTGAAACCTTTGGCTACTAGTCTAGCCATGTGCCTTGCGAAGCTTCCATTTGCATTCCTCTTGGTCTTGTATACCCACCCGTTTTGGACTATCTTCATGCCTTCCTTCTTGGGTAATAGTTCCCAAGTGTTGTTCTCCTTTAGAGCTTTGAACTCTTCATACATAGCCTTCCTCCACGCTGGTTTGGTCTTTGCCTCCTCATAAGAATGTGGCTCTTGATCTCCAATGACATTCATCATGTATGCATAGTGCTTTGCCATGAAAGAACCATATGTATACCTTTGTGGGGATACACACACCCTCAGCCCAATAAGAGAATGGTAACATACCTTTATTTATGAGACATCCAGCTATCTCAACCAAATGCGTATTCTTCCTCTCTACAACACCATTTTGTTGAGGAGTGTACCTGCATGTAAAGTGCCTCTTTATGCCATTGTCCTTCAAGTACTTTGTGAATTCCTGGAGAAATACTCTCCCCCTCCATCTGACCTTAGTGTCTTGATGTGTGCATCACATTCTTTCTCAACAAGGGACCTAAACTTTTGAACGCATGAAAACACTTCTGATTTTTCCTTGATAACATATAGTCATACCTTTCTTGAGTGGTCATCAATGAAAGTGACAAAGTACCTAGCTCCTCCCAATGAAGCCTCTCTGCTAGGGCCCCATACATCTGAGTGTATAAGCTCCAAGACCTTAGAGGATCTATACTCACTCTTTGGAAATGGCTTCTTTGCTTGCTTACCTAGTTGGCAAGTATCACAAAACTCATGTAGACCTTGGCCTTCAAGATTTGGTAGTCCCTAAACTAAACCTGCTTTGCACATGCTTTTTAACTTGAAAATATTGATATGTCCTCCATCTTATCTTAATGTCTTGATGTGTGCATCACATTCTTTCTCAACAAGGGACCTAAACTTTTGAAAGCATGAAAACACTTCTTATTTTCCCTTGATAACATATAGCCATACCTTTCTTGAGTGTTTATCAATGAAAGTGACAAAGTACCTAGCTCCTCCCAATGAAGCCTCTCTGCTATGGCCCCAAACATCTGAGTGTATAAGCTCCAAGAGCTTAGAGGATCTATACTCACTCTTTGGAAATGGTTTATTTGCTTGCTTACCTAGCTGACAAGCATCACAAAACTCATGTAGACCTTGGCCTTCAAGATTTGGTAGTCCCTAAACTAAACCTGCTTTGCACATGCTTTTTAACTTGGAAATATTGATATGTCCTATCCTCTTGTGCCAAAGATCAATCTCTGCAATCCTTTTGTTACCAATCATCACATAACATACCTTGTTGTGTGTAGGAGCAACATCTAGTGTGAACAATTTGCCTTCTTTCCTTCCCTTGGTTCACCATGCAACCTTGCCTCCTTGCTTCACCATGCACCCTTTTGCATCAAATATAACCTGCATACCTCTCTCTACCATCTGTCCTACAGAGATAGGGTTCTTGGAAATAGATGGAACATGGAGCACATCTTTAAGAGTCTTGACAGATTTACCTTCACCTAACTTCACATCTCCCACATGTGTAATGGGATGTTTAGTGTTATCTCCCGTCTCCACACAATCTTTTGAGCTTGGGACTTGCATATGAACAAAAGATTCCTCTATACATGACATGTGCTTAGAGCATCCAGAGTCTATATACCACTTTGTGTCCTTGAGATCACTAGTGTAGCCATATCTCATGGCTAGGAGGGTCTCCTCATCATCCTTCTTGGAGTTGTTAGCATAGTTCCCTTGCTTGTTCTTCTTCTTGCCTTTGTCATCCTTGAACCAACAATTTGAAGAAATATGATTTTGCTTACCACATATAAAACAAGTTTTACCTTGATGAGGGTTGTTCTTCCCTTTGCCATTCTTTTCTTTCCTTGAAGATGATGCTTTGCTATCTCCTTCTAAATCTAAATCTTCTTCTTTGGACTGCTTCCACTTGCTTTTTCCTGCTTTCCCCTTCTTGTAACTCTTGTCTTTGCCTTTGCTAGCATATAGGATATGCGAGTGACCATCCTTCTTGGATGTGTCTCCTATGGAAACCTCTTCTACTACTAGGTGTGGGATCAACTCCTCAAGAGTTGGTAGAGGATCTCTATACAAGATGGTAGTAATAAGGGGTTTCCACTTGTCTTCCCCTCTCAACCCATTGAGAGTAATCTACACAAGGTCTTCCTCATCTACTTTGAGGCCAATGGATGCCAATTGCTCCCTCAACTCCTTCACCCTCAAGGTGTAGTCAACAATAGATTGACCACTACCCTTCTTCAAAGAATGGAGTTCATTCTTGAGCTACATCTTTCTGCTTCTTGTGAAAGTGATATATATCTTCTCTAAGGCCTCCCAAACATCTCGAGCATGATCAAACTCTAACATATGACAAATCAGTGTTAGAGATTACGTGTGATATGTAGAAGATAGCCCTCCTATTCCTTTCCTCTCGATCCTTCAACATCTTCAATTCTTGATTGGTGATCTTTGGATCTTTGCGATCCACATTGGGCTTATCTCACACAATAGGCCATAAACCTTTGCTCATGAGGTAATTCACGACCCTAAACCTCCATGGTTGATAGTTGTCTTTGTCAAGCAACTCCGCTTTTTGACCTAGATCTGCCATAATGAATGGCAAATTAGGGTTGAACAGAAATATACCTCTTAGCCTTGATGTCCAAGCTTTTGTGTCCTTCTCCTAGAGTCTTCAAAGGATGTTTCCTTCTCTGATACTAACTGATGGAATTTAATCCCTCGTATTTGCACACTAGAAGTGAAATGAACCCAATATCTAAGTCCCTTCATACACCTTTTCTGCTACCCTGTAGCAAAACTCTGATTCACCTTCCCTACACCGATCCAAATCATCTAAGCTTGCCACACTTAGTATGGTTCATAAGCTTTCCAATAAGCTATAGAACACCTCAAATGGATCTGTTTGGGTTAGTCAACAACTCTATACAAAACAAACTATGCAGAGATGTAGAATATGCAGAAATTAAGGTTATAGAGATACACCAATTTCTCTGCACACAAAACTAATATCAAGAAGCCCTCTTAGCGAAAGTAAGACGCATGTATCAGCTACAGAATGCACTTTAAATCTCTTGAATGGGATATATACACAAGGAGTTACAACTGTTTTAAGAAGACTATGTCTATACCTATAAGAGACTGGAGGGGGTGTGAGCTTGATAGCTCCTCCTTACTCCTCCTTACTTCTCTGTGTTTTCCTAGCTTGGAGTGCTGCATTTCAGCTCCTTGAGCCTTGGATGACTCTCTCCTTGAGCCTCCTTGAGTATGTGTATGTTGGTCTTCAATGACCTACAAGACTTCCATGCATTTGATGACTCTTCACCTCCTTTTATAGCTTTTGGATTCCTCTCCTGACTTTTCCACACCTTAGGACTGCCTTACCCGACCTTGAGACCCCCCTAAGTGATTTGAGTTGTGACTTTTGTCCACATTAAGGTTTTTTTATCCCTTTATGCACTTAAAGCTTATGCATAGTTCACACTTTCAACAACATATGCTAAACTAGCCTCTCTAGCAGAGAACCTCTCCCTGACATAATGATAGTGCACCTCCATGTGCTTAGTGCGAGAATAGAACACACGGCTCTTCGCAATTCTCAATGTGCTCTGAGTGTCAGTGAAGATGGTGCTTGAAGAAGACTGACCAACACCCAGACCAGCCATAGGGCATCTCAGCCACACACACTTATCAATCACTGTGAAAGCTTCCCTATACTCAGCCTCATAACTAGAAGTGGCCTCAGTAGGCTGCTTCTTGCTCAACCAAGATATGCATGAGGTACCATGCATGAAGCAAAAACCACTGGTGGACACACGAGTGTAATAGCAACCAACCAAATCAAAGTCCAAAAAAGCACGTAAATCTAGCGGTAGTGATCCCCCCTTGGGATAAAACAATCCAAGTAGTGGAGTACCACTCAAGTAGCAAATCCCTTAATTGCTTGCCAATGCTTGACACCTGGGCAATGCATAAACCTACTCACTGTGAGACAGCAAACCGCATATCAAGCCGAGTTATGCATAAGTAAATCAAGCATCCGACAGTGTGTTGATAGAGAACAGCATCAAATGCATCTCAAGCATCATGAAGACTCAACCGTAAACCTACTTCCATAAGAGTGGAAATAGGTTTACAATCTTCACGGCCAAAACGCCGCAATTATGTATCAATATATTTTGTTTGATACAAAGCTATTCCGCCATCAACTTGCATAAACTGAATGCCGATGCAAATGCCCCAAATCTGACATCTCAAATGAGGCATGCAAGTCAACCTTAAAATCAGCAATATGCTTCTCATTAGGACCAGTGAGCATCATGTCATCAACATAGACAACAATGATCAAAAGCACATCATTTGCATGCTTCACATATAAGGTGTTCTCAGCTTGATTGTTCTCAAAACCATGTGCAATGGACACTTTGTTTTCATGCCCTTGTGCACAAAACCACGGGGCTGAAAAACATACACTTCTTCATGTAAGTCACCATTCGGAAATGCAATTTTAATGTCCAATGCCCAACTAATGTACATTCCAACCATGATTAGCTTCAAGTGCACAGGTGCTATGAGCCGTAGTCATTCAGCATGTGAGAGCAAAGGTCTCATCAAAATCACTGCCTCTTTCTTGCGCATAACCTTTTGCAACAAGCCTAGCCTTATGCTTGTAAACTATAGATTTTGCATAATCTATGAGCTTATACAGGGCACAAAAAATGTGAGAATCAATAATAACATCGCCATTTGATAGATCATGAATTGTACATCTGTCATCAACAAATTTCACAACCAAGCCGATCTTGGCTAATGCTTAAACTGACAACAAATTTTTCTTGATCCCAAGCTCAAACAAAGCATCTGACCATGTGAAAGAACTACCATCAAGAAGTTAATATGTTTGATTGCCCCACTATCAAAGTACCAAACATTTGAGTCTACCGCAGATATACACTATTTATGAGAAGATGGATCATAACTCCAAATAGTGGTAAATGCCCATTCTTCATTCTGCATTAGCATACTCTGTTTAAAGTGTAGAGATCTCTCCAAGAACCATACCAACGTCTTTTTTCGTTCTCTCTTTTGCAACCAGTTTTGGACGACTCTTTGACATGATCATATCCTTTATAGTATTTGCAAAGTAATTTCTTCTTTTTTGATTTTTCTCATCTTTGACTTCCTTTTTCGACTTTGCAAAATTAGCAAATTTTTACTTACTAATAGATGAGCCCCATTTACCTTTGCTCTTCTGACAACATGCATAATGGATCTGTTCTTTCTCGATTGATCTTCTTTGAATAAAACAGAGTCTAACTCCTCAAATGTTAAGGCGTTTGGATTGCCTTTCATCATCAATTGAAGAGTAGAAGCAAAACTCTAATATGAATCCAGAAGACCATTAAGAAAATTTTGCAAAAGTGAACTATTGGGTAAGACTTCATCGGTAGAAATGAACTCTTCCTTCAAATCTTTGATCTTTGTCAAAAAATTGTCCACAGAATCTCCTTCATTCATATGCTCACTCTCTAACTGTTTTTGGAGGTATGCAATATGAGCCTAATTTCTTGCATTGTACAAATTGGTAAGTGTATCCAAAGCATCCTTTGCTGTTTTGCAAGAGAAAATGCGAGGGATAATGGTACATTTGACAAAGAAGGCTATCAATGCATGTGCTTGAGCACCTCTTCCATCCCAACGAAGATGTTATGCACTACGTGCAGAAGGAAATGAAGCACGAACAAGAATTTGAAGATCATCATCGTCAACGCCATCTATATCACCTTCAATAATTGTATTTGCAAGTGTAGTAGGTCGTTTTTCAACACCTTGCACAATATTCCAGAGTACTTTCGCAACCAATACATGACGAATCACATATGCCCATAATGGATAATTAGTACCATCCAATCTATCCGCTACAGCCAATATATATATAATACATCATTTCCTTCAGCCATGGCCACTGACTAAAATACCATAATGCAGAAAAATGATTGTATCTCAAAAGGTACTACCCTGTGGAGCTATGCTAGATCTGTAGCCGACTTCGAGGCGCCCGTACTAGCGAACTCAAACATGTATATATGTTTCACACAAAAGAAAGAAATTATCTACGCAGGTGCTTCGATCGTGCATTTGGAGGCCGAAACCAGCTCAGATCTTGATTTAAACACCACACTGCAAAGCTGTTTTGAACTCCTAATTGCCCTAAGTATGCTCATCAATTTTCGTGCGATTTGAGAATGTGACCGAGGGTGTGTCGAGGACGCCCTAGATGAAGGGACGGCATGTTCTGATACCAATTGTTGGAGTTTGAGGTCTGCGGAAGACCACGAACATCACAAGGAAGAGAAAGAAGCTTGGAGCACAACACACAATACTAAATGCATTACCCAGTGAATGTACAAAGATAAGTAACCCGTCAAGGTTATAGGCGTATATACAAACAAGGGAAAAAAACCTCCTAAAGAGAAAAAAAAGTGCCTCGGCAGTCCTAGTGTATTCACACACATCACTACTGAAGTATATCAACAAGGAGGGGGAGAGAGAGAGAGAGAGGAGTATATTTGAGAATGGGCTGTAGGGAAGCGAGGTATCAAAGAGCTAATCTCTCATGTGATTCAAGCCACACATCATCATCTTCATCCTCGGATAGATTTTCAAATTTTTGCACAAACCTCTGCAAAGAGAAGCAAAATGGAAGGACTCATCGAGACTTGCGGGGCCACCAAATCTAAAATCAGTCCCTTCCATTTGAACATTAGCCATGTACTTAGGTTGACCATCCCACCTAATAGGAAAAGGCTTCCGACCTTTGTGCATGTGCCATTTGCTTGCAAAGCCTGTATGTCTTCCATCTCAGCTTATTCCCACTTATTCTTTGCATCATATGATATTTGCCTCTAAGCAAAAAGCTCTTCCTCATGTCAATCTGTGAAATACTGTTGGGAAGGATCAAATCTTCACAAGATTCCCCAAACTCTGGTTGATTTCTTACCTGCTGTCCCACATTCTTTGAAGTGAGCTTCATCAGAAGGGATTTAAAAGTCTATTGCAGGTTCTTAATGTCCATCTTCTGCAGCTCTTTCATCCCTAATTTCTGCATTTCTATCTGAATGCTAATTACCTTTAATACGATAACAGTTGTCAGCGCATAGCCATATAATGTATTGAAATGTCTTACTGAAGATACTGTCCTTTTAAGTCATTTAGCAGAAGATTTGTTTCTCCCTTTTCCTTTCCCTCTCTCCCCCTCAACAGCATTCCTAAGTCGATTTATGCATCTTCACATATCATGGTTGTCTGCCATAAAAGACTAATGTGCCGAAAATGAGTGGTATAAATATTTTACACGGTCCCTTTCATATCCGAGAGGGTAGGGAGAAAATCAGGCATCCAGTTCATGAGTAAATCATCTCCACTATTTCCATAGAATCTGATTAATGAGATACAGATATCTTTGAATCGTGATCAATTCATCATTAGAAACTTCCATTGTCACACACAAAAACCTGAACTGTAACCAGAAAATGCAAGTGTTACTTCCTTTCACTGTCAAAAAACGGGGGCTTCCGCCTACAGTAACTAGCATCACAATCCCGGAGAAAAAGGGTATGGCTAGCTGCATAAAATCAAGAGACAGTTGTTCCAAGCCCCAACTTTCTTTTCGTTGTTTAATTCCCATTATAAAGAGCTACACAAAAAAAGCAAAATGGCCTTAGCTAAAGCGCAGATACAAATAGTATTTCTGCCGGGATGCCCCAAGCTGGACCTTAAACAGTACATCATGTCTCACATGCAAGAGTTTGATGGTGCGAAAGCAAGCGTGTTTAATGATTGAAGAAAACCTATATTGCGATCAGACAGGGTTATTGAGCCATCGCAGGTGGAGCACACCGTTAATGATCAACAAACTGCACTTGATCAATGCCCACGCATACAGAAGCAGCAAGTGTACGATCAAGCTCACTTTTTTGAAAAATTAGTAGGTTCATATTTGACTTCTTTATTGAACTTTAATGGGTCGTTACCTCTGTAAACAGGTAATGAGTTTATTAATTCTAAACAGCTTATAACGATGGCCATTACAAAGCTTAACAAGCTATTACCTTGCCATTATACAAAGCAACTGGCGTTTCAGAGGGGAAGTTGCTTGTGGCGCTGGTACCAATGCGAGGACCTACGGGGCGCCCCTTACCACCACCAGGCCTCAGGCTGACGTATTGATCTGAATGCATCAGAGGATTTGCAGCTATTTGGAAGTTAAGAAAGGATCCACGAGATCCTCGAGTGCGGCAGTAAGATCTGTGAGCTCAAGGAACGCTAAAGTGCAATGGAAGATGTTCTGTCCCTATAAGCTGAACGATTGATACGAGCTCGTTCCGTTTTAGGTGTCTTCTATAGAAAAATGGGTAATAGCAATGACGGTGGGCAATGGCAATGACGATGTCTGTCATCCTTTCTCGCCCTGCATAGGGAAGAGAGAAGAATTGGGAGGAGGTCTTATTCAGCAGGGAGGCTGAGAAGCCGCAGCCTGCATAGGCCTTGGAAATAGGCCTGACTATACGTCACCCATTTATATGCACTATTGTAGCACACATCTTCTTTACTCCCTGCCACATGGTCTGGTCTTACAATATGTCGATCGGTTTCTTCACGCTTTTACCCATAAGCACTTTACTCCGGAAAAGATCCTCATTCTAGGAATGTAGGGAATCCAAACACATTAACAACGGATCAGACTTTTTTTTCTTTTTTTTTAGACAGTACAATGAATTGGAAACACACTCACACATATGTCCAGCCAAGACTTGAACTCAGGACTTCTCCAGAGACTCAAGACATCAAACCACTAAGCTATGAAAGCTTATACAAATCAAACTTTTTTGCAATCATGCCTGCATGAAGATATGGAACAAAGCCAACAGTGATGCTATGAGACATGAAACAAAGCATGTTTTGTGATAGGTTGTATTCATTGAAGGCTCGAATTTCATGAGGCATGGATCAAAATTGATGCAGAAACGAACATTTGTGTGATTTGGTGCTTTGAAGAAGTAGAGCACGTAGTTTGATCAAGCAAATTTTTTTTGTTGAAGTTGGACATTTTATCTACTCTTTTATTAGATTTGAAATTTAAAAAGAAGCACTCAGATAGCCCTTAGAGACTCTCTTTATCTTTCATTTTTTCATTTTTTAAAGGAAGTTCAATCAAAGTTTAATCTCTCTGGGCTTGAATGTATTGAAAGAGTAACTTTACAAGTGAAGGGCATAGTAGCCGTGGGACTCCATATGTCCCACAAAGCAAGGATTAGACTACCAAAGCATCATAAGAAAAATGTTACCTAAAGACATCTAGTTTCATCGGCCCGAGGGCATCACAAGGATAAACTGGCCACACTAGCCCAAGCATGTCGAGTAGCCCACAAAAATGGAACACACAATTTCTACCTCAAGAGGTGAGTGCCCAACCAACTTGCCTACAAATCATGGATTTTAATTTTTTAAGGAGTCAATCTTCAAGTATTTAATCTTAAACTTTTAGAATTTTAGTTCATAAATCAATGTGTTCATTACTACATGCACGCTTGACAAGAAACTTTTTCTTTGTGTGTGTTGAACTCATGGACATGTTCTATATACATGGATAGTAAATTAAAGAAAGGCTTCATGTCATGTAGATTCTAGTGATAGCACATTAAAGGTTGGCAAATAATTTTGTGACTTTGCTATCTTAGGTCCCTTTAGTTAGTTGAAAAGGGAAACATGCACAAATTTCCTCTCCACCTCCATCTACCAAACTCTAAACTGAGGTTGGATTCACATATAATTGTTGGAAGTGTCAAGGTAGACATCTCGGTTCGAGGCAAAACGATGGAAGATGGAGGTGTTCCAACTTCCATAGGTCCTCTCTTCAGAGACAAGGATGGAACAAACGATGGAAGATGGAGGTGTTCCAACTTCCATAGGTCCTCTCTTCAGAGACAAGGATGGAACAAATAGATGGATAAAATATGTGAGCATGAAAGTGAAGGAAATAGTGTGTCTCTAATAACAAAATCTCTCTCTCTCTCTCTCTCTCTCTCTCTCTCTCTCTCTCTCTCTCTCTCTCTCTCTCTCTCACATGTTCACCTATTGAATACAAAAATGGTCCCAGACTTTCTTCCTTTACGTTATCTTTTCTCGATTACTTCTTAAGGAGCAAGAATGCTTCAAGAACCCTCTTTTATAACTAATTTGTTAAATAAAATAGTGTTATTTTTTGCATATGTGGGATGTCTTTATGATGAAATTCAAGTAGTATCTCTCATATAGATGTTGTAATATCATTGTCTGCATGTGTGTGCATCTATCTAGTAGACGAACCAAGTAACTTTGAACCATGAGTGGTGGAGTTGGTTGGTGTGAGGTGTGACCCATTTCAAGGACTTGAGGTTCATCAATCATGGACTCATTGTTTAGTTTTTGTGAGGAGAGAGTTGTATGTATCTTGTCTCTTCTCTCTTCTTATTTTTGTCTGATAAAGTGATTCAATGGATGCGCCTTTGTGTGTAAAGGCAACCAAACCTACATTCTTTCATGCTGAAATGAGATGCCCATTTTTGAAAAGCAAGAAAACATTAAATCATGATAGAGAAGAAACTACAAATATTCAAACACCAACAAAAGAATCTTGGGCTCATGGGAAGTTTTGCCCTTATGATTGACCTTGGCTTGTGGGGCGATCTCTTAGTGAGCTCTTTTGTTTAAAGAACTATGGTGTGCCTTTTCAAGTGGTTCTCAATGTTTGCCTCGAACAAAACAACACCCTCCAAATTTCCTTTATGGTTGAAATTCTCCAACTTGCCACTTTACCTATATAGGTTTATCAATGAGATTGTTGCCACAGTCACATGACCAATGCAAAGAAGATGTTGGGGGTCCTATCTACGAAGGTGCCCCACACTCTTTTAATACCTGATTGCACCTACAAATTTGTTTGAAGGCAATCCTAAACTTAGGTCTTCCATCCCCTATCAGCATTTGCATTGGCGAGGGAACATTCTTGAGCAAGAAGTTATTCAAAGGATCTACCAATTGCGTGCTTTCACAACCGATTGCATGCTTTCACTACTATTTTTAGGGCCACAAAATTAAAGAGTGTCCCCTAAGAAAAGGGGCCAAAAAAAAAAAAACCAAAATTGAGGTTCCGATCGCGGACACCTAGCTAGTTGGAAATCTTTTGAACACAAGAAAAATATTGATTGAAACATCCAAAAATTAAAGAAAATTCGGATGGATTCATAGGATTTAAAAGAAAAAAGGAAAGAATCCCTAAAAAGGTTATAGTAGAAGAAGCATCACGCTTGTTGGAGGGCCTTATTCTAGAAAAAGAGGTAAACCTTTTTAAGCCTTATGCTAGAAGAAGAGAAGACAGTCCAGATAATGAAAGCTCCATCATTGGCTCAATTGTCTTGGATTCTTATGCCAATAAGGTTTGCAGCCGTGAGGGAAAGGCTCCTCTCTTAAGATTTCATTACCATGGAAGAACCCCATCAAAGGGAAACTAAGTACAAATAGTAGTCCTTGTCCTAAAAAAAAGGAGAAGGAAGACCAAGAAGAACATAGATAAAACCTTGAATCTTAAAGACCAAACCATCCAAAAATGATTGTCTCTCTTTCGATGTTTGTGGGCCCATGGATCCTACACATGTTTTGATCATTGGGCAATGGCTGAAGGATAATAATATAAACTTGGACTTCATATGTCTTGAAGAGGAGGACCTCTTGAAACACCCAAAGTATATTTCGATGCAACATTGTTGGGTTCCTGTAATGTCAGATAGAAAAAGGCTTAGGAGTATGAATTAATCATAATCCAATGAGGGAAGTGGTTATTCCTGACACTAGACAGGGAAAGAGAATAATTTTCCTCAATGTAGATAGAAGGGAAGAGAAGGAGTCTTGGGAGAGACTCATTTTGGTGGTCATACCTCCAACATGGTTGTGTGGTTTGAGAGTAAAGTACCCTCTATATTTTTTTTTTTAATAAAAGGAAGTTCGGCCTTAGCCTAATCTCCCGGACTTTGATTAAAAGAAAAGAGAAAAATTACAAGTGAATGGGACTAGTGCCCATGGGACCCCCCAAATCCCACAATGCAGGGGAGGAGTATGTCAAGCTAGAGGGCATTACAAATGAGGCGGATAAATCTATCATCACCCTCATGTGGGACCCAATTGGGTTTTAACTTGTTGTTTTCGAGGAGATAAATACAGTGGTGTCTAAACGGTGGAGATCTCTTATCTCGGGAGATTCTTTTACCTAGAAGAAACAAGGATTTCTTGATCGACCATTCCTTAGGAGTTTGGCCAAAATTGATAGCACATCGCTCCCTCCAAATCTTCCAAAGAGTCTCACCCCTGATGGCATTCCACAGCCTCGATGAGCAGCCGACTGCCTCACCCAGAAGCACCTGTTGCCAATTGATTTGGTTCGTGAGTCTCAATACGCGGGTCACATGATGCCAGATAACACGGGACTTGGGGCAATGGGAGAACAGGTGAGCTAAATCTTCGATGCATCGATGGCAACGCTTGCACCATGGCGGCACACCACAGATTTTGTTAGCCCTTGCATTGGACCAGATACCTTTGTGCAAGATTTGCCACATGAGAACGGACTTTTTGATCTCAATTAGGGGGTGCCAAATAGACATGAACTTTAGTTCCCATCGAAGTTTGGTCCAAGAAAGGCACCATCTCTTGTTAAGAGTGTGATGAAAATCTAAGTTCTCTTTGAGTTTGGGGATTCTGGATAGTTTCTTTCCATTGCTCCATTTGAGGCCCTCCAAGCAAGGAAGATCCTAACCACAGAGAAGGCGGGTAGTTGAGCGGTCCCAAGCTAAACACCTGCCTTGAAGAAGAGTCCATTCCTCAAGGGTAACTCTAAGTCTCGGGTCCAAGTCTGCGAACCTAATCCACTGGCTGGTCTCTTGTTTCCAGAGTTGTTTCCACTGTTTGGACCCCTTATTCCATAACCACTTTGCAGTTTGGAGGTTCCAAGACTCCACCCCCCTAATGCCTCCGATTGGAAACCAGATGGAGTCATTTTGTCTTATCCCAGCTGCCCACTTCCACTCCTGACTTATTCTGATGAATTGTTTGGCCTTGTTCCAACTCTTCCATAAAGAACACACGAGGCTAGAGCCTTTCGGGGACACCGAGTGGGGGGAGAACAAAAGCGTGAGAATCCCTATGTCCTTCCAACCAGGATGGCCGACTAAGGTAAGGTCTTTCGTGTTTCTGAAAATCAATTTAGCCCAAGAGGATTCACTATTGCTCCAAGCCTTGATAAGCCACTTTGTCGCTAGCTTGTCAGCAAGTCCAGCGATATCCAAAATTCCCAAGCCCCCTGAGTCTTTCGGGCTAATGCAAGTTTCCCATTTGATTTTGGGAATCCCCCTCCTGTTGGGGTGCCCAGTCCAAAGGAAGTTTCTGTAGATTCTTTCCACTTTGGCCAAGTCTTTCTCCTTAGGTCTCCAGCACGAGATAAAGTAAATAGTTGTAGAAAGCATAAATGTGTTAACAACCATAGCACGCCCTGCCAAGTTGACTTGCATACCTTTCCAATGATTTAGTTTGCTATCCAGCTTGGATAGCACCCACTTCCAACATTGGTCCATTGAGATGTCGAATCCCATCGGAATGCCGAGGAGACGGAAGACTTGACCTCTAGGGATAACTTGACACCCCTTATCTAACAACAATTGGGGTGTAGGTCTGTTGATTGCTCTAAAAGCAGTTTTAGCATGGTTGATTTTCGAACCGGGCGCCACACAAAAGGTGTCGAGGCATCGCCAAAACACCTCAATGCTGTTTAAATCGTTATGCACAAAGGCATTCATGTCGTCTGCAAAGAGTCTCGCAATCATTTGGCTATGATTCAGAGGTAGGGAAAGACCCTTAAGATTGCCAACGTCCATGTGATGCTTTAATAGGCAACTGAGTCCATTTGAGGCAATAGCAAAGAGTAATGGAGCCAGAGGGCAGCCTTGCCTGATTGATCTTTTTAAATGGATGGGCTCAGAGAGCTTACCGTTGATGTTTATTCTGGTCGACGTGTTTCCAAGAAGAGTGGAAACCATCTTCGTGAACTTTTGGCTGCATCCAAGGTCTTTCAATGATTGAAGAATAAAGTCCCATTCCAATCTGTCATAAGCTTTGTCAAAGTCAATCTTAATGAATATGAGATCTTGTGCAGACTCCTCAGCAAATGCAAGGCCTTCCCAAATGTCGACAATTGCTTCAAGTATAGATCTTCCTTTGATAAAACCTTTCTGGTCCTCACAAAGCCATGACTTTAAATGACAAGAGATTCTGTTGGCGATCACTTTTGCAATTATCTTGTATCCTGTTTGGAGCATGGTAATCGGTCGCCAGTTTCCAATTTTGTTCTTATCTCCCCTTTTGTGGATTAACTTGATGACTCCATTATTAAGACACTTAGGGAGGGCACCGAAGGAAAGAGTCTCTTGCCACACCAGTCGCAGTGGGGTGGCCACCTTATGTTTGAAGGACTTGAAAAACTCGTTGGTGAGGCCATCAGGACCCGGGCTTTTCCCATTGGGAAGAGCATCAATAACCTCGATAATTTCATTCTCGAAAATGTTAGAATCCAGCAGAGAAATCATGTTCGGTGGGATTCTAGATTGAGCAACCCTAGAGATGGTTGCCATGGAGTCACGCCTGTGCGGGGAAAGAGGAGCCGAGACCCCGAGAAGATGGGTAAAGTGCTCGACAATGATAGATCTATTCTCAGCTTCCGTGCTACATTCGATTCCATTGTTATCGACCAATAAGGGGATGGATTCCCTAGCTTTTTTCCTTTTGAGGATGTTACACATCTCTTTTGATGGTTTGTCAGCCTTCCCTACCCACCAATCTTTGAAGAATATTTGAAGATTTTTCCTTTGAACCTCCTCCTCTAATCTAAGTCTTCCCCTGATTTTCAAAAGACCTTGCTGGCATTGTAAGTTACCTTTGTTGACCTCTTCTTCAAGCCGTGAGAGCCTCTGGTACACCGTTTCTCTTCTTTTTTTCCGGATATCTCTTATAGCCTTTTGAGTCCTTATCAGAATTTTTTGCGTCCTTTCCACCGCGCTTCTCCAACACTTAGCCGGTTCATTACAGTAGGCAAAGGCTTCCACCCACATTGTAGAAATTTCTTGGTGGACAGAGGGGAGGGAAAACGATGTCAGACAAGCATGAAACCAAGGGGCTTTCTGGAGCATGGGAATCCGTTTGAAAGATAGAGTAATCGGGTAGTGGTCCGAGATAGTCAGGTCCATGTGTTGGGAAATCGAGGGAATACCCCACTGGAGGATGGTGTTTTGATCGATGTAACATCTATCGAGTCTTGGTTTCCTCAAAGAGTCCCCCAATTGGAGATTTGACCACGAGAACCCCTTCATGTCTTTCACCTCGACCAGGTCGAGGTGGAGCTTGATTTTGTCCCATGTCTCTTTCTCCTGGCCGTCAATAATTTTTCCCTTGTTATTCCATCGGTCCTCAGGAAACTCAACCATGTTGAAGTCCCCACAGATCAGAACATTATGTGAGAGGGAGTCGAGGGAAGCCCAAGTATCAATTCGATCGCTTCTCCATTAGGGGCATAAATTGAGACCACTGTGAACTGAAAAGGGAACCCGATAGAGGCATCAATCCAACAATGATTTTGACCTTCAAAAGTCGAGGTCACACTGGAAGACAAGGAGTGACTAATACCGATCGCAGCACCCCCTACCCCCCTAGGGTGAGAAGTGGAGAACCAAAGGTGGTTCAGAGAAATGCATTTAAGCCATTTCTGGAGATCCTCTCCGTCGATTTTAATCTCTTGTAAGGAGATAAACTCTGGGTTGAGGCACTTGTCTTTAAAACACTGGCCAAGAATCACTGCTCTTGATGGGTCGGACAAGCCCCTGACGTTTAGTGATGTGAATTTCAATATTGATGGTTGCCCTCTTTGAGGGGAGGGACCTGATCTTTTTTCTTCTTGTGATCTTCTTTTTTCCTCCCAACTTCTTGACTTAGGATCCTACTCTTGAGGGGGCTCTTCCATGGGAAGCCTGATGTTTTTTTTCCTTTAAGCTTTGACTTTTGTTGCGGTAATCTTGGAAAGCAAACCGGAAGGGTAGGACCAAGGAAGGAGCTTTCACTATCTGGGTTGTCTTCATTGCTAGTCGTGAAGCCTTCCTCTTTACTCGTGGTGTAACCTTCTTGGTTGTCTTCTTTGCTGGTAGAGCACCCAGGGGTATTTTCAGTGGGGTCTTCTTCATAATGGTTGTCCCCTGGGAAATCGACCTCATTAATCTCCTTTTCTAGGTTACTGTACATGTTATTCGAAGGAGCAATTGTCGTAGTGTTCCTTGTTGTTGGTCTTCGAGGGCTAACTTTCCTCTTGCGTCTTACTTCAATGAATCCTTCTGAATCCGTCTCAGCAACGCACATTCCCTCTACTTCCTCCATCGGAGGGGGATGACCCCGAGTGTCAACTTGAGGGAGAGGATCCAGGGTCCCATCTGGTTTAAGCTTGTTTTTATTGGTACTTTTCTTCACGAGACAATCTTTGATCCTATGACCTTGATGCCCGCAATGGAAGCACGCGTTTGGCAAGTTCTTGTAAGTAACCTCCTGTGTCCAAGTCTTACCATCTCCACAGTTTATGGAAATTTTTGATGGAAGGACCTGGTTCAGGTCTGTTTCAACGCAGATCTGTGAGTGCCATCTTGCATTGAAAGAATGTTGAGCACAAACGTAGATTAGCCCCCCCATATCTTCTCTTGAGGCCATCGGGTGACCGATCGGAGAAACGATTTCACGAAGAAATCCATAAAGAAAGTATGGCAGATTGGGAAGCTCTACCCAAAGTGGGTAACGAAGAGGCTTTGATCTGTTCGGAACAAAGTCTGAGGTCCACTTAAATAGGCAAAGGGTGGACCGGCCCACTTGCCAAGAGCCGGCTTGCAGGGCTTGGAAGGCCATCCCTTCATTCTCAAACACTAGAAGAAGGTGATTCGCCGGTAGGAATTGACATTTGCACACTATTAGGCCACGTGGGAACCACTCATTGCGAAGCCAAATTCTCACACGTTCTAGAGGGGGCCTAGGGCCAAAAACTTGACCGATCAGACAAGTTTTCATCAATTCTTCTTGCTTTGCCACCACAGAATCTTTACACAAAGAAACCACTAGGGGGTCGACGTCCGATGAGGCAGAATCTGTCCCGAGGGGGCACTGTGACTCTGGTGGGGCCATGTTGCTCAAGACCAGCGAGGGAATAAATGCCGACATAAGAGAGAAAGGTCTTGAAGAAACAAGAAATAAAAGGGATTGGTTCCCTGTCAGTTGGCTAGTTCTCTATCCGTCGGCTAGTTCCCATGACAAGATTGCATGGGAATTGTTTAAAGAAACCCATGGTGTATGTTGCATTGGCATCAGAGCCATGAGAAGATCCTAAACAAATGTGCCATTGCAAGCACGCGAGCATGTGTGTGTAGCCTCAACCACCTAACATATGTCTACAACAATGTGTCAAAGGACACATGATGGAAGGGCTTATATAGCCTACGAATCCACCTATAGTTGCATTTGTGGGATTTATCAAAGTGGTAGGAACCTTAATTTGGGGGCTGAATGAGGAAAAAAGAAGCCAAACTTGGTTGCATATTTCTAGGTATTATACATGAATTTTTATGAAAATCTTCATTTTTGGGAGAAAGAAAAGAGAGGGTTTTACAAGAATGGTATGAGAAAATTGGTGCACACATAAAACACAAAGGGTATTGTTACCGTTATTGTCCATGTTGAAGGTCAAATGGTCATCGAGAAATTTTTTATATGTTCGTTAATAAAACATATAGTGGCATGGTCAACCACAGACTCAATATTTGATCACATTTGTAAAACCTAGGAAACCTGAGTTCATATTATGTAGGTCTACATATATCTGTAGGTATGTGCAGAGCATCGTGCTCGTTGTTAGAAGCTTAGTTTCTACTATGAGGGCATCATTGCGGAGCTCGTGCAAAGGAGAATCCATTGTGGTGCATCCACATTGCACAACTTCATTGATATCAGAGTTATATAAAGCAAAGGTTTTTTATGTTGTATGAGTGGAGTGAGCACCCACCCACTTGTTGGTTTTTTTATGGATTCCTCCAAGGCTTGTGATTAAGGTGACAACCAAGGCATAAACCTTGGCATACCTTGTCATTCGAGTCACTGAAGTCACCATTGACATTGTTGGCACCATTGAATGCATGCAAGGAAGCACTCCAACAATCAAGGAAGACAAAGTATAGCACTTCCCAGGAGGTCACGCATTCCAATAGTGTGCCCCCCAAGGACATGAACAAGAGCCTTTCCATGAACTTTTTGGAACCGTGGTTCTAAAGTTAAAGAGAATGGAGCTTCATGCTTATCATAGGTATTAGTATTTCAATTTTGAAAGGGTCCGTCTTTGACGGAAGGAATGAAGGATTTGCAAGTCAAGCCCTATGAGCAAAATTACATGTATGGAGGTTATGATAAATATAATCTCATTTATAATCAAGAATTAAATTCTCTCAAAATACAACAAAGCATATATTGTATGTATCTCCAAAAATAGCTCTCTTGCATGATTTTACATAACTTGTAGGTGTTATTTCAATTAGTAGCCATTTTGGGAAAGGTAAATGAAAAGGTTTTTTTTGTAGATTGGTGGAAAAAAACATGCATACATATAGTATAGTTCATGGAATTCTATTTACAATCAAGAAATCCAAAATTGTTCATGTAGGATGGGAGTTTGAGGCTCCACAAGATTGTCTTCCATCACTATTTGAGAAAAAATCCAACACCTAAATTTAATAAATTCCCATTTTGAGGGAGGGGAAAAAAGGTGCATTAGATATGGATGGTGTTGATATATTTAGGTAGTGATGTGTGTGAACACACTAGGACTGCCGGGGCACTTTTTTCCTTCTTTAGGAGGTTTTTTTTTTTCCATCTTGTATATACGTCTATTGTCCTAGTGGGCTACTTATCTTTGTACATTCTCTAGTAATACATTCAGTATTGTGTGTTGTGCTTCAAGCTTCTTCTTCTTCCTTGTGCTGTTCGCGTGCTTCCGTAGACGTCTAACTCCGACAGTTGGTATCAGAGCAGGTCGTCGCTTCATCTAGGGCGCTGTCGACACTCCTCCGTTTGCAGTCTCAGATTTGCGCAAAATTTGGTGAGCATACTCAAGGTGTTTCAAAGATCAAAACTGCTTTGCTCTATAGTGCCGAAATCACGGTCTGAGCTTGTGTCGGCCTCCGAACGCACTATCATAGCGCTTGTGTAGGCTATTTCATCTTTTTGTGCCAAAGGTATATACCAGTTTCTGTTCGCCAATATAAGCGTCTCGAAGTCTGCTACAAGTCTAGAAGAATTCGTCTCGGCAATTCTGTTCAACTTTTTGAGATAAAGTCAATTTTCTGCATCAAGGTATTTTAGTCACCAGCCATGGCTGAAAGAAGTGATGTATTACGTATGTTGGCTGTTGAGGATAAGTTGGATGGTACCAACTACCCATTATGGGCTTATATGATGCGACATGTATTGGTTGCAAAGAAGATGATATAGTGCAGATTCTTGTTCATGCTACTGTTTCTGCTGCACCTACTGCAGAGCAGATTCGTTGGGATGGCATAGATGCCCATGCACATGCATTGATAGCTTTGTCTGTCGAACGTGCCATTATTCCTCATATTCACTCTTGCAGAACAACTAAGGATGCTTGGGATACACTTACCACATTGTACCAAGCTAGGAATGAGGCTCGTGTTGCTTACCTCCGAAAATAGTTGGAGAGTGAGCACATGAATGAAGGTGATTCTATGGACAGTTTCCTAACAAAGATCAAAGACTTGAAGGAACAGTTGATTTCTACTGATGAGGTTATACCAAATAGCTCACTTGTGCAGACCATTCTGAATTGTCTTCCTGATTCATATCAGAGTTTTGCTTCTACTCTTTGGTTGATGATGAAAGGCAATCCAAATTCCTTGTCATTTGAGGAGTTAGTCTTTGTTTTATTGCAAGAAGATCAGTCCAGGCAGAACAGGTTCATTATGCGTGTTGCAAATCAAGATTTCTTGGCTAGTCAGAAGGGCAAAGGAAAATGGAGTTCTTCTACTAGTAAGCAGAAATCTGCAAATGCTACACATTCGAAGAACCAAGACAAAGATGAGAAAAAATCAGAAAAGCAGAAATTGTTTTGTAAGTACTGTAAAGGAAATGATCATATCATAAAGAACTATCCAAAACTGGCTGCAAAAGAGGCAAAGAAGAAAGAGGCTGGAATGGTTGTTGCAGAACCCTTTACACCAAAAACGGAGTCTGCTAATCTTGTGCAAGAAGAAGAATGGGCGTTCACTACTGTTTGCAGTTTTGACCCATCTTCTCATGAGCAGTGCATGTTTGTAGTAGACTCAGATGTTTGGTACTTTGACAGCGGGGCGACCAAACATATTACCTCGCAGCGCAGTTTCTTCTCTTCACTTGAGCCTGCCCCTACAGGGAATACTGTTACATGTGCCAACAACTCCTCTTATCCTGTTATGGGAGTTGGTAAGATCATTTTGACTACTGCTAATGGTAGTTTTTTCACTTTGTCAGATGCTTTATTTGTGCCAGGGATCAAGAAGAATCTCTTATCAGTTTTTGCATTAGCCAAGATTGGCTTGGTTGTGAAATTTGTTGATGACAAATGTGCAATTCATGATATGTCAAATGGTGATGTTATTATTGCTTCTGGCATTTTATGTCATGGGTTGTATAAGCTCATAGACTATGAAAGATGTGAAAATGATTTGGCATGTGCAGTAAATGATTCTCATGCTATGTCAGATGCAAAGCTTTGGCATGCACGCTTTGGTCATCTGAATTTTGCTAGTTTGCTACGCCTACAGAAATCTGAAATGGTGTCCTCTTTGCCCAAACTTGAGGCACCTGGAAAACATGTATTAAGGCTGTATTTTGGGCAAAATGCAGCGTTCCTCCTTTCCAAAAGATGGTTCAATTCGGGCTACACAAAAATTGCAGCTTGTACATAGTGATGTCTGTGGTCCTATGCAAACACCCTCTTTTGGAAATTACCTTTACTTCATGACTTTCATTGATGATTTTTCCAGGCATGCATGGGTATATCCACTCAAAGCAAAGTCCACAGTGTTCATATGCTTTAAACAGTTTTTGGTTTTGGCTGAAAATCTGTCAGCATGTAAAATGGGCACCCTCCATTCTAATCGAGGGGGGGAATATATGTCTTATGATTTTAATGCATTTCTGGCTGAACGTGGGATAAAACACCAGTGTACAGTGTCGTATACACCTCAACAGAATGGATTTGTTGAACGAAAGAACAGGTCACTCATGGAGATGGCAAGGTGCATGGTCAAAAGTCAGGCTTTACCACATAGTTTCTGGCTTGAGGTTGTCATGTGTGCAGCATATGTACTGAACAGGTGTCCCACTAAAGCACTGCAGTCTATCACTCCATATGAGGCTTGGCATGACCGCAAGCCATTTGTTGCTCATCTGTGTGTTTTTGGTTGTTTGTCATATGCACTAGTACCTGAACAACATCGCAAAAAATTGGATGATAAGGCAATAAAATGTATTTTTGTTGGGTACAGTTCTGAAAGTAAAGGCTATCGTTTGTATCATCCACAGACTAAACGCATTCTGGTTAGCTGTGATGTTGTCTTTGTGGAAGATGATATTTAGCCATTGCTTTCATGTACTAAGGAGACATCTGTTAGCTTCAAAGACATGTATGATACTTTGATGCCTCTTTTTACAGGTGGATAGTCTAGTGCTGGTCCTAATGAGGCAACTTCTCAGCCTTTGCAGGTTTCATATGATGATGCAGATCATTCAATTTCTGATGCAGATTTACATGATGCACTTGTTGATGAGAGAGCTGATATTGAGCAGACAAAAACTATGCCAAAATGGCTGGTGTAGACTTTGCATGACAGCAAATTAGATGCAACTTTATCATATCGTACTGGTTCAGGCTCTCACAGTGCCTCCATTGCATCAGATTGCTATGCTACGGTTGTGTCTAGTCTCTGTGATGAGAATGAGCCTGTTTCTTTCGATGAAGCACAAAATTCAAAAAATTGGATGGCTACTATGCAATCTGAATATGATGCTATAATGAAGAATGGTACATTGTCTTTATGTGACTTGCCTCCTGGCAAGAAGGCCATTGGCACTAAGTGGGTATACAAGCTGAAGCGTAAACCTGATGGTACAGTTGACAGGTATAAGGCTAGGCTTGTTGCAAAGGGTTATGCACAGGAAAGAGGCATTGATTTTGATGAGACCTTTGCACCTACATGTCGTATGACTACTCTTCAGAGCATTTGTGCACTTGCAACCCATCATGGTTGGCATGTACATCAGTTGGACATTAAAACAACATTTCTAAATGGTGACTTGCATGAAGAAGTGTATGCTTTTCAGCCCCGTGGCTTTGTGCAGAAAGGGCATGAAAACCAGGTGTGCACGTTAAAGAAGGCATTATATGGTTTAAAGCAAGCACCACGTGCTTGGTATGAGAAGATACATGCCTATCTGGTTGCACATGGTTTTGAGAACAATCCAACTGAAAGCACCTTATATGTTAAGAATGTTAATGATGTGCTTCTGATCATTGTTGTCTATGTTGATGACATGCTTCTCACTGGTCCTATTGAGAAGAATATTGTTGATTTCAAGGCTGATTTGCATGCCTCATTTGAGATGTCTGATTTGGGGCATTTGCATCACTATTTGGGCATTCCTTTTATGCAAGTTGATGGTGGAATGGCTTTGTGTCAAACGAAGTATATTGAAAGATTATTGCAGCATTTTGGCCTTGAAGAATGTAAGCCTATTGCCACTCCTATGGAGACAGGTTTACAATTGAGTCTTCATGATGTTGGAGATGCATTTGATGTTGTTCTCTATCAGCAGTTGTTGGATGCTTGATTTACTTATGCATTACTCGATCAGATATTCAGTTTGTTGTCTCATAGATGAGCAGGTTTATGCATTCCCCAGGAGTCACGCATTGGAAGGCGGTTAAGCACATCTTTTGCTACTTGAGTGGTACTCGGCTACGTGGGTTGTTTTATCCCAAGGGGGGATCACTACCACCAGATTTGCATGCTTTTTTTGACTCAGATTCGGCTGGTTGCTATGACACTCGTGTGTCCACCAGTGGTTTTTGCTTCATGCTTGGTAGCTCATGTATATCTTGGTTGAGCAAGAAGCAGCCTACTATGGCCACTTCTAGTTGTGAGGTTGAGTATAGGGAAGCTTTCACAGCAACTTTTGAGTGTGTGTGGCTCAGACGCCTTATGGCTCATTTGGGTGTTGGCCAGTCTTCTGCCACCACCATCTTCACTGAGAGTCAGAGCGCATTGGCAGTTGCGAGGAACCTTGTGCTCCATGCTCACACTAAGCACATTGAGGTGAATTATCACTATGTCAGGGAGAGGTTCTCTGCTAGGGAGATCAGCTTGGCATATGTGCCCATGCAGGAGAACATTGCAGACCTTTTCACGAAGGCTTTGCCTAGGGAGAAGTTTGAAGCTTTCCGCAAAGCTTTGGGCTTACTTCCTTTTGTGGAGTGATTTCCACATAGCTTGGCACTTCCTTATACATGAGTTCCAGCTCCTTGTTCACCGCATCACTCCCAAGGGGGATTTGTTGATATATTTAGGTAGTGATGTGTGTGAACACACTAGGACTGTCAGGGCACTTTTTTCCCTCTTTAGGAGGTTTTTTTCCCCCGGCTTGTATATACGCCTATTGCCCTAATGGGCTACTTATCTTTGTACATTCTCTAGTAGTACATTCAGTATTGTGTGTTGTGCTTCAAGCTTCTTCTTCTTCCTTGTGCTGTTCGCGTGCTTCCGCAGACGTCTAACTCCAACAGATGGATCGGAAAAAGATACCTAAGGAGACTATGCCATATGAACTTCCTTATGGAATCACTGGATTCATAAAAAGAATAAGTTAAGGAAGATTTTGCATCCTCAAAAACCCTCTTTCCACTATTTTTGAAATAAATTTCAGGTGCTAACTTTTGCAAATCTCCACTTTGGGAGCAATAAAAGAGAAATTTTAAGAGGATTCCCATGGAATTATGCGTATACATGAAGTATGGTATATATATTACAATAGGGAATTAAAAAATCCAAGAAAAACCACATTAGGAATGGATTATAAGCTTTCTAAAATCTCCCATTTAACTTTTTTAAAAAAATTAAGAATCTTGGTTTATGCCTCCTTTGGGAAGAAAATTAGCATGCAAAAAGGGAGGATTTGGAAATGTGAAAATATTCCAAAGCATATTCATATATTACTCTCTAATCTTATCAAGAGAAATTTATTATTTTCTTGATGAATGGTTTTAGGCACTTCCAAAATCACATTTCCACTTTTTTTCCAGCACCTCCACAATTCACTAATATGGCATGTCACATTGGTAAATGCCATACCTTAGGCTATGAACAAAGAACACAAGATCTATTTTCATGTTATGAAAATAAATTTTGGAAATTATGTATTCTTTGATCTCTATGGAAGACTACAAAAAGTTTGAATAGTTTTCAACAACTATGTTTTGGAAACAATATCTTGCAAACCCGGAAGGAGTTTTAAGTAGTTTCACTTAGAGTCACTTACACATGATATATGTTACATTTTATGATTAATTTTAGGTCCTAAAAATGTCTTTGAAGGTCTTGATATGGATTACATATGCATTTTTTGACATATTCGCATTATTTTTGGTAACCATTCGACCATGCTTGATGTTTTGGGAAAGTAATGTGATATCATCAAACACTTCAAAATTTGTTTGGGGATCTAGAGAGGAATTTACAAAGGTCTCAAAGCTCCTAAAAAAGGCTTGGATGCATGCAATTCTAACATTAACCCATTCAGGGACGTATGGCATGTATTTTTTGACATTATGGTTCATGTTTTGGCATGGTTTGTATGTACATGGATGTAAATATGATTGGAAAGCATTCATCAAGTTTGGTCATTTTTTAAAGTCTAAAGTATGGATCAACAGTTTAGAAATACATGTTTTGATGGTTTGTAGGAAGTACAACATTATGCAACAAAGATGTTGTTGTTAGCGTTTTATGTTTTTGCAGGTTATGAAGTTCATATATGAGTATATGGCTTGTATGCCATGGGCTTGCCAAGCCCTATTCTATAGTGAATGGCCTATGTGCCATTGGCCCGCAAGGCTTTATGTTTGATCTTATGGTTAAAATTTTTTGGACCTCCATTTCCTTGGGGAAATGTTGTCGAAATTTTTCCCACCTCATGGTGTTATATATGCACTGACCTTTAGTTGACATCCTTGCCTTCTCCTTCCAACAAGTCTCTATCCCATTGTAGCAGTAGGGACTTGATGACAAAGAAGTGGGAAAGGAAATCCCTTTTTAATTTGTCAATCCAAGAATAAGCTCACTCGATTGGTGCTTAGAGATTAGTGTTTCACAAACCACACATCAATCATGCACAAAGGATGCAAGCAAGCAGACTTGAAAGAAGATCCATGAGGAGTGGAGGATGTAGAATGAAGGAGATAGATAAAAACACTACTTTCTAGAAAACATGACTCTGCGGACATGAAAGTTAGAAACTTCAAATGATCATAACTCCCTCATACAAGCACCAAATTGAGTGATTCAAGTGCCTATTCCATGCCATTTTTCATGTAGGTTCCAAATATGGCCCTTGAATTGAGAGATCTAGAGTAAATAAACTAGCGAGAGGGATTCGTTCTCATATGACATCATAAAAGTGATGACAAAAGACAGAAATAGTAAAGATTATACCAAAAAACTTCATAAACAAGTAGAACACACATCCACAACTACATAATCAACCAAATAACACAACAACTCTTCCATAGGACACAACCAAGACAAGGGAAACAAGAGATCAGGTAGGTATCACAACCAAAGGAGCTTCTCTTCTCATTGCAATAGATACAAGAGGAAAATGGCCTAGAATCCTTCAAGATTGTGCCTTTTATATGTTTTTGAGAGAATCGTGATTTTGTGCCTAGCAAGGAATCGTGATTTCCTGCAAGGCTCTTCCTAATGCAAATTTGAAGGTCCTTTTCATGTGTGGTTGGGATTGGATGCTCCTCAGTCACTACAGGAAGACTCTTCTTGAGTATTACAAAATTGGAACTTCTATTTACAAAAAAAAGAGATGAAATACATGGCGTGAAGTGCTTTGTCAACATTTCCTGTGATGTCGTCATCAAAACTTGGAATTATGTACATCTCCTGTGGCTATGGTTTTTCTCATCTTTTTGGGTTTCTATCTACTTCTTTATTCTACCTTTGTTTGTACATTTCCTGGAGGTGCTTGTGTTGTTCATGTTCTTCTATGTTGATATTGTTGATTAATTCTATTAAAGCTTTCCTCCATTTAACTATTGGAGCCGGTGCATCTATAGTGTTCCGGCTCTGATACTCAAGGTAAGCTCCTTTGTATGCAAAGATGTGCTTTGGGACCCAGAGAGACTCTTCCAAAAGTCTCTGAGTCCATTTCAAAAAAGCCTATTGTGAATGCGTCCTCAAAGGTTTGTAGGTAGATGCTTTGCATAAATATTACACGGACATAATATGCCATCAGACATTGTCTGTCTGGCATCTCGCTGAGATAAAAAAGTAACATGTTAGTGCATGAATGGAAGCCCAAAAACTTAAGAGTCCTGATGTTGACCTTTGAAAAACTTTCCAAATAAGTTTTGATCGTGGTTAGTATGCAGCTTTGTACAATGATGGCGTAATTCTGTACATCTCTCATATCTTCCAAAAAGGTGTCTATAACTTGAAGCATATATGATTTGGTTGGCCAACCGTGTGGAGGACTTGATAACTTTGCAAAATTTACCCAGATTCTAGGTATCTGTCTGCTTCTCTTGCATTCCCAAAACATTGGCCAATCCCTTCAGCGAGCACATGGACAATATGCTGGGTTGAGCTTGAGGGCGATCAGAGCATTTTGTCCACACGTGCCAACATTCTTTCTGCTTATTATAAAACTCTCTACGCCATCTAGGATTAACTTTATGAAAAAATTCTTTGGTAAGTATGAACTAACTCTCTGAGTATTCCAAAAATTGATCAGGATCCTTCTACAAAATGCTTGTCTGGTACTCTTTTATTGATTCGCGAAGATAAATAAGTGGCATGTCCCAGATATCGAAATTGGACAACATCTTTAGAAGCTTCTTTAGTTTGTATAGCAAAAACTTTACTAACTTAGCTTCGTATCTATCATACAATTCTTTTAGGTACTTGATCCTATTGCTCCTATCCTTAAGTAATGTACATGAGAGGGGTGGGTCCTCTTGATCAGGTTCATCAAATTTATCCTGCACTTCATTTGTGTTTTTTACCTCCATCTCCATGTCTTTGATCGGGATCCTTTTTCCTTGCTCTGTCTTTTGAGCTTCCTCTTGGATATGCGCTTGCACCTTTGAGACTTTGGTTTCCCACATGATGAGTTCTTTCATTTCTGATTCCACCTCAGCCCTACATCCTTCTACTCTTTCTTGTACCTGAGCCTTGATTGCTTTGCATTATTCAGACATTTCCTTAGTGTAGGCATGCAGTTGTTTTACCTTTTCTTCCAAATTTCGTCTTGCCGCCAATTGCTCTTTCAACTTTGATGCTTCCCTTTTGGCTTCCTTGTTGCGAACATTTGTTTTATGTAGGGTACAAGTTTCAAATTATGTAAATACCTTTGGGAAGTTTTCAAATACTTCAAGAAGGCTCATATTATTCATAAAATATAGCCAAAATACCACGTGATTTGTAGAACATGGTGAGTCAAATTAGTGAGTCACAAGGGAGCTGTAGTGGTGTCCTAGTGGAAGGTCGATGTGGCTAGTTCTCAAAATCCATCAACAAGCACTTGAGTCATGTAATACCTCCATCCAAGTGTCCACCACGAATTTAGATGTATTAGGAAGGTTTTAGATTAGTTCCCCATGCTATAAAAAGAGGAGAGAAATCGTGATCTTGTGGGAAGTCCAAGAGACTCATATGTGTATCTCTACGCTGCTGTAGTTTTGTATGCAGAGATTGCAGAGCTTGTATCTCCCTCATTATATATCCAAATTACATGTTTGATAGCTCATTTGAAAGCTCTTACTGTCTATTTTCATATTGTGAATTTGCATAATCATTGGATTTGTGAGCTGAGAGCAGTACTCTCTGCAAGTAGTGTGTGTTCTCGGGTTTCACCTCTGTTGAAGGTCTCCATTAAACCTCAAACTTGCAGAGGTCATATCTCCTTGTGTATTTATCCAAATTGAGTGTTCTTTGGCTCATTGGAAAGCTCTTGGTCTCTAGTATATGTGGTTAAAACAATTTTAAAAAATTCTAAGCCAGTAGAGAAGAGTAAGCTCTGCAAGCATGACTGGTTTTCTGAAATGAAGTTTGTGAGAAGGTCTACTTGTTCCTAGGGGGTTCCACCTACTTCCAGCTATATTTTGGAGGTCAATAAACTCCAACATTGGTATCAGAGCAAGGGATGGAAGCTTGGAGAAGGTTATAATACCTTGATGAAGAATTTGAAGCTATTGGAGCAGCGGTTCATCATCGACACTACACAAAGGTAGAAGGAGATAGCAAGGAAGCATCTCAAGCATGATTCAAGCAAAGAAAGGTGCATAAACTTTATTACAAAGGTAAATATCATACTTCTTCTTATCACACATATCCAAAAGGAGGAAGTTTAGTATTTACACAATGGGCGATCAACATGCACAAATAGAGAAGCTTGATAAGAACAACTATCAAGCATGGCGATTTAGAATCAGAGCATACTTGCAAGGTAGAGGCTTGTATGGTTTGATTGATGGAACAGATATCAAACCTATATTACTAGAGGATCCAAATCAGCAACAATTGAGGGATTTTAGACTTTGGAATGAAAGAGACAAAAGGTTTATATTCATTTTATCACAAAATATTCAAGATTCAATGGTAGGACACATACAAGATCTAGACACAAGTAGAGATGTTTAGCTTGCATTGGAAAGGTTGTATGCTACAGGTACAAGAGCAAGGAAGATTCAACTAAAAATTGAGTTGAATAACATAAAGAATGATACAAGGACATCGGTCAATGATTACTTGTTGAAGGTTAAAGAGATTGCAGATCAACTAGGATCAATTGAAGCTCATGTGGAGGATGACGACTTGGTTGCACATACTCTCAACGGACTCAAGGATGATGAGAGATGGAAACCATTCATTACTTCATTTTATGTTAGAGGAGAATTACCAGACTTTGATCAGCTTGTTGCTCTTATGGTCACGGAGGAGATGAATCTAAATGGCTCTACTTCAAATAAAAAAGGATCTCAAGGACAAGCTCTTTATGTAGGATTATCAAGAGGTGGAAACAGAGGAAGAAAAGGTTCAAATAGAGGTCGAGGAAGAAGGAGCGATGATCAAGGGACTTCAAGTGGCTTCTTCAACACAAGAGGAAGAGGAAGATCAAGCACTAGAGGTACGAGAGGCAACTACAACTACAATCAAAGACAAAGGAGTGAAGATAACAACAATTGCTATATATGTGGAAGGTATGGACACTATGCCAAAGATTGCTATCAAAATGAAAATAATCAAGGCGGTAATCGAAGAGGAGGCTATTCAAGAAGAGGTAAAAAACAAGGAAATTATGTAGTTGAAGGTAAAAGTGATGATTATGATTCTCTTCTTATGATGAATGTAGAAACTAAGATGAATTGCAATAGTGATGTATGGTATGTAGATAGTGGTTGCTCTAACCATATGTCACATGATGCTTCATGGTTTTCTAATATGCATAATCCTTCATGTAAAGGTCATGTTGAAATAGGAGATGATACAACACATAAGATTATGCAGGTTGGAGATGTTGTTATGCAGGATAAGAGCAAGACAAATTGCTTGAAGGATGTACTTTATGTGCCAACGATCACTAAGAATTTGATGTCAGTTGGTCAAATGGTAGAAAAAGGTTTGCAAATAAGATTTAATCATGCAGGTTGCTTCATTGAGGATCCAAAGCAAAGGAGGTTAATTGCTAGAGGTAAAAAACAAGGTAGATTGTTTACATTCAAGGTAAATCCAAATCATACAAACTATTTCTCTTATGGTATGCATCGAATAGCAGAGCTTGATCTATGGCACAAAAGGATTGGACACATGAATGTACACAGGTTAAAGGAGCTATCAAAGAAGAGGATTGTTGAAGGATTACCTGATCTTACTAAGCAACATATGGTGCATCTTTGTGAAGCATGTCAAATGGGTAAGCAGAGTAGACAGCCTTTCAAGCATTCAAGCTATGTAAGCAGTGGATTGCTAGACCTTATACACACAGACGTATGGGGTCCTACTAAAGAGGTATCCTTGGCTGGTAATAAGTACTATGTATCATTCATTGATGATCATAGTAGAATGACATTTATGTATTTCATTAAACATAAGAGTGAAGTCTTTGATTGTTTCAAACATTTTAAATCATTCGTCGAGAAGCAAACAGGAAGATATGTTAAGAAGCTAAGATCCGATGGAGGGGGAGAGTATTTCTCTCAAGCTTTTACTGATTTTTTGTATGATGAAGGTATCAAAAGAGAAGTTACATGCAGGTATACTCCACAACAAAATGGAGTCGCAGAAAGAAGAAACAGAATCATAGCAGAAGCATCTAGAAGCATGCTAAATGATATGTGTTTGCCTAATTCTTTTTGGGCTGAAGTTGTTAGCACAAGTGTGTACATTATGAATAGAGTACCTACTCCTGGAGTTCATCATTTGACACCATATGATGTATGGCATGTAAGGAAACCAAGTGTAAGTCATTTGAAAGTATTTGGTTGTGTATGTTATGTACATGTACCTAGTGAAGTGAGATCAAAACTTGATGTGAAATCAGAAAAGTGTATATTTATTGGTTATGCAGATACTCAAAGAGGATATAGATGTTATAATCCTCATACCAATAAGGTGGTTGTTTCAAGAGATGTAAATTTTGATGAATCACTTTCATGGTATGTAGATAAGAAAAGTTTGCAAGTCATAAATGGAGATGAAGAAGATACAGGTGAAGGAGATGAGTGCTTACCTCAGCCCACAAGAAGTTTAAGTGATGAGAAAAGTGGTTTGGACGAAGAAAGCGAGCTACCTTTCAATGGAAGATTAAGGCAAGAGTCACCTCCAAGTGTTAAAAGTAAAGGTAAAATCAAACTTGTTGAAGTTAATGATGAAGGAGAGGAAATTAGTGATGTATGTGAGTATGGAGAATCATCAAAGGTTCCTAATAAGAAAGGAAGAGCATCTACATAAGGCCAAGAGCCAATTATAACTCTTTCGCTTCATTTTCCGAATCCTCATGCTCTAGCTCTATCAGCTTTTCTTCATCAGCTTCCACTTCTTTCTTCTCAGGTACCGTCACTATTTCAAGGTTCACTTTAATTGGACTTGGTGGGAGCATGGTAGTATTCTCTTCTTTATTTTGATGTTCTTCTTCATTACTTGCCAACATATCATCCTCATTTTGCCCTTTCGACAAAGGTAGCTTTAGTCTTTGATTCAAGTAGGCTATCATGTTAGTTTCTTTTTAGTTGACTAGGTAAATCCTACCACTTCCCATATTTTCTTCATGGATTTTCCTGATGACTGTTGAGTGGTGGGCTTTCTCGATCCCTCTAATTCTTTTCTCTTCTTTCCCTTCACCTTAGGAGAAGATACTTGCTTAGCATGCATTAACTCTTCCATTTCCCTTCTACTCATCATTTGCTCCATTTCCTCATCCTCATCCAAAGTGGTATACAATATTCTTGTCAGAGTCTGTCCTCCTCCTAGGAACTTCTTCTCATTCCAATGCATGGAAGCTTCATAAATGTACTTTAGAACATATCTTGATAGGTCCATCTTGTGCGAGCTGCCTCTCTTCATAAATGCCAATGTTATTGCTTGGTGTGGCATCATGTACCTAGTCATCTGAGTTGAACAAAAGTGTTGGTGGAACAGTCTGGCTGTGATATTCAATACTTCAGAGTCAAAGTCTGGAAGCTTCTTGATCTCCCTGTACAGTTCCATGCCCTTTCTAATGTCATTCAAATTGTAATTCTTCCCTCCTTCAAATTTTAGTGCCTTCTTGATCAAGGCCTAATTGATCTTGATGTTCTTCATTTTTCCTATGAAATCCAGCACTTGGCATATCAGGTATTCGGTTTGGTCATTTTCCTTCCAAGTGTGCCTATCCATAGTTTCCATTGCACAGATGCACCTTGGAATATCTATCATAATAATATCTAGTTCTAAGAACCCTTTAATCCCAACTTCTTCCTAGATCTCCTTAATGTCATCATGCTTATGGAGCTTTTCCATGTCGAGGGTGACCACGTTGAACTTGAATCCTCTGGATTTCAGCATGTACACATATCTTGCCATTCTTGCTAGGTTCTGCCTAGCCTCCTCATCAGTTTCCCTTGCATCTAGGAAGAAATGCCCCTGGGATGGAACTATGGCCACATTTTTTAGCATCTCTTGAGCCATCTGTTATAGTCAAGAACTTGAGTTTGATTAGAGCCTTCAAAATATTGTAGACCTTCCACTGAACTTCTCAATTCAAGACTCAAGAAAAACATCACACAAAGAATTAAAGAATAAAAAACAAAGAAATGCCTCTTGATCTTACACCACTTATTACTTGGTACTTACACTTGCACTCACATCATGGTGAAGGCTTGCTATTTCTAAAATTAAAACTTCCCAACTAAGAACTCTTAAAAGAATGAAGAAAATTTTGACTTCCTTTTCTTTCTGAAAAGAAAAACAAATTTCCTATCCCTATTATAAGCCTTTAGTGCATGTTCGTGTCTTATTTTCAACCAAGAATTAAATTGTCTTTTCTTCAGCAAGATAAAAAATGTTCTCCTCTGTACACTTCTTCCTTGCTTTGTTTTATTTTTTTTTTTGTCTTGCTTTTGCATTGACGTCTTCCTCCCCCCTAATTCTCTATAATATTGAGAAGTAAGTTGAAGGTTGGTTTCAGAGTTGGTGGTGGATCCAAAACGTTCATGTGTAAAAGTTGACCTCCCTATGCTCAGAAGCCTTTATTGAGTGATTGTGTGTGTATTTTAGTACAAGTGCAGTTTGGGTTTCTCGAGATGATGTACATGCATTCTCAATATTGCACAGCATATGATGGAGATGCCCTTTGACTGTTTTGACACATGTATGTACATTATTCATAACATGTAGATGAATATACAACAACATAAAGAAAACAAACAAACAGAAAAGTGTGAGTTACACAGTATCAACAGTGAGAAGTAGAGTCAGGACTGTTTCATCTTCTCCTTGATCTTCAAGATTCTCTCTTTAACTTCTTCTTGAGCCTCTTCTTTGATTCTTTCCAACCCTTGACAACTATGCATTCATATGTGCAATCTCTGCCATTGTTGTTCAGTGAGAGGCTCTCGGTACTTCTTAACCCTACATCCACTTACGTAGTTGGGCATGACTTGGCCTTCTAGGGTTGCTAACTGCATAGCTCCACTATTACTGATCTTGTGTAGGATGTATGGTCCATGTCCCCTCTTTTGCTCTTTCTTGCCTATTTCCTTGATTGTGAATGCTAAGACTAGGTCTCCCTCCTTCAAGTCCTTCTCTTTGATATGCATATCAATATAAGCTTTCTGTCTCCTTTTGTTGGCATACAAAGAGTTGATGGCTTGTAACCTAGTAGCCCCTAACTTTTCTAGTTCTGAGACTTTGTTTACTAATTCATGTTCTATCCAATCTAGAGTTTTTGCCACTTTTAGGGTTGGAATCAAGAATTCCATGGGTAAGATAGCATTTTGGCCATACACCAAATTGAAAGGTGTTATTCCAATGTTGTTTTTATAAGCAACTCTATATGCCCAAAGAGCATGATGTAATTGCTTATCCCAGTCTGACTGCTTGTTGTTGACTATCTTTTGCAATATTCCGCACAGTCTTATTGGTGCTTTCGGCTAGACCATTGGCTTGGGGTTGATAGGGTGTTGATAGCTTGTGCACAACTAAGAGCTCATCTAAAAGATGTTCTATGACCTCATTGACAAAATGAGTTCCCCTATCACTAATGATTTCTAATGGTAACCCAAACCTCACAAAGATTTTCTCAAATATTATTGTCTATGGATCATTTCTTCTAGTGGCTTTAGCTTCTGCCCACTTAATTAAGTAGTCAATTGCTACTATGATGTACTCTGCATGTGTGGTTTTGGATGGTGGTGAAATGGATCCAATGGAATCAATGCCCCACTTGGAAAAAGCTCTAAAGCTCATTATAGGCCTTAGTGGCATGTCATCTTTTCTTATTGGATTCTTTGATCTTTGGCCACCAAAATCTTGCATAGATTATCAGCTTGGCAGTTCTTTCTGTTGAAAAGTGTCATGAAGTTGCACCTGCATGTGCTAATTGTAGCATTTTCACATACTCTTCTTCTAGAACACATAATCTTAGGTACCCATCTTTACCTCTCTTATACAACTGACCTACTATCAAAGAGTAGTCCTTGCACTCCATATTCATTACCTTCTCATGAAAAGTATTTTTCACTTGGATTTCTTGTTTACTTAGCTGTTTTACTATCTCTTCTCCCCATGCTGGTTCTTTTGTATCATAAACAAGGTTGCATTTTTAGCTCTTCTTCTTTCTTGGTAGTTTTCACAATGTTGCACAAAATAATGTATATCTTTCTTTTGATTTGGCCAATATACTCCTAGTCTATGGAGATTCATTAGCGTTTGAGTCTTTGAAGCATGGACTAGGTTATGAGGGTTATGTGCCCTTTCTAGGTAACTCCTTTGTTCCTTATCTAGGATGCAGCTTAGCAATAAGCCTGAGTCACGGAGATAGTACAAGTGCCCTGATAGCAATATGTAATTCCTGGTTTGACCTAAGACTGGACTCATGTCTTTTTTTTGTGAATTGAGGTCCAAAACTCAATAGTGAGACAAGGTTCTCTACCCAAGTAAGTATAGATTCTACCCTAAATAGATAAGTATCTCACACTTCATCATCCACTCCTTGGGCTTCTTCTCCATTGCATAGCCTAGATAGATAATCTGCTCTAACATGAGTCTTACCTTGTTTTACAACAACTTCAAAATCAAACTCCATTAGAAGCAAAAACCATTTGACAATCCTCCCCATGTTACAAGGCTTGTTTACTAGATACAATAGGGTTTGATGATCCACAAAGAACTTGAACTTGTTTGCTAGGAGATAATGTCTGAAATTCTTGACTGCATACACCATGCCTAATCCTCTCTCTCTCTCTCTGGTGGTGTAGTTTCTCTCAACTTGGTTCATTTGTATACTTGCATAGACAATTGGGAAATCCAACTTTGAGTTTTCCGTTGGCTATGCTAGAATGCATCCCAATGCAAAATTGGAAGCATCTACATGGACATGGAACATTTTCTCCTGATTGGGTGGTTTCAGAATGGGTGTTGAGCTCAATCAATATTTCAATTTCTTGAAAGCTTCTTCACATTCTTCTGTCCATTCAAATTTGGTGTTATTAAGGCATATAAAGGTTTAGCAATCATAGCATAATTGTGTACAAATCTCCTCTAGTACCCACAATGTCCCATAAATGCTTGCAGTTCCTTCACAGTTGTGGGTCTAGGCATCTCAGTTATTACTTTGGTCTTTTCTTCATATGTAGATATGCCATTCTTTGAAACAATGTGAACAAGTATCTTTCCATGTCTAACAAAGAAAACACACTTTTCAGGGTTTAGACAGACTCTATAAAGTTTACACTTTTCAAAGATTTGTCTAAGTTCCCCAAGATGAGTTGATCTTTTGCAAGAGAAAGCACATAAGTCATGTACATATACCTCCATGGTTGTTCTCAAGAGTTCTTTGAAGACATGACACATAAGCCTTTGAAAGGTAGTTGGTGCATTTGTCAGGCCAAATGGCAGGACTCTAAATGCAAATACTCTCCACTCAATTGCAAAAGTAGTTCTATGTTGATCTTCTGGAGCTATAGCCACTTGATTGTATCCTGAGAAACCATCAAGAAAGTTGTATACCTCTTTGCCATCTACTCTCTCCAACAAATGGTCAGTTATAGGAAGTGGATAATTGTCCCTATGGTAGCAGCATTAAGCTTCTTGAGGTTGATGCAAACCCTAAGTTTTCCATTCTTCTTGGGTACTACCACTATGGGAGATATCCATTATGTGTGTGTTTTATCTCATAGATAAATCCTATTGATAGCAGTTTATCAATTTCTTCCTTGATTTTGGTAGCATAAACATCAATGTATGTGTAGTGCCTTTGCTTGGAGGGTTTAGAATTTGGGGCAATGGGTATTCTATGAACACAAATACTTGGGTCCACTCCGTTGAGATCCTTATCTCCAAGAAAACACTTCCCTAAATTCTCTAACTAAGGCTACCAATTGTTCTTCTTCTTCCTTGTGTATACCATTGGCCGTGACTATCTTTCTCTCTTCCCTTCCTCAACTATGACTACCACTTATTTTACCTGTTCCTTATTATCATAGGCCTGATCTGTTCTGCATTCTCTTTGAGATTTTTGGAATATTGCTTTTCTTTCTTCAACTTGATACCTCTTGAAATGTTCTGGGACATCCATTTGTGTCTTAGATTTTTCTTCTCTTTTTTCTTCCTTTGGTATCCTAGAGCTAGTCTTGGTCTTGTGGTTCCTTCCTGTGTCTAGCATTGCCTGAATCATGTTGAATGGTATCAGGTTATATCCTTCTAAATCACATATCTGAGACATGCTCTGTTCATTGACAACTACTTCTAGGGTTGACAAGATTTGATTCCAACCACATGGCTCAAAGTCCTCCTCATCAAACAAGTTTGGCATGTAGCTAGAATCCTCTACGGTTCTATCTAGAATGCATTATTCTTTGTTTAATTTGTACATGTCCCCCGTTTTTAGGCTTCCACACCATAGCTGGGCATACTACTCAGAATCCACTTCTCCTAGTGAATTGGAGTCCATTGAGGTGGTTCTTCTGGGATGCACCTTTCTCTAGTTTATGGCAGATATATCATGGTAAGTGTCATTCTTTAGGTTCACTTTGGTTACATTGTCATCATGTTGTAAATAGATATGGTCAGTCCCCTAGTCTTGTGCTACCTTGAGTTGCCTAAGAAATGGTCTTCCTAAGATGACATCATATGTGGTTAACTCAGGGAATTCCACTACTTGCTAGGGTGTGTTGGAATTTAATTCCACAAGTCCCCAAATCCACTTGATCTAGTAATCCTATGGGGTGCTCCATATGCCCATCAGTTAATTGAAGTTTTAGCTTGGAGGGTTTTATCTTTGGCTTTCCCCATTTCTCCCATATCTCTTTGGTCACAATGGACACTCCAGATCCATTATCCAGTATAGCTTGCACTTTGTGTCCTTGGAAGTCCAACATTATGGTGGGGTTCCCTTTCTCACCCTCATAGTATCCTCCTATCTTGTCCAAGGGTACTTGTCTTGACATCCTGTTACTTTCACTCTGGAATTTTGTCCATATAATATCAAGCTTGTGCACTTCACACTCTGTTCCTCTCATCTTGGTGTGTCTTGTTTTCTCCCACTTCCCCTATGGGAGGCTTTTCCTCATTATATTCTTTGGCCTTTTGTTCTGTCAGCTCTTCCCAAATGACTTGATCCATACACTTCTACATTTGCTCATCTATTATTCTAGTTTCTTTCAAGTCTTGATCTTTTTCCAATAATTATTGGGCAGTTTCTATAGTTTCCTACACAAAGAAAATCTCCTCTTTTCTACCTCAACAATGGGTATCCTTCTTCTTGTCTTTGTTGTGGGATTTCTTTGAGAGATCCTTGGTATTGCTTCAACAAAGTTCTCATTTTCTTAGACAAAGGTTCTGCCAAAATAGATCCTCCCTTCCTTCATTTTCTCTCATTCTGTTCTAGATCCTATTTTTGCTCTTTTGCTTTAGCTCTCTCCTTTCTCTTTTTCTAGGAGTTCTTTTTTTTTCCTATTCGACCTCTCTTCCAAAATTTCTTCATCTACAACTTTTTCAAGGTTTCTTTTAGCCTCAACCCTAGTTATCACCTGAACTGGCACTCTCCCTTCTGATTCATTATCCTTGGTAATTGTAGACTCACTATTGGTTTGGCCATTTGATTCTACCACCTTCACAACTTTTAATGGGGTTGTACTTGTGCTGGGTATGTTAGGTTTATTTGGGCAATCCTTTATGAGATGATCTTTTCCACAATCTTTACGATACACTTCCACTTTCGGTATAGGAGTTTGAGGGCAATCTCGTATAAAGTGATCTCTCCCACACCTGTATCAGGTGCTCCTTTGAAAATTTCTAGGGTTTTGGTTACCCAGTATCCTTTGTTGGGGCATGAACTTATTTGTTACAAACATGAAAGTGGTGGGATTCAATTTATAGTTCCCATTACTATTTTGATAGGCAATATATATTGATTTTCCTTGTTTGCTATCCTATCCTCTTCATGGTATTGCTCTGGGTAGGATATGGAACATCTCTCCTCTGAGTCCTCATAGTATAAGGGTGTTGAAGGTGTTATAGCCCTTTCCAATTTTTCTTCCAAAGGCATATACTTAACCGGCACCACATTGGTAGATAGGGGTGTTTGCTGACCTAAGATAGGTTGTGGTCCCTCTTGGTTAGCTTTGTCTCTTACTGGATAGTGATTTTGGTACATCCTTGCCCTCCCCATTGGTTGGTGTGCCTTTCCCACTGTATTATTCCAATGTGTCTTTGGTGGGTAAAATTGGATGACTCTTTTATCCCCCTCAAAGTACTTTCTTAGTTTAGTGCAAAGGTTGGTGTGGTGATCTTCTCCACACTTTCTACATCTAGGATTCTGGTTTCTTTGGATGTTTGACTGTTGTATCCCCATGCCTAAGTGTTTGGCTATGGCTTAAGCTAACTCCTCAGTATGAGCTATCTTGGTTACAGATGTTGTTGATCCTTCTCTTTCCACTAGATCTTCTCCCCTATTATCATCAATGTCTATGGCTTCCCTTATTCACTCATCCAAGGATGTACACCTTCTACAATAGACTAGAGTTCTCAATTGTTCATTGTACAAGCCCTCAGTAAATAAAGATATCCTTTTTTGCATAGAAGGTTTTTCTTGTGGTGTGCACCTGTCTATGTATTGTTTGAACCTTCTAGCAACTAACCTGACTGACTCCTTTGAATGTGTGTATCAGGGTGGAAATATCATGTTTAATTCCTCTCTTGGAGATTTATGCAATAAATTCCAAGAAGAAGGCTTCAATGTTATTGAAGGCTTCCATGGCAAGTGGTTGAAACCATTTGCTAGCTGAATCCTTCAATGTTAGCCCAAAAGCTTGGTACTGAGTAAAGAAGTCTTCTACCTCTTTCACTTTGAGCACTTGCCTAAATTCTGCCACATGATCATAAGGATCAGTGGAACCATCATATCGATTTCTCATGCTCTTCACCACTTGAGTAGGTCTCAACCTTCTATATTGTCCTCCATTCCTCTCTCTATTGTTCCTCCCTAGTATATCAAAATTGTATCTCTAGGATCTGATATTCCCATGGTCCCTAGGCTTTGGCTCTTGATTCCTGTTCAGTCTAATAGGTGATATGGGTGGAGATTCTTGATGTCCTTCCCCTGGCATACCCCCTGCCTGATTACTTGTCCCAGTAGCTTCTCCAAATCTATGTCCTCTTTGAGAGTCAAAATGATATGAGTTAGGGTGTCCTTGCTCCTCTCCTACCTCTTGATTGGTGGCATTCCTTCTAGGGAAAATTGGTTGGTTCAGGTATCTGTATGAGATTTTCAACTCATCTAACAACTTCCAAAATCTTTTTCCTTCCCCATTCATGAAACTAGGTGACTCTATAGGTTCATTGTAATTTTTGAGAATTTTCATGTTCATGTGTAATGGTGAATGGTATGTGTCTATGTTGGATGCCCAATAGAAATTTCTTGTTTCTGGGTTCATGTAGAGCAAAGTATCAGTTTGATCACATGGGAGTTTAATGATTTGCTCTTTGTGTGTACATATAGAGTGTCCTCTGAGAGTTAGGGCTTCTTCTAGATCTTCCCTCACTAATATCTTGTTAGGGACTTCTCCTTGGTCATTGGCATTTTCTAGATCTGTGGTCACCATATAAGTAGTCCCATCCCTCTCTATGTAATGTCCATTTTCAAATTGGGTGATAGATATCATGTTGAGCAAAGAGTGTGACCTAAGCCTCACCACATATCTATGAATCCCATCCTTATACATGTATGCTCCAAACATGTTAACGAACTCAAATCTGAGTATGTTTCTAAAGTCCCCCTCACTCCCTTGCTCTTCTTGCATTCTGTTGGTAGTGGCTTCCTGATCCCCAAAGTCTTGAGTCTGGTCCAAATTAGGGTTAGGGTTGGGTTCAAGGATAACTTTTCCCCCTCTTAATTGCATGGAGAAATCTATACAATTCTTCTTGATTTGATTATAGGGTTAATGTTTTCCAAGTGTTCTCCCCTAGCTAAACAAGTACTATCTCCTTTAATGGTAAGTTCAGAGAATCATGATTCTCTGGCAGGGATTCACAATTTCCTAAAGCTCCAAATTCCAAAAATTATAGCTCTCTTTGTTCCTTCTTTTCCTCTAGTTGCTACAATTTCTTTCTTGTTCTCCTCCCTTCTAGTATACCTTGGAGAGTTCCTCAAGAAATTCCTTCTAAGACAAAGGTCAGAGAATCATGATTTTCTGGCAGAGAATCGTGATTTCCTGCCTTCTTAACCCAATGATCTTGAATAAAGGTTCTCCAACTTCCCTCTTTATTCTATAAGGTTGAACAATTTATCTTGCAAGAAGTTTTCCTTTGAAAATTTTTGGCTACAAATTATTTTTTTCACACTTGGAGAGAGTTGTGATTCTCTTGAAGGGATTTGCAATTTTCTCACAATGAATTCCCAATATTTTTTTAAGTATCCAAGTAGAAATTCGTGATCTTCTCCAAAAGGATTTGTCAAGGATTCATGATTTTCTTCAAGAGATCCCTAATTTTTTTCTAAGTACTCAGATAGAGATTCATGAATTTTTGGAAGAATCTCAACAGAGATTCACGATTCCCTCCCCCCACTCTAGGTAGAGATTTGTGATTCTCTTCCTTGAGTAAGTTAGAGATTTGCAGCTTTCCCAAAAATTGAGAATGTCCATGATTCTTTAGAGTTTGATTTTTTTTTTGGTATATGTTTTTCCCACAAGAAATCGTGATTTCCTAGAAAGATTAACCCTGATAAATTCATGATTTTCTTGCCAAATCACCCCAATTAAGAGTTGGTTTTCTCTAGAGATTCATGATTTTCTCAAAAAATTCAAAAATGAATTATTTTATTATTTTCCATGCTGAGTCAGCAATTTTTCCCATGATTTTCCACCTAACAGTCAACTCAGAGAATCACAATTCTTTGAAGATGATTGATACCAAGTTTTTGGCTTTACAAATCACTTCAAAAGAGGTGCCTTTTAATAATATTTAAGATATTCAAGGTCAAATCAACATGCACGTACCTTAAGGCCCCGAAAACTTGAAAGACGTGCTTTTCTGCTGTTCTCTCACTCTCATACTCACTCAAAGTGACTAAGTTTTGGAATGCTCTTGGTTTTATAACTTTGAGAAATTCATGATTCTCTCATTTCCACAAAGTCATGATTCTTTCAAAGTTTTCAAACCACAAAGTCACGATTTTCTCCCAACTTCACCCAACTCCAGATTGTCCAGAGAGTTGCCTTTTTTCTTTCACATCAAGAAAAGAATCGTGATGTTCTCAAAGATCCTCAAAAAATCATGATTTTTTGCCTGATCCTCCTAAAATCTTCTAAGTGCAAAGAGTCACCTTTTTGTTCCCTAAATCAAAAGAAATTAATGATTTTCTCCCCCTTCCAAAGTAAAAAGTCACGATTTTCTCTAATTCTCTCCAAAAAATTTCTAACTATAGGGAATTGCCTCTTTTCTTTCTCCACCAAATCTCAAGGATCCTCAAAATCTAAAGAAAGTCATGATTTCGTCCCAATTTTCAAAGCAGAGAGTCATGATTTTCTGGCAAAAATTCGTGATTTTCTGCAATAACTTTAATTCTTCTCCTTTCAAAAAATTAGACCCCTTCTAGTTGCTCTCCTACACTTTCATTCAAGCCCATTTGATCCTTCCATACTAAGAAGCTTATTAGTGGCCATGATTATGAATTTCTTCCTTGACTAGCACCAGTGACAAAACACGATTTTTTGAGTGGCCACTAACAAAAAAAGTCATGATTTTCTGAAATTTCATGCAATACACAAAAATTCTAAGCTTTCATGGCCTAACTCAACCCATCTATGTTATCTTTCCCATTCCTCTCTTCTTTGTTGTTTTCTATTTTCTATTTTCTAGTTTTTTATGGTATTTTGGTTTTTCTTGAGTGACAAAAAGTAGAGAGTTGTGATTTTCTGATAGAAAGTCGCAATTTTCTGAGCTTTCAAACCAACTAGATGGCTCTCAAAAGAAAGAGAAATTCAAAAAAAGAATAGAAGTTTGTTCTTCAAAAGTTTGGTTCCCCACAATCCCTACTCAAAATTTCCCCTAATTCTGTCCTAAAGGTCCTCCTAATAGAGGCAAAAAGTTAACAAAAAAATGCAAAGTTTCAAACCATTTTGAGTGTGGAAAACTCCCACATGGCTAACCTTCCACCTCAATTGACTGAAAACTTCACAAGGGCCACACACACTTGATCTCCTATGCATCAAATGAAAAGTGCATACTTGGTTTGACCTTCCATCAATCTTGCAACTCCCACAATCTAGCTTGTCCAAATGTAAAGAGTAAAGTGCTACTTACTTGTAGTTTTGACACCTCCAATCTAGGTAACTTGTCCCCGACAATGGCACCAAAAAAGAGCTATGTTGACATCCTTACCTTCTCCTTCCAACAAGTCTCTGTCCCATTGTGATAGTAGGGACTTGATGAAAAAGAAGTGGGAAAGGGAATCCCTTTTTAATTTGTCAATCCAAGAACAAGCTAACCTGATTGGTGCTTGGAGACTAGTGCTTCACAAACCACACATCAATCATGCACAAAGGATGCAAGCAAGCACACCTACAAGAAGATCCATGAGGAGTGGAGGATGTAGAATGAAAGAGATAGATAAAAACACGACTTTTTGGAAAGCACCACTCATTGTAGACATGAAAGCTGAAAACTTCAAATGATCATAACTCCCTCATACAAGCACCAAATTGAGTGATTCAAGTGCCTATTCCATGCCATTTTTCATTCCCAATATGGCCTTGGAATTGGGAGATCTAGAGTAAATAAACAGACGAGAGAGATTTGTGTTCAAATGACTTCATAAAAGTGATGACAGAAGACATAAATAGTAGAGATTACTCCTCAAAGACTTCATAAACAAGTAGAAGACACATCCACAGCTACATAATCAACCAAATAACACAACAACACTTCCATATGACACAAAGAAGACAAGGAAAACAAGAGATGAGGCAGGTATCATAGCTAAAGGAGCTTCTCTTATCATTACAACAATAGGTACAAGAGGAAAATGGCCCAGAATCCTTCAAGTTTGTGCCTTTTATACCTTTTTGAGAGAATCAAAATTCTCTCCCCAATAGGGAATCACTATTTCTTGCAAGGCTCTTCCTAATGCAAATTTGAAGTTTCTTTTCATGTATGGCTGGGGTTGGATGCTCCAAGGTCACTGCAGGAAGACTCGTCTTGAGTGTTACAAAATTGGAGGTTCTATTTACAAGAAACTGAGATGAAATCATGGCTTGAAGTGCTTTGTCAACACATGGTAACATGCCTTCTCTGCAAACATCAATAAGGTGTAAGCATGATTGTAAGCATGTACTTGATTGACTTAGGACCATCAACTACATCATAGATAAGGCAACTTCATTATAATTGGATCCCTAAAAATTATCCTTATGGATTAGACCATAGGATTGCTAAAGGGAAACAGATATAACATCATCATTAGGAATATGCACAAGCAATCCTATAGGTTTCATGAATTTGCATAGAGGATCATGGGAGATATATTTGTGATTATCTCCAATACACTGAAGACTAGGGGGTATCATGAGATATGCCCAAAGCTTGACTAGTTTTAGTGATGTATATCACTTAAGTAAATAGTGATGCATTTATGCTAAGCTACTAAGGAAACCAATTATATGGGATCATAGAGATGGGTTTCATGAGAGAGCATCGATGGGTGCTAATGTTATTTGTTTGAGTGCTAGTTTGGAAGGCCATAGTCATGGCACTATCTCTATGATATATAGCATAGATCCCTCAGTCAAAAAATATCTGAGGTACCCAATACATATATCTATATGGAGATCTAGAGAGAGGTACTTAGAACTATCCTTGGTACCTAAGAACAATAGAGCAACTTTTTTGGGATGGCAAAGTTGCACTGACACATGCATTGTTACCTTTTTCTATCGAACATACCATTAACCCTCACATTCACTCTTGCAATTGCCTTGGTTGTCAAATTTGTTGATGACAGATGTACAATTCATGATCTCTCAAATGGTGATGTTATTATTGGTTCTTGCATTTTATGTCATTGGATATGGGATGTGTGAATGATTCAACATGTGTAGTTCGTGATTCTTAGGCTATCTCATATGCAAAGCTTTGGCATGCATGCTTTGCTCATCTAAATTGTGCTAATTTGCTTTGCATGTGGTCATTTGAAATGGTGTCCTCTTTGCCCAAACTTGAGGCACCTTATAAACATGCATGTCTATGAGGGCTGTACTTTTGGCAAAATGCAACATTTCTCCTTCCCAAAAGATGGTTAAGTTAGACATGGAGACAAATTGAAGCTTGTTCATAGTAACGTTTGTGGTCCTATACAAACTTTTTCATTTGGGAATCACCTATACTTCATGAATCTCATTGATGATCTTTCAAGGCATGCATGGGTGTATCCACTAAAAGAGAATTTTGAACTGGTTATGTGCTTCAAACTATTCCTAGTTATGGCTAAGAATTTGTAAACATGTAAAATGGGTACCCTCCATTATGATCCAAGGGGGAATATATTTCTTTTGATTTTAATACATTTTTGGCTGAGGATGGTATAAAATGTCACTGTGTAGTGCCATATGCACCTCAATAAAATGGTTTGGCTAAAAAGAAGAACATGGCTCTCATGGAAATGGCAATGTGTATGGTCAAAAGTAAGGCTTTAACACATAAATTCTAGCTTGAAGCTATTATGTGTGAATCATATGTACTTAAGAGGTTTCCCACCAAAGCACTGCAATCCATCACTTCATAAGAGGTTTGGCATGGTCGCAATCCATTTGTTGCTCATATGCATGTCTTTGGTTGTCTGGCATGTGCATTAGTGCCTGAAGAACATTACAAAAAACTAGATGATAAAATAGTGAAATATATTTTTGTTGGGTATATTTTTGAAAGCAATGGCTATCATTTGTCTCATCCACATATTAAACACATTATGGTTAGCCTTGATGTTGTTTTTGTGGAAGATGCAATTTAGCCCTTAGTTTCATGTACCAAGGAGACATCAGTTAGCTCAAAGGATGTAAATGGTTAGTGTAGACTTTGAGGGATAGCAAATTAAATTCACCTTTATCATATCATACTCATTTAGGCTCTCATAGTGCTTCCTTTGCATCAGATTGTTATGCAATGGCTGTCTCCAGTCTTTGTGATGAGAATGAGTTTGTTCCTTTCGATGAAGCACATGACTTAAAAAATTGATTGGCTATTATGCAATCAAAGTATGATGTGATTATGAGGACATATCCTTCTTCTTTACGTGATTTTCCTCGAGGAAAAAGATCATTGGCATTAAATGGGTATACAAGATGAAACATAAGCCTAATGGAACACTTGATAGGTGTAAAACTAGGCTTTTTGCCAAAGGTTATCCTCAAGAAAGAGGCATTGATTTTGATGAGACCTTTGCTCCCACATGCCAAATGACCACCGTTCGTAGCATTTGTGGACTTGAAACTCATCATGGTTGGAATGTACATGAATTGGACATTAAAAATGTGTTTTTGAATGATGATTTACATGAAGAAGTGCATTTATTTCAGTCCCATGGTTCTTTTGTAGAAAGGGTATGAATACAAAGTGTGTAGGTTGAAAAAAGCATTATATGGTTTGAAGCAAGTAGCACGTGCGAACTGAACTGAAGTAAGAATTGAATAATATCCCTAAGTACAAAGTACCACCACATATGAGTGAATCATGTATTTGGTAACATGGGGAAAAAACCTCTATCCAACACTAGAGTAAAAAGTGACCATGTACAGGGAAGAGGTTCACATCAAAGCTACTCGAGGAACACATAAGTGTAACAAACCCCCCTGGAGCAAATGATGTGAACACATACAAGGAGTGAAATATCAGCCCCCACAAGGTAACAAGCCTAAAGCTTTGCGAAAAGCTTCAAACTTTTCCCTTGGAAGAGCTTTGGTGAATATGTCTTCCACATTATATTATGTAGGCACATATACCAAATCAATATCTCCGGCATGAAGGCGCTCTCTCACATATTGATAATGCACCTCAATATGTTTGGTCCGTGCATGAAACACTTGGTTTTGTGCAACAACCAAAGCACTTTGATTATCAATGAGAATATGCGTAGCAACATCAATCTCCATGCAAAGATCCATCAATAGGCATCTCAGCCATATACACTCCACTATAACTGTGAAAATTGCCCTGTACTCAGCTTCACAACTCGACGTCGTCACTATAGGTTGCTTCTTATTCAACCAAGATATGCATGAGTCACCAAGGAAAAAGCAATTACCACTAGTGGACACACGAATATCATAACAACAATCCTAATCACTATCTATAAAAGCATGCAAGCATGGATGAACATCTCTACCATAAAAGAAACCTAAGCTCAAAGTGCCTCAGAGATATCTAAACACACGTTTCAATGGTTGCCAATGCTTAGTCCCAGGGCTATGCATGAATTGACTCAAGTGGGAAACTGCATACTATATATCTAGCCTTGTGTTGCTTGCATATATAAGACATCATACAACTTGCTGATAAAGAGAAGTGTCAAATGCATCACTGGAATCCTCAACCAAGAATCTAAATCCTGTCTCAACTGGTGTGGAAACTGGCTTGCAATCCTCAAAGTCAAAATGTTGAAGTAGTTTTTCAACATACTTTGCTTGATGCATAACAATTCCCCCCTCAACGGATACAAACTGGATGCCAAGATAGAAGCTCAAAAGACCAAGATAAGTGACATCAAAAGTATATTGCAAATCAGCCATAAGAGTGTCAAGTTTTGCATCACATGACTGAGTCAAGAGTATGTCATCGACATAAAGAACAAACACTATAAGATCAACCTCATTTTTGCATACATAGAGTGCGCTTTCAATCGGACTACATGTGAAGCCAATAACAATCAAGTTCTTATGGATTTTGTCATACCATGCATGTGGAGCTTGCTTGAGACCATACAAGGCTTTATACAAGTGACAAACCATATGCTCTTTCCCTTTCATAGAAAATCCAGGACGTTGCTTCACATAAACCTCTTCTTGCAAATCACCATTCAAGAAGGCTATTTTTATGTCCAACTGATGCACTTTCCAACCTCGATGGGCAGCCAATGCAACGATGGTACGAATGGTAGTCATGCATGAAGTAGCTACAAAAATTTCCTCATAGTCAATGCCATATTGTTGCACATATCCTTAAGGCAACCAATCTAGCTTTGTAGCGATCAATGTTACCATCAGATTTTCTCTTAATCTTATAAACCCACTTTGTACCAATTTCATTCTTTCCTTTTGGCAATTCACATAACTCCCAAGTACCATTCCTATGTATGGAATCCATTTCTGATTGCATTGCACTCATCCATTGTGGATCTTCACATGCATCTTCAAAAGAAAGTGGCTCTTCATTACATGCTGTAGTAATAAGAGAATAATCCACAAAATTACTTGATGCATGGTGAGAGCTTGATCTTGTTCTACCAAGTAAAGGTGCACTCAATTTGATGTCTTGCAAAGTTTTTTTCAACCACTTTGGCATAGTTTGTGCACTCTTGATAGACATGTGTTCATTATGTAAAAAATATTCAATATGTACATCATGTGTGGGCTGAATTTCATGCTCATTTTCACCATATTTTGATGCAAATGTTCAGCTATATGTGGCTGGAAATTTCCAAAAATTTTGACAACTTTTGGCTAAATTTTTTCAGCCATGTTTGGCTGGAAATTCCTTACATTTTCAGCCCTATTTGGCTAGAATGTTTCAGCCCTTTGAGCCTCAGTTGGCTAGTCTACATGGCCATAGTCAAGCGCACCATTTTGGAACAAAGGCATGAGTGTATCGAACACATCTTGTGAGCTAATGGTTGGCTGTTTTTTGCATTCAAGTAGAGGAAAAACTGAATTCTCAACAAATACCACATCTCGACTCACAATAATTGTGTTCATCAATGGATGGTACAACCGATATACCTTACTTTTAGCACTATAACCAACAAATATACATTTCTTTGCCTTGTCATCAAGTTTGTGGCATTGTTGTGATGGCACAAGAGCATATGCCAAACAACCAAACACACGCATATGACTAACCATAGGCTTATGGCCATTCCAAGCCTCATAAGGAGTGATGACTCTCAATGCTTTTGTAGGGTAGCGATTCAACACATAATTTTCACACATGATTGCTTCCATCCAAAACTTATCGGGAAGATGCTTTCCTTTAACCATGCATTGTGCCATTTCAAGTAGAGTTCTATTTTTTTGCTCGGCAACACCATTTTGCTGAGGTGTACATGGCACCGTACATTGGTGTGAAATACCTCTTTCACGAAGAAAAGCATTAAACTCATGTGACATGTATTAACCACCATGATCCGTGCACAGAGTCAAAAGCTTTTGTGAAGAAAAATTTTCAGCCATAGCTAAAAATGCTTTGAAGACCTCATTCTTTGCTTTCATAGGATACACCCATGTATGGCGAGTAGCATCATCAATGAAGGTAAAAAAATATACATGCTTCTCAAAAGATGGAGTCTTGATGGGACCACATACATCACTATGAACAAGCTGCAATTTTCTTGTAGTGTGTGTATGACCATCTTTTGGAAAAGAAGCACAATGCATTTTTCCGAGAATGCAACCTTCACATGCATGCTTTTCAATGGACTCAAGTGTAGGAAAACCAATAACCATGTCCTTCTTTTGCAAGTAAAGCAAACTATTGAAGTTCAAGTGACCAAAATGAGCATGCGAAAGCTCCATTTCAGCCATGGAAGAAGTATGCAAGGCAGCCCTCTTGTATGTATCCATGTGATACAAACCATTACATAATGTACCAGACATCACGATAACATCGCCATTGCTGAAATCATGAACCATACACTTATCATCAACAAAGTGTACATGAAGTCCAGCTTTGGCAACCAACGGAACTGAAATTAAGTTCTTCTTGATATTGGGCACATACAATGCATTTTTCAAGAGAATCACACCTCCATTTGTAGTCGTAAACTCAATTTCTCCTACTACAATGATAGCATAAGAGGCATTGTTTGCACACATCACATGTCCTCCTTTGGGTGCATCTTTCAAAGAGGCAAAAAGTCTTTTGCATGATGTTATGTGCTTTGAAGCACCACTATCAAAGAACCAATCTGAATCAGCCTCACTCACAACCATACATTTAGAATGTAAAGAAGTATCATAATGACATGTAATAACACATGCCCAAAAATCTTGAGCCATGTTAGCTTCATCATTCTTTACATTTGCTGAATTTTCAGCAATAGACATGCCAGATTCCTTCTTCTTTTCATTGCATTTAACAAGCTTTCTACACTCATCAATAGTATGACCAGACTTTCGGCAATATTTACATCTCTTCTTCTTTTGCAAATCAACATCATTAGAGGAATGAGTGGAAGAGGAAGCTTGAGGCTTTAGTTTTGATGAACCCAAAGCTGAACCATACTTGCTTTTCCCCTTTTGTGAAATAGCAAGTGCTTGTGTTCCCTCAGTCAAACCACTCCTATTCACTCTAGATTGCTCTTCTTGCAAAAGAAGAGACACAACCTCATCAAATGCATACATATTAAGATTTCCTTTTGCAACCAAACGGAGAGTAGTAGCAAAGCTTTGAAAAGATTTTGGTAATCCTTTCAACAATGTAGAAATGAGTGATGCATCCGGAATAATCTCATCTGTGTTTGCCAATGTCTCTTTCAAGTCCTTGATGCGAGTCACATACACATCCACCGACTCATTTTCAGCCATACAAACATCCTCAAGTTTCTTCCTCAAGTATGCAACACGTGCTTCATTACACACGGCATACAAAGAAGCAAGAGTGCCCCATGCCTATCTCGATGTAGAACATGACTGAATGTGTGGAACTATATGACGCTTCACTGAAAGCGCAATCAAAGCATGAGCTTGAGCATCTTTTCCATCCCATCTAAGATGCTCCTGTGTAAGTGGAGAAGGATAAACCATTGCACTCAAAGAAGAAGCTCCATCTGTGACAATAGACTGTGAAGTAGAAGCACCTGCCGGTATTCAATCTACATTAGCCACTATGTTCCAAAGTTGTTTTGCAACAAGAACAGGCTTCATCATGTAAGACCACATTGGATAGTTGGTCCCATCAAGCTTATCTTCAGCTTGAAGCATGCCAAACAAGTCACTACTTCCCGCCATTTCACTAAGGAATAAGAATGTGACAAAATCTTAACTTCGACGAAAGCTGAAATAAGTGCTGAAATTTTAGCTCACAAACTATCACTCTGATGGCGATTCTGACTGCACGAATGACTTCAAAATGGGGGTAAAAACCCAGTGCACTTGTTGGAAATGTTTCTTGGCTATTGAAATTCACAGTCCTATGCTCAAAAGTCGATTTGCACTATTAAAAGTGTGTGCATGCCGCAATGCGAAAAACCAAAACTTGAGAAGGAGCTGAACTTGCTCTGATACCACTGTTGGGTGTATGTAGAAGTGCAAGAGACACACAAGGAGCACACACAACGAGCATAAATGCAACAAGACACATGGAGAAGACGATGGCTGGAATAGCTCTCTCTATTGACCATGAAGTGAACTGAAGTAAGAGTTGAATAATATCCCTAAGTACAAAGTACCACCACATATGAGTGAATCATGTATGTGGTAACATGGGGAAAAAACCTCTAGCCAGCACTAGAGTAAAAAGTGCTCATGTATAGGGAAAAGGTTCACATCAAAGCTACTCGAGGAACACATAAGTGTAACAGATGTTGTTCTCTACGAGCATTTTGTTGGATGCTCGATTTACTTATGCATTATTCACTTGAGATTCAATTTTCTATCTCTTAAATGAGCAGGTTTATGCATTGCCCAAGTGTCAAGCATTGACATATGATTAAGTGCATTTTTTGCTACTTGAGTGGTACGCGGCTACTTGTATTGTTTTATCCTAAGGGGGAATCATTACCACCATATTTAAATGCATTTTTTTTTACTAAGACTCAACTGTTTTCTATGATACTCGTATGTCCACTAGTGATTCTACTTCATTCTTGGTAGCTCATGCATATCTTGGTTGAGAAAGAAGTGGCCTCCTATGGCCACTTTTGGTTGTGAGGCTGAGTATAGGGCAGATTTCATATCGACTATTGAGTGTGTGTGTGTGTGTGGCTTAGGTAGCTCTTTGCTAATTTGGGTATTGGTGAATCTCCTAGAACCACAATGTTTATAGGCAGTTACAATGCATTAGCAGTTGCCATGCTCGTATAAAGCACATTGAGGTGCACTATCATTACGTTAGGGAGAGGTTCTTTGTTGGAGAAATCCATTTGGCACATGTACCCACAAAGTATAATGTTGCAAATGTTTTCACAAAGGCTCTACCTAGGGAGAAGTTTGAAGCATTTTGCAAAGCTTTGGGCTTACTTCATTTTGTGGATTGATTTCTTTCCACATAGCTTGGTACTTCCTTATACATGAGTGCTAGCTTCTTGTTCACCACATTGCTTTGAGGGGGTATTTGTTGATATATTTTGGTCGTGATGTGTGCAAACACACTTAAGAACACTGGGGTGATTTTTTCCCTCTTTAGGAGGTGTTTCTCCCTTGGCTTGTGTATATATCTATAACACTAATGGGCCTTTCATCTTTGTAGATTCACTTGGTAATACATTTAGTATTGTGTTGTTCTACAAGTGTTTGGTTCTTCTCTGAGCTATTCATGTGCTTCCCAGAGATCAAACTTCAACGTTGCGGAGATTGGAATATTAGCATAGGCTCCATGAAGATATACACGTGCATTATTATCAATTATCATTATCCATCCATGATCTATATCAATAAGACATTTTATTGAGTCATATAACATTTTTGACATAACATTGATCTCAAATATAGAGTCTATATGTTCTATACATGGATTTTCATTGACTCGAATTAGTCATCTTCCAATGTTGCTTTCTCAAAAATGTTTTTTATAATGACTAGCTGGATGCTCATCTTTCTTATTTACTTCTTCGTAAATTAATATTTAATATATTTATTTGTTTTTTGTTACTATTTACACTTAAACTTTATCTCCACTTCACTTACGTCATTTATATTGGTGCTAGTTGATCAATCTTGAACTCATTAATGATTCTTTGTTTTTTGTTTCAAACTATTAAGCATTTCATATCCGACTGTGATATCCGTTATATATACTCATGTGACATTGAAATTATACTCTTGAAGATGTTCTCATCCAAAGATTCTTCCAAATTTGTATGTTGCTCTATAATAGATATCGAGCCAAAATTTGATTAAAACTCTGAACAAACTTGGTTCGATTCGGTAAACCTTTCCTCAAAATAATGAAGCAACTTAGTTGCTGCAAGGCTTTATTCAACCCACTCTCTAGATGTTCTTCGTTTAGGAATCAAAGGTTTCTAAATGAAGTCTTCTTTAAAACTAAGTCTTTGAATGCTTACCATATATTTAATTGCTCTTTAAATGCATTGATCCTCTCTTTAATTCAATTCCGACATTGCAACTCTAGAAAATTTAACAAGCTTCATGGCCATAAGGACCCCATAAAAGAGTTTATTTTACTTGCATAAACCTTCAAGAAGTTTGTGACATTTAGAAGATTGAAAAATAAAAGTTTGTAACATTATCCTAATACAAATAAACTTTTAAAATATATATCTAACAATATTTCAACCTAAAAAATGATTATTAATTTCATTGCCCGTTGATAATGATTCATAGATTGAAGAAAGATTTAGAACTTCAAATACTTTAACATTTTAATCTAATGAATTAACCTCCATGCATAATTCATTAAATGATTCACTTGCAGTTGGCTTAATAATTAAAAATTAGCTCTCAAGTATTAAATATTGAAGATCAATCATAGTTTCAATCAATGATGTGAGAAGTGGAGAATGACATGCCTGGGACTCACCTCCCAGCCTATTTATAGCCCTTGCCTAGTCACCATCTAGGGTTCTCTCTAAGGCCCCTCTACTCATCTGGCCATCATGAGTAGGTACCTCGTATGAACTCTCTGGCTTTTGGCCTTGGCTATCCCCCGAGCAAGGAACTTCTCGTTCCTCCAAGCATGTACATCTCTGGAATATAAGACTCTCTCCCCCTTCTAAAGATCATTGTCCTCAATGATATAGAAGGAGCTATAAAACTGGGAAACAGAATCTGTGATTCCAAATAATAAAAGTAGAGTGTGGTAGGTGTCTGAAATACTAGATGCTCAAAAAGTAGACAACTAGTCTATGTGCTTTATATCTAACATTTCCACCAAAAAATAGTAGCCCTTGCCTTGGGCATACTGTAGGAATCCCTCTGAAGCCCAATGAGTCCATATGTGTGCAGCATAAGTACTCGGAATATCCTCGGACTCCCTATGCCTAGACCTTGACCACTAACTTGTGACGGCTTGTCACCTGTAGAGACCTCGACAGCTTGCCCTTGTCTCCCTGAAATACCCATTGATAGCTTGTCATATGGTATAATTATGCAAAATAACTTACTTCACTAGAGTAATAAAATACTATGCTCATCTAAAATAATCTATGTCCTGGTCTCTGTGAATACTAAAAATAAATGGAAATCTTTTCCAAATAGTGCTTGATTTACTATCCATACGCGCAAGTAAATCTACTTGATTTACTTACTGTAATGAAAATGAAACTAAAAAAAAATCTCAACATGATCCAAACCATGAATCCAAGATGACAATCTATCAATGCTCCAGACTATGGAACAAGATGTCAATCTATCAATGATCCAAACTATGGACCAAGATCTCAATCTGTAACATCGAAACTATGGACTAAGATCTCAATCAATCACATCCAAACTATGGACTGAGATCTCAATCGGTCATATCCAAACTATGGATGAAAATGTCGATCTATCATATATAATAATCCCAACTATGGATATCGATCTATCATATATAATAATCCAAACTATGGATCAAAATATCTCTGAGAACTTTGCATGTAGAGGTAGAGGCTCAAGAGGAAGAGGCAAAGGAGGAAGACAAGCTTGGGGAAGGTCTAAAAGCTCCTCTCCATGTGCCATATGTGGCTTAACTAATCACATTACTGAGAATTGTTTCAGGAATCCTAGAAATCAAAGAGGAAGAGGTTACAACAAAGGAGGCTATGGAAGATCAAGTAGTAGATTCAACAACAACAATGGTTACAACAACAACAACAACTCATACAACAATAATAATTATCAAGGAGGATACAGAGGAAGGAGAGACTACAACAATTATGCAGATGATCAAACTCAAGAGGTCTTATTACTTCTGATGAATATGACTATGAAGAAAGATAAAGCAGATGAACATGTATTCTATGTAGACTCAGGTTCTTCAAATCATGTAGTAGGGAATGCAGCTCTACTATCAGACTTGGAGGACCCAAGGAATAGACACGAAGTCCAAACAAGAGATGACACAAGGCATCGAGTGGAGAAGATAGGCAATGTGAAGACTTCAAATGGTAATATGAACCTACTGAGCAAGGTATTCTATGTGCCAACCATCACCAAAAACCTCATAAGTGTAGGTTTGATTGTTGAAAAAGGATTGCATGTTAGATTCACAAACAATGGAAGAAGAAGCTAGAATGGAGAGATGGCATGGAAGAAGAGATAGAAGCCCTAAAAGAAAATCAGACTTGGGAATTGGTTCCCAAGAAACCATCTATGAAGGTCATTGGTTCAAGGTGGATTTACAAGGTAAAAAAGAATTCTGATGGCTCAATTAACTGGTACAAAGCAAGGCTTGTCACCAAAGGGTTTGCACAAACCCAAGGCATTGACTATGAAGAGACATTCTCACCTATGGCAAAAATGCCCACAATTAGAGTACTTATGAGTATAGCATTTCCAAGAATTGGAATATCTATCAAATGGATGTTAAAAATGCTTTTCTAAATGGTTGGATTTCAGAGGAGGTGTACATGGCTCAACCTCTTGGCTTTGAAGATCGATTATACCCAGAATATGTATGCAGGTTAATGAAAGCCTTGTATGGCTTGAAGCAAGCTCCTAGAGCTTGGAATCATAGACTTAGCACATCAGATTACCTTACTTTCGCAGGTACCAAATTAATCTCATGGTCTTCCAAGAAGCAACCTATAGTTTCTCTCTCATCAACAGAAGCTGCATAAAGAGGACTTCCAAATGCTACACAAGAAGCTATGTGGATTAATACCCTATATTCAACTTTAGGATTGAATACTTCTACTCCACACATATTTGGAGACAACATTAGTTCATTACATCTTGCTGCCAACCCTATCTATCATGCCAAGAGTAAACATATAGAGGCTCACTACCATTATGTTAGAGAAAAGATCATGAGTTAGGAGATACAACTCTCATATGTATCTACACAACAACAATGTGTAGACATGATGACAAAGGCATTGGATGGAAGCAAATTAAACAGGTTCAAATCAATGATTGGACTACAAGAAATCATGAAGGACTAAAGTCTCAAGCATCTTAGGCTTGAGAGGGAGTTACTCGTATGATTATATACTACTTTTATCATGGAGACATTACTGAGAGAGAAAGAGATTAAGACAATGGTAAAGAAGGTAAAGTCAACTACATAAAATACAACTCAAAAATAGGAGGAAAATTTGATCTAGCCATGTGGCTTATGATTAATGGATTTTCACCAAATGTCTCTATGGCACGACCTAAAAGTGTCAATGTTCTACCCTCATGATGATACTTTGTATAGACTAATTTCATAATGAAGGTTTGGTTAGAGATGACCTACTTGCATGAAATTGAACCAAAATCTACATTACAATTGATTCCATAAATTTTTTCTAATGAAAACCCTTGTGAAAAAGCTCTACAATCCTTTTATTATCCAAACATTTCACTAAGAACACTATTTTAGAGGTTTTTTCATTGGCGATTGGCACTATAGAAGAAGCCTAGGAACATAGAGGTAAGCCTACACATAGATATTTTGGCATTTTTCCTTGCAATGCTAAGCATCAAAAGTTTTTGTATCCTCACAAAGATCTTTCTTACACAACATCACTTGTGTTAGATATTGGGAATGATCGCCCTACACTCTTAAAGCTTAGTATATTTTCAAGAACACTAGCCCTCAAAGATGATGTGGAACACAATGGTGATAAAGAAAGACCATGTTATCACCTTTTAGGGATGCTTTGATCTTCCATTTGTAAATATCATCACCAACTGATCCATGTAAAAATTCTATAATGTAAATTAAAATCAACAAATTTATGCTCTTCTTCACACTTTCCATCTCTCATCTCATGCATAAAAAGCTCTCACTCTCTCTCTCTCTCTCACACATACACAAATCTTTCTTTTCATGTATATATGAGTAAAGACCAAAATATATAATGTATAAATGAGCTTGCTTAATATATATACCAATTATCCAAATAGAGAGAGTAGGTGAAACCATAATGATCGTAATCAGTACCTCATATAACATGACAATGTGGGCTAGTGAAGATGGATCATCATCCATGCGATTTATGTGTTGAGTTTGACATTTCAATAGATGATGATGCACTCCATTGAGTCCATTCTTCTATATTTGAAGGGTGTGGATCTATATTGGTAGACATAATAAATAATATACTCCATAAGGTGCTAGGGAAAACTCTTAAGCCTAACATTTAAGCGTTCACCATTAGGTGAACGGTATTAACTTAACCTAAAAGGTGTTATTCATATTTTTCTATTGGAAAAATTTTGATATGTGGAAAATAATATTGAAGTTTGTAAGATTTAGTTGCTTTTAGTGTATAAACATAATAGTGCACATGCTTGAATGCATAAAAACATATTCTAACAATAAAGAAGCTTGTGATGTGCAAAAAAGACTTTTTAATCTTAATTTGTGCATTTGATTTTTTTTTTTTTAAACAAAAAAGTCATTCTTTTCCATGCATGAGGTGGAAAATAGCTTATGAATGCATGCAATTACCCTTAGTGCTTGATGTGCTTTCATAATTTTCTGTTTAGCTTTCATTAACTTTAAAACGTCCCTTACAAAATTGAAGTCTTATGCTACACTTCAATGATATTTCTGTGCATATATATATGAAAGAAAAAGCAAACAAGTATTGAAATCAAGCATGAAGTTGTTAAATAATTAGCTCCAAACAATAGCTACATCCATCCTTTGCCTTGAGAAGAGACATCATACTCCTCCCTAGTTCTCCAAGAGGTGACTACTGAGAACAAATTCTCTACCCAAACCTCCCAAATCTCCTCCATTTCTAGAGATCTTTATATCATTGAAAAGATTATAAAAAGAGATGAACAACTAGCTATGAATCATAAAGCAAAAACTTGAGTTGAGAGAAATATGTGTCCGAAGTTTATTTGTTGCTAGGTCATCACTAACTAAAAACAATGTTTGTCGGAGTGGCTACTTAGATGCTTCTACCATGATCACTTCCAACCAACACTACCATGGTCACTTCCAACCAATATTTAATTGATTATTTAGAGCATTAGGGCAACCATGTGATTGAGAGATGAATCTACTCCCAACTTTATGGATCTATGTATAGATCCTCAAATCAACAATGATCACATGATTAACTGAAGTCCACATGTGCATGTGCAATCTCAACATTTTTTAACAACTTTCACTAGAGTCCACTAGTGGTAGGTGTACTCATCAAGGATCTAGAGATCTTTTGGAAAAACTCTCCCCCCATGCTCCCCATGGGGGTTGAACCCAAGACCTCCTCCTTCCCAACCTCGAGACTTAACCACTAGGCTAAGTGGATTAATTGTTTTAGAGAGTGAACCTATGCTGAAGTCTTATCTCGAGATATTTGGCCATGCACAACAATGACCAAATGATGTAGGATTTGAGATATGTTTGAAATTGTCAAACACTCATGTCATACACTTACTTTATAACACCTTCTCATTCATTCCCTACTTTGCACTTCGATAAGTTTATCAAGTTCAAAACCACTTGGTGCTATGAATCATTTGTACATTGATCAAATAGTAGATTCTCCTCTATTCATTTGGATTATGAGGTCAATCCCACCACATAGATGAAAACATATTCTGCTAGAATAGAACATAAGGCTCATGGATATGCCTATCGTTTTCTATATAACTCTATTTTCAAGGAAATTTTTTTTCCAAGGGGGACATGAATGTTATAAAGTGAGTTTATGACATGAGCATCCGAGTGGTTTAGAAAAATTTGAAATGAGACATCATTTGGTCATTCTTGTGTAGGGCCAAATTATCAAGAGTAGAATCAAGATTAGATTCATGTACTCTCGAAGACAAGCAAGTAGCTTGGCCTAGTGGTTAAGTCAAATGGATGGGAAGGAAGAGGTCTTGGGTGCGAGTTTTATGAGATTTATGGGAGAGTATTTTGTCGCAAGAACTCTAGAGCCTTTTAAACACATCCACTTGAGTAAACTCCAATTAACTGGGACACTTGGAGCACATGTGTTAGTTACATAGCCGACCCTTGGATGGATAATATCAACATACAAAAGAGGGAAGTCCCTTGGAGAGAGCTGTATATATTGGCACAACATTGGGAGGAGAGTCATCTTTCTAGTACGTGGTGGTCCTAATGCTCTAATTTCTTTACAAACTTATATGAGATGGAAACTTTAACAATGCAATATCAGGTCCATAAAGTAATTACACTACTTTGCATCACAAGTGTGATTCAAAGGAGAGTGAAACTTAAGCTAGAGTGGGAGCATATTAACAATTGCTTTGTTTTTTCTCTAATATGCATGTTGTTGTTTGTGAGCTAGCTCTTAATTCATATTGGATGGAAGGAACATTCGTGCCGTAAGTCCAATTCATGCCTTTAAAAGGGGAGAACTTGTTCTCTGTGCAGGCATGGATCTTGTATCCCACAAAATAGGGCATACTTGACTTTAGGGCACTTTCAAATATAGGGACAATCCAAAGTTACAACTAGTTCCTAACTTTAAGAACAATTGATTTTCTATCAAAGACCTATTCATTTGTGATCGAGCCCCACTAATTTTGCTCTATTGAAGTGGAAGCTTGACATATGAATTGCATATCTCAGAGGAGAAATTTCTCATGACCCTATATGGACACAATGGCTTCTAACTTTGAAGCACCACCATAATTTCACCATTTTTTTTGGTTCGGATGTCACAATGAATTGAAAAGACACACACATCCAACCTCATAAGGTAGAAGCACCCTTCACGTCCCATAGGTAAGGTGTGGATGACCCTCAACATATAGTTCGATATGGATATGTCGAGCAAAGGGGAGATTGAACTTGGATAATTCTCTCAATGGTCCAAGGCATTTGCCACTAGGCCATGTCGACTCAACCACGATCTCGAGATTGCATCTTGTTTTTTTTTTTTTGAAATGGAGGTTTGACATGCACCTACTCCCCGAGCTATAACTTTGAAAGAACAACTATACAGATGAATGGACATCATACCCGCAGGACACCACGTATCTCACAAAGCATATGTTAGACAAGATCACAACTGATTACAACTAATTTAAATTGACTAAAGCTATTACATGTCCAACCAACTAGAAATTGAACACAAGACCTCTACCTCAAGAGGCTAGTGCTTAACCAACCCTTATGTTTCACCTTTCATTGTGACTAGAAATTGAACACAAGATCTCTACCTCAAGAGGCTAGTGCTTAACCAATCCTTAGGTTTCACCTTTCATTGTGACTAAAAATTGAACGCAAGACTTCTACCTCAAGACGCTAGTGCTTAACCAACCCTTAGGTTTCACCTTCCATTGTGACCACATTCAGATCGTGGCTGAAGGGAAGAATCAAAGTTTCGAGTATGATCCAAGAACCACCGTTATGTTAAATAAGGAAAATGTAGAGCATGCACATTGTTGACTAAAGTCCAATTGCTTAAGAATCTTCTCCAATTGCTTAAGAATCTTCTAAAACGGGTTCGTATTTCGTTTCCTTACTCTCGATCATTCCAGCGCTCTCTCTCTCTTTCTCTCTCTCTCTGTGACACGCGGGTAACCTCTATATGTTATCTGCAGCGTTTTCCCAAGTGTCTGCTTCACTCACCTCCCCCAATATCTTCTCTAGATATTGCCCCTTGCCTCTCCTAACAGCGTCTGCAGCCTCCTGCAGGCTTCTACATGATGTCGATCACACACAATAATGTTTTCTGAGATGTTCGTCCTTATTAGTTATTTGTCTCTACGAGAAAGATTTCCTGCGTCGGACGTGCAGGTTCCCATGTGCATTGCTTTGTTTGCCAATTCCGTCTGCTACTTTCAACGATTCCATTGCAGCACAAAGAAGTTAGCTCGTAGAATTTAGAAGAAGTTTCACTAGGGTGCTGCGCATCCTTGTCGTACTCTCTCTCTTTCTCTCTCTCTCACACACACACACAGATTATGGATTCCACGTTGTCTTCTTTGCAGGGAGTTTCCCGGTTAGGCAAGCAAGCTTCTTGTGTTCTCATAATAACGCTCGTTCCCTTTTCATTTCCGTTTATTATAGTATGGCTGCCTCTGCTATGCATTCTGTTACCCCCGATTTCTTTTATCTTCCTCTTTCTTTTTCTTCTGCATAAGTTGCAGATTATATTGTCTCCAAAGCAGAGAAGTTTTTACGAAATAGAAATTCTTGATAACCCTTTCTTGAAGCAAGAGGATGAAGAATGCAGACAACAAGATGTTCTCGAGGGGTCTGAAGAGGCATCACTCCGATCGAGCAGGCCACGCGATGAGACAGGTGCAGAAGTTGTTGATATGGTCGATGTTAATGGGTTGCAGACAACTTCGCTAACGGTTCCTCGGCTGATGAAGGAAGAGAACCCATTTTATGATGATGATGATGAGAAGCATGTCGTATCACACATGCACGAGGACCTAAGTTCGTCAAAGGACGGATCAGGTGGGGTTGCCTTCCAGTCAAGTGGCGATCGGGCTAGTGATATATGTCTCGATGAAGCAGGTACTTACGTCCTCGACAGTGAACTAATTTTTGTACATACCACAGGTACTAGCAAACATTATATCGAACGTTCTTCTTTAGCCTCTTCACAGGGCTTCTGCAATGGAAATGCCTTTCTTGGGACCGTCGTCAAGCAGGAGAATAAGGATTTAGTCAATTTAATGAAAGAGGAAACCGAACAATACGAGTCAAATAGGACTTCTCCGAAGGGAATTGTACATCACCCGGGGATTGAAGATGAGATGTCAGAATTGGAGGTGAAATCTGATGGAGTGGTTGTAAGCAGCTTCGATCCTGAAGCATCAGCTGCAAAGTTTGTTCACAATATTGTGCATCAGGTATTAACCATCACTGCCTCATGGCTGCCTGTACCTCGTATGTTCGTTGTCTATTTCTCCGATCGGAATGCCACATTTTGTTATACAGCAGAATATTGAGCTCGTTATTTGGATGAACAGGAGAAAAACCTGCAGGAGCGCCGAATTCTAGAAGACATTGACGTCATCAAGAAGATTGTTGGCTATGACAGCGAGGCCCGTGGATCAGCGCTTGAGCAGATCACTGCCTTGTACCTGTTCTTGGGCATGGAGCCATACTCATGGGAAGTGGAACGGGACGATCTGGACCGGGCTCAAGCAGAGTTGGAGCTGTTGAAGGTTGTAGTGGGTGTGAAGTAAGCCAGCAGACCTACATAGGCTCTGTTGATGGTAGATTATCATGCTTTAAGAGAGATGAAGGTTCATAGATGATATCTGTATAAGCTTATATTCATGATATGTGCCATCGTTATCAGTTTAGCGTACCCAAAGTGATGTTACGAAGCAAATATTCAGATTTCTGAAGCTATATTCAGACAGTTAGGCTGTTCCAGTTCCTAGGATATAAGCTTCATGCTTTGCCCGTGACGGTTTCTTATATAGTCGCGTGTTTTCCCCATTTGGCAACCATGATGTGTAAACAAAATCTTTTGAGAATTTCCAGGAACAAACTGCGTTTTCAGAATGTGTTCCAGGTGAGAAAACCCCTCTCAAGAAGCACTGTGTTCCTTCATCCAACCCAGTATATATAACTGCATGTTTGATGTATTTCCATAAGCCAAAACTGCTTTTGTAATCTTAGGTAACTTGTAGAGCAATCTTGAGTACCTTACTGAGCAGTTTAAAGTAACTTAGGTACCACAAAACAAACATTATGTATACATCTGTGTGGAAGATAATATCGAATCACAGTGTCATTGCAATTAAGCCCTTTTGTGAAGGGGGTGTGTTGTAGATTTTGGGAGATGGTATAGGGTTCAAGCCCTAAGATTTGATGGAACCCTTCGTTGTGTGAGATAATGGGGTCCCATGTATGTGAGTTTGACACTCATTGAAGCATTAATCTATATGAAATATATAGGTATTAAAGTGAACCTTTTGGTTTATGCAACCCTTAATGTGCCAAAAGTGATATACTCTTGGAACATATATGCCTAAAGCAACGCTTAATGTGCCAAAAATGATACTCTTGGATCATATATATGAGGCTTTTTCCAGTTTTGCTCTGATATATTACCTATGTATTTCTTTTTTAGTATGGTTGTTCGTATCATTAAGTAGCGCCTGACGTGCAATTCCTTTTTCTTTCTGTTGATCCCTTTTTCTTCTCAAAGTTTTGCTGTTTGACCACGTTTTTTCATGCTTTGTTCCCGTTGAAACCCCAAAAAAGGAGTTTGAAGTAAAGAAATTAACACATCGTCCTTTTGCATCCTATGATGAAAAAGTCCTTCAATTGTGCAACATTTTAACCACTTGAACGGGTTCCAAAGGCTGCTAGCCATCCCTTCACATTCTTCTAAGAAAGGATGGGAAGTTTTAAGAGTTCAAGATTTCAAAGTTAGATGTTTGGCTAACAAAGTTTAATGTTTGGGGCATGCAAGACGCACAAAGGAACTTAAATGAGATTCTTGTCCTAGTCACATATAGGTAAGAGATCTATGATTTGAGACATATTTAGATTTAGATATAGGCCCCAGCCTAATACACTAAACTAGAGTACACACATTGCATTGCTTGCGGGAGAAAATGTGGACTTTTAGGCATGCACTGTTATTGGCATCTCTTCTGCTTCACATTCCATACGTTACTAAAATTAGTGATTGGAAGTTTGAGTTGGCGATTGTGGATACAAGTAAGAAGTGTGATTCTCATATAACTAATCAAGTAGGAATCGCCACATTTCAACATTTGAATTCAATCAGCTTTATAGAAGTAGTTGAACTATTGAGGTTGTGTATGGACTGTACCTAATAAATCCTTTTATTTGTGAGATTCAACAAACAATCTATAGCTTTCCTAAGAAATTGTTGGTTTAATGCGGCAATGAGGGGGAACCATTTAAAAAAAAGAAAGATTCATGCCCATGCATTTTGAACTGATGGGTTTATGTCAGCATTTAAGTCTAAAACACGGGTTTCATAAACTGTAGATCAGTTGAGATGCTAAACATATAAGGTTTTACATAAAACAATTGTGAATAAATCAAGACAACCTTTTTTTTGTAGATCATGGTCTTAATTTTATTAGCATTCGTTTATATGAGAAGTGTGTCCACTTGTGCTCAACTTCTCAACCATCTTATCAAGTTTGAGAAAGTCAATGTCACCTTTTGTTTGAGGAAGGATATACATGTTATACTAATATTCAAGTAGTTCGTTCCTTAGGGTCTTCCCCACAACACCATATTCCGCAATTATATCAGGTAGTCAGCGTGAAAAAAGTAGTCACTTTTTCATTTTCATTGCTTGTATTAAATGTAAATATGCGGAGTTTTTGTTGTGAAAATTATATATTTTAGAATGGATGATGTGATACCCGAAAAATTGGAAGGGATAACGCTTATTGTTAAGTGGTACGATTCAAGGCAAGGTATACACCATTTTAGAAGATGTATTGCTCTATGGGATCATTGTCAATATCATGATCTAATCATTCACATACTAGTGTAAAATTACACGAAACATGTTGGAGTCCAAGGTCTACGAAAGCACATAAACAATACAAGGAAGAAGAATCTTGGAGCACAGCAGATAAATGACCTATTAGGATTATAGGCATGCATACAAGACGAGGGAAAAATACCTCTTAAAGCGGGAAAGAAGTGCCTAGATTGTCTTAAATGTGTTCATGCAGATCACTACTAAAATATATAAACAAGTGCCCTTGGGAGTGATGTGGCGAACAAGGAGCATGCACATGTATAAGGAAGTGCTAAGCTATGTGGAAACAAATCAATCCATGAAAGAAATTAATCCCAAATCTTTGTGAAAAGCTTCAAACATCTCCATAAGAAGATTCTTTGTGAAAAGGTTTGTAACATTATTCTATGTGGGCACATAAGCTTTAAGTGATCTTCCCATAGAGAATCTCTCCCTAATGTAATGATAATGCATCTTAATGTGCTTTGTGAGAGCATGGAACAAAGTGTTCCTCCCAATTGCTAATGTGGTTTAACTATTACTAGAGATCGTGCTAGCAAAACAATGATAACAACCAAATCAATCAAAAGGTGATTCAGCCCCACACACAACAATCATTGTGAAAATTGCCAATTTCCCTATACTCGGCCTCACAACAAGAATTGGTGAGAGTGGGATGCTTCTTACTCAACCAAGACATGCATGAGCTACCACGCGTGAAGCAAAAAACACTAGTGGACACATGAGTTTCATAGCAACCAACCGAATCTGAGTGAAAAAAGCATGTAAATGTGGTGGTAATGATCCCCACTAGGGATAAAACGATCCAAGTATTGAGAACCACACATGTAGGGCAAGATGCATTTAACTATCTGCCAATGATTCAGACTTTGGCAAATGCATAAAATTGCCCATCTAAGAGAACACAAATTGAATATTAGGCCAAATTATGCATAAGTAAACCAAGTGTCCAACAACATGTTGATAGACAAAAAAATCAAATGCATCTCCAACATCACGAAGGCTCAACCATAAACCTGCTTTCATGGGAATAGCAATTGGTTTGCAATCTTCAAGGTTAAACATAGCAACAATGTGTCAATATATTTTCTTTGATACAAAGCTATTCCTCCATCAACTTGCATAAATAGAATGCCTAAATAATGATGCAAATGCCCCAAATTTTACATCTCAAAAGAGGCATGCAAATCAGCCTTCAATTTAGCAATGTGATTCTCATTAGAACGAGTGAGGAGCATACCATCAACATATACAACAATGATCTGAAGTACATCTACATAAGCCAGATGGAACACTTGATATGTATAAGGCTAGGCTTGTTGCCAAAGGTTATGCTTAAGAGAGAGGCATTGATTTTGTTGAGACCTTTTCTCCCACATGTCGAATAACCACCATTCATAGCACTTATGCACTTGCAAGTCATCAAGGTTGGAATGTACATTAGTTGGAATTTAAAACTGTATTTCTACATGGTGATTTACATGAAGTGTATGTATTTCAGCCATATGATTTTATGTAGAAAGGACATGAAAACAAAGTATGCAGCTTGAAAAAGGCATCATATGGTTTGAAGCAAGCATTGTGTGCTTGGTATGAGAAGATACATGTCTATGTGTTAGCACATGGTTTTGAGAACACTCCCACTAAGAGCACCTTTTATGTCTACATCCATTTAGTGCCAATGGCCTTTTTTCTTGGAGGCAAATCACATAAAGACCAAGTACCATTCTTCAAAATAGAATCATATTTTGTTTTCTTAGAAATCATCCAATTTTTTGAATTTTGTGTATCATCAAAATAAACAAGCTCATTCTAATCACAAAGACTAAAGACAACCATTGTATAACAATCTGATGCAAAGGAAGCACTAAAGAGCCTGGATGAGTACAATAGGATAATAGTGCATCTTATTTGCTCTCTCTCAAAGTCTACACTAGCCATTTAGGCATAGTTTTGCCTTTTTTGTGCCAACTCTCTCATCAAGTGCATCATTTGTACTAGCACTTGGTGTTCCACTTGTAGAAAGAGGTAGCAAAGTGTCATAAAAACTAAAGCTTCTTAATATAATGATTCTATTCAATTTCATTCCAATTCATCAGGGATCCATGTCATTAAGGTGTGAATATGGCGAATGATCCATATTTGTTGATCTTCTTGAGTGAGTTGGAAAATCACTTTCCAAGTCATAAGGTAACTTTATCTTTTTGCAATCATCTTCAAACCATGAATTATTTTCATCAAGCACCACATCCCTACTAACTGTAAACCCTTTTTTAGTGGGATTGTATATCCTATATCCCTTCTGCTTTTGATCATAGCCAATGAATATACACTTTTCGAATTTTGGATCAAGCTTCCCTCTAATTTGTGATGGTATATGTGCATGAGCAACGCACACAAAGATTTTGGAATGGTCCAATGAGAGTCTCCTGCTATTCCATGCCTCATATAGTGTCATTCCATCCAAGGATTTGGATGGGAGCCTATTAATCAAGTATATGGCTATTTCCACAGCCTCAGCCCATAGGTAATTTGGTAGTTTCTTTTCATTCAACATTGATCTTGCAGCCTCTACTATCTAGCTATTCCTCCTCTCTGCCACTCCATTTAATTCAGGAGTGTATCTTGTTGTGACTTCTCTCTTTATACCTCTGTCCTATAAGAATGAATTAAATTCATGTGAGAAATACTCACCATCTCCATCATATCTTATCCTCTTCAAGCTTCTACCTGTCTGGTTCTCAACCGATTCCAAATACATTTTGAAACATGTAAAGACTTCATCTTTATTCTTCATGAAGTAAAGAATTATCCATCTACTATAATAATCTATGAATGAAACATAATACCTTGATCCTAAAATTGATGGATCTCTGCTAGGACCCCATACATCTGTGTGCAGAAGCTCCAAGTAGTCTTCATACATATACCCCTTTTCTGTTGAATGGTTTCCTGTGAGCTTTGCCAAATTGGCATACTCCACATTTATATATCATGTGTTGCTTGGACACATTTGAAATGCCAAGCACACTCTGATCCCTGCATATTTGCTTTAGTGTTCTTTCACCTATATGACCTAGACTTTTATGCCATATCTCTAGTTCAGATAGGATTCGATCCTTATAATTGAAGAGTGCAATGTTTCTAGTATCTTCAACCTCAAATGTAAGGAGTCTACTAGATTTCTCACCTTTTTCAATTCTCTTGAATCCTTATTTAGGGTCTTCCACATATGCTCCATGCCTTGTGAATCTGATCTGTAAGCCTTTCTCAACAATCTGTCCAACATTGATTAGGTTTTTTGTTATGGTTGGCACATATAAGACCTTACTTAAAAGGTTCATGTTACCATCAGAAGCCTTGACATTTCCAATCTTCATAACAGAATGTCTAGTGTCATCACCTGTCTGTACTTCATGCTTCCCTTTAGGTTCTTCAAGATCAGATAACAATGCTACATTGCTTGCCACATGATTGGAACAACCAAAATCAATAGGAAAAGATGCTCATAATCTTTACCTTGCTTGGATGTCATGTTCATGATTAGTAGAAAATCCTCTTGGTCTTCTGTGTAGCTGTTATAATCTCTTCTACCTCTAAAGCCTCCTTGATAATTGTTGTTATTGCCTTGGCTGTAGTTGTGATGATAATTACTTCCTCCATTGTTGAACCTGCCTCTAGATTGTCCATAGCCTCCTCTATGAAAGCCTCTTCCTCTTTGATTCCTTTTGTTCTTGAAACACTGATCTGTGGTATGGTTGGTCAAGCCATAAATATTGCAAGGTGAAGTGCTGTAGGATCTCCCCTTGCCTTGCTTTCCTCCTCTGCCCCTTCCTCTAGTACCTCTTCCTCTACCTATGAAGTTTACTTGAGAGGTACTAGCCTCTTTTTCATTCTTTTTGCTTTTACCTTTATCCTTACTTTTATTTCTATCTGTATAAAGGGCAGAAGATTGGTTACCTCTAGAGTTGTCTCCATTCTTGTTGAGCTTTGTCTCATGGTTGAAGAGTTGCCCCATCAAGGTGTTGAGGTCAGGTATCTGCATATACATATAAAGGTCCATTGTTGTGGTGAAGGACTCCCACTTATCATTCGTTTTAATGCCATTTATAATTTGCCTTACTATCTACTCCTCTTCTATCTCTTCTCCAATGCTTGCAAGTTGATAAGCCACATCCTTCATCTTGGTTACATAGTCACTTTGCTTTGGTTGCTTTTTCAAGGTTGTAAACTCCATCCATAGTTGGTTCTTCCTAGCCCTTGTATTTGATGAGAAGTATGAAGAAAGTACTTCCCAAGTCTCTTGGGAGGTCTTGCAATTCCTAATGTGAGGTAATAAGAAATCAGATATTGAGTTAAGTATATAAGACCTGGCAAGAGCATCCTTTGCACACCATGTAGTTAGTGTTTCTTGTTGGAGATAGACGTCTATGGAAGCATACGAACAACACAAGGAAGAAGAAGAAGCTTGGAGCACAAACACACAATACTGAATGTATTACTAGAGAATGTACAAAGATAAGTAGCCCATTAGGGCAATAGGTGTATATACAAGCCGGGGGGAAAAAACCTCCTAAAGAGGGAAAAAAGTGCCCCGACGGTCCTAGAGTGTTCACACACATCACTACCTAAATATATCAACAAATCCCCCTTGGGAGTGATGCGGTGAACAAGGGGTTGGCACTCATGTATAAGGAAGTGCCAAGCTATGTGGAAATCACTCCACAAAAGGAAGTAAGCCCAAAGCTTTGCGGAAAGCTTCAAACTTCTCCCTAGGCAGAGCCTTCGTGAAAAGGTCTGCAATGTTCTCCTGCGTGGGCACATATGACAAGCTGATCTCCCCAGCAGAGAACCTCTCCCTGACATAATGATAATGCACCTCAATGTGCTTAGTGCGAGCATGGAACACAGGGTTCCTCGCAACTACCAATGCGCTCTGACTGTCAGTGAAGATGGTGGTGGCAGAAGACCGACCAACACCCAAATCAGCCATAAGGCATCCGAGCCACACACACTCAACAATAGCTATGAAAGCTTCCCTATACTCAGCCTCACAACTGGAAGTGGCCACAGTAGGTTGCTTCTTGCTCAACCAAGATATACATGAGCTACCAAGCATGAAGCAAAAGCCACTAGTGGACACACGAGTGTCATAGCAACCAGCCGAATCAGAGTCAGAAAAAGCATGCAAATCTGGCGGTAATGATCCCCTCCTTGGGATAAAACAACCCAAGTAGCCGAGTACCACTCAAGTAGCAAAAGATGCGCTTAACCACGTGCCAATGCTTGACTCCTGGGCAATGCATAAATCTGCTCATCTGTGAGACAGCAAACTGAATATCTGGCCGAGTAATGCATAAGTAAATCAAGCATCCAACAGCCTGCTGATAGAGAACAACATCAAATGCATCTCCAGCATCATGAAGACTCGTAAACCTGTCTCCATAGGAGTGGCAATAGGCTTACAGTCTTCAAGGCCAAAACGCTGCAATAATGTGCCAGTATATTTTGTTTGACACAAAGCCATTCCACCATCAACTTGCATAAACTGAATGCCCAAATAGTGATGCAAATGCCCCAAATCAGACATCTCAAATGAGGCATGCAAATCAGCCTTAAAATTAGCAATATGCTTCTCAATAGGCCAGTGAGCAGCATGTCGTCAACATAGACAACAATGATCAGAAGCACATCATTAGCACGCTTAACATATAAGGTGCTTTCAGTTGGACTGTTCTCAAAACCATGTGCAATCAGATAGGCATGTATCTTCTCATACCAAGCACGTGGTGCTTGCTTTAAACCATATAATGCCTTCTTTAACCTGCACACCTGGTTTTCATGTCCTTTCTGCACAAAGCCATGGGGTTGAAAAACATACACTTCATCATGCAAGTCACCATTCAGAAATGCTGTTTTAATGTCCAACTGATGTACATTCCAACCATGATGGGCTGCAAGTGCACAAATGCTCCGAACAGTAGTCATATGGCATGTAGGTGCAAAGGTCTCATCAAAATCAATGCCTCTTTCCTATGCATAACCCTTTGCAACAAGCCTAGCCTTATACATGTCAATTGTACCATGAGGTTTATGCTTCAGCTTGTATACCCACTTAGTGCCAATGGCCTTCTTGCCAGGAGGCAAGTCACATAAAGACCATGTACCATTCTTCATTATAGCATCATATTCAGATTGAATAGTAGCCATCCAATTTTCTGAATTTTCTGTGCTTCATCAAAAGAAACAGGCTCATTCTCATCACAAAGACTAGACGCAGCCATAGCATAGCAATGTGATGCAAAGGAGGCACTATGAGAGCCTGAACGAGTACGATATGACAAAGGTGCATCTAATTTGTTGTCACGCAAAGTCTGCACCAGCCATTTTGGCATAGTTTTTGCCTGATCAATATCAACTCTCTCATCAACAAGTGCATCATGTAAATCTGCATCAGAAATGGAATGATCTGCATCATCATATGAAACCTGCAAAGGCTGAGAAGTTGCCTCATTAGGACTAGCACTAGACTGTCCACCTGTAAAAAGAGGCATCAAAGTATCATACATGTCTTTGGAGCTAACAGATGTCTCCTTAGTACATGAAAGCAATGGCTGAATAGCATCTTCCACAAAGACAACATCACGGCTAACCAAAATGCATTTAGTCTGTGGATGATACAGATGATAGCCTTTACTTTCAGAACTGTACCCAACAAAAATACATTTTACTCCCATATCATCCAATTTTCTGTGATGTTGTTGAGGCACTAGTGCATATGCCAAACAACCAAAAACACGGAGATGAGCAACAGATGGCTTGCGGTCATGCCAAGCCTCATATGGAGTGATAGACTGCAGCGCTTTAGTGGGACACCTGTTCAGTACATATGCTGCACACATGACAGCCTCAAGCCAGAAACTATGTGGTAAAGCCTGACTCTTGACCATGCACCTCGCCATCTCCATGAGTGACTTGTTCTTTCGTTCAGCAACTCCATTTTGTTGAGGTGTATACGGCACTGCACTCTACACTGGTGTTTTATCCCACGTTCAGCCAAAAATGCATTAAAATCAGAAGACATATATTCCCCCCCTCGATCAGAACGAAGGGTGCCCATTTTACATGCTGACAGATTTTCCGCCAAAACCAAAAACTGTTTGAAGCACATGAACATTGCCTTCAATGGATATACCCATGCATGCCTGGAAAAATCATCAATGAAAGTCACAAAGTAAAGGTAATTTCCAAAAGAAGGTGTCTGCATAGGACCACAGACATCACTATGTACAAGATGCAATTTCTGAGTAGGCCGAACTGAACCATCTTTTGGAAAGGATGAATGTTGCATTTTGCCCAAAATACAGCCTTCACAAACATGTTTTCCAGGTGCCTCAAGTTTGGGCAATGAGGACACCATTTCAGATTTCTGCAGGCGTAGCAAACTAGCAAAATTCAGATGACCAAAGCGTGCATGCCAAAGCTTTGCATCTGATATTAGCCTGAGAATCATTTACTGCACATGCCAAATCATTTACAGATCTTTCATAGTCTATGAGCTTATACAACCCACGATATAAAATGCCAGAAGCAATAATCACATCGCCATTTGAAAGATCATGAACTGTACACCTGTCATCAACAAACTTCACAACCAAGCCAATCTTGGCTAATGTAGAAATTGATAACATGTTCTTTTTTATCCGTGGCACAAATAAAGCATCTGACAAAGTGAAAGAACTACCATCAACAGTAGTCAAAATGATCTTACCAACTCCCATAACAGGATAAGAGGAGTTGTTTTGGCGCATGTAACAGTATTCCCTGTAGGGGTAGGCTCGAGTGAAGAGAAGAAACTGCGCTGTGAGGTAATATGTTTGGTTGCCCCACTATTAAAATACCAAATATCTGAGTCTACTGCAGACATGCACTGATCATGAGAAGATGGTTCAAAACTGCAGACAGTAGTAAATGCCCATTCTTCTCCCTGCACAAGATTTGCAGACTTTATTTTTGGTGTAGAGGCCTCTGCAGCAACCATTCCAGCCTCTTTCTTCTTTGCCTCTTTAGCAGCCAGTTTTGGACAGTTCTTTATGATATGATCATTCCCTTTACAGTACTTACAAAACAATTTCTGCTTTTCTGATTCCTTCTTATCTTTATCTTCCTTCTTCGAATATGCAGAATTAGCAGATTTCTGCTTACTAGTTGAAGAGCTCCATTTTCCTTTGCCCTTCTGACTAGCCAAGAAAGCTTGATCTGCAACTCGCATAATGGACCTGTTTTGCCTGGACTGATCTTCCTGCAACAGAACAGAGACTAACTCCTCAAATGATAAGGCATTTGGATTGCCTTTCATCATCAACCGAAGAGTAGAAGCAAAACTCTAATATGAATCAGGAAGACCATTTAGAACAATCTGCACAAGTGAGCTATCTGGTATAACCTCATCAGCAAAAATCAACTATTCCTTCAAGTCTTTGATCTTCGTTAGGAAACTGTCCATAGAATCATCTTCATTCATGTGCTCACTCTCCAACTATTTTCGGAGGTAAGCAATACGAGCCTCATTCCTAGCTTGGTACAATGTGGTAAGTGTATCCCAAGCATCCTTAGCTGTTCTACAAGAGCAAATGTGAGGAATAATGGCACGTTTGATAGACAAAGCTATCAATGCATGTGCTTGGGCATCTTTGCCATCCCAACAAATCTGCTCTGTAGTAGGTGCAGCAGAAACAACAGCACGAACAGGAATCTGTGGAATATCATCTTCGACACCATCTTCATCAGCTCCAGCACTTGTATTTGCAGTACCTGTAGTCAGAGGTGTAACAGGACATCTTTCAACACCCTGCACAATGTTCCACAATCCTTTTGCAACCAACACATGTCGCATCATATAAGCCCATAACGGGTAGTTGGTACCATCCAACTTATCCTCAACAGCCAACATATAGAATACATCACTTCTTTCAGCCATGGCCGGTGACTAAAATACCTTGATGTAGAAAACTGACTATATCTCAAAAAGTTGAACAGAACTGGCTAGACAAAACCTGCTAGACCTGTAGCAGACTTCGAGATGCTTATACTGGCGAATAGAAATTGATATATATCTTTGGCACAAAAAGAAGAAATAGCTTGCACAAGCGCTGTGATAATGCGTTCGGAGGCCGAAACGAGCTCAGATCGCGATTTCGGCACCAAGAGCAAAGTTTTTTTGATCTCTGAAACACCCTGAGTATGCTCACTAGATTTCGTGCGAATCTGAGACTGCAACCGGAGTGTCGACGGCGCCCTAGATGAAGCAACGACCTGCTCTGATACCAATTGTTGTAGATAGACGTAACACACAATACTTGAGAAGAAGAAGAAGCTTGGAGCACAAACACACAATACTGAATGTATTACTAGAGAATATACAAAGATAAGTAGCCCATTAGGGCAATAGGCGTATATACAAGCCGGGGGGAAAAAACCTCCTAAAGAGGGAAAAAAGTGCCCCGGTGGTCCTAGAGTGTTCACACACATCACTACCTAAATATATCAACATTTCTTGCTCTTCCTTGTAGGTTGATGTTTGCTCCTCAATGTTGTCATTTCTTCATCTCTTGAGACATATCCATATAAGCTTCTTCCTTGGAGATAGGCTTGCATCCTTAATTACCATGTTGAGTAGTTACTCCTGTCCAATTTATCAATGAATGATGGAAATCCATCTCGCATCTTACTTTGATGTTGCTTTGATATCACTGTTGGAGGAGATAGTGAATAGATTCTAGAGATGAAGGGGTCCTGCAACTCCCTGCTTCACACCAGCCAAGAACAAGTTGTGGAGTGTGTAGTAGACCCCTTGAGATTCCTAATGATCACAAATAATCACATATGTGCGTTGGAAAATGATCCTCTAATCAATGGATCAAAACAAATGAGTAAAAAGTTGAACCAAGATCATAGACTTGCTATTTTAGTCTCTGGATATGTTCAATAAAGTGAACAATACTCTCAACCTTCTAGCAATTGAACAAATTCCTTTTGATGGTATCTAATTAACTTAGATAGCTACCAATCATGAGTTATTTCAATAAAAAAGATGGATTATACACTGAGAATGAAGCTTAGCAAGTTAGAGTACTTGCCTATCATTTTCGGGATGCTCCAATGTATAGACCAGAGAGTAAAGATATGAAGGTATCTCACGATTGAGAAAACTAATGATAAGGAAACTTTATAGCTATGAACTAGACAGGATATTGAATCTATAGTGCTTTAAATCACATCAAATGATCAACCATGCACTGAGAACAAGCTCTGAGAAGTTCATTGTTCTGAGATGAATGAAGTAGAGAAGTAATCAATGTATATGTGTTAGATGATATAGAAATATAACAAAATTCGCAACGTTCAATTGCACAATGTGAGGGTAGTGATGGAGCTATAGATTGAGCTCACTAATCATATAAGTCCCTCTCAAACGATGTCTCTAATCGGGCTCATTCACACAAACCTTTTGATCCCTTTTTATAGTTGAACTTGGAGCCAAGCTTTGAATTCAAATTCAAATTCTTCACCATAAAGTGAGTCCTAAACTATAGGATTTATTCTGTCATCAATCATCTACCAAATAACTCAAGATTTGATGCCTCCTAACTCCACGTGAGAGTAGTGCGCTAAACATAGACACTTTTACAAAGATAAAAGGTAATTGACTTTTATAAGGGAGTGATCATATGTGACTACATGAGATATATGTTAGTTATCCAAGTATGTAGGCTTGGTCTCTTTGCACCAACAAATGCCATATTTTTGTGCATATCCTTTGGCAACCAATCTAGTTTTGTAGCGATCAATGCTACGATCTAACTTTTTCTTAATCTTGTAAACCAACTTTGTACCAATGGCATTTTTTCCTTTTGGCAATTGACATAGCTCCCAAGTACCATTTCCATGTATGGAATCCATTTCTGATTGCATAGCACTCTTCCATTGTGGATTGTCACATGCATCTTCAAAAGTAAGTGGCTCTTCATTACATGCTATTTCAATAAGAGAATAATCCACAAAATTACTTGATGCATGGTGAGATCTTGATCTTGTTCTACCAAGTAAAGATGCACTCAATTTGTTGTCGAAAAAAGTTTGTTTCAACCACAACCAACCTCAACCACGGCTAGCAAACAACCCCCACATCCTCAAAATATAGACCAGTTAAGTTTACACAACCAAAATAAAACCTTGAATGAGCGGTAGTATTTGTGACACCATTGATTAGTATAGAAAACTTAAATCAAGGCTATGGAGATTATTATTCCTATGATGAGAATCTCATAGAGTATGAATCTTCTTATGAGAAACAATGTTAGGAACATGACGGCCATGGGAACGCATATGGATTTGAATATGCCAATGTTATGTATGCAACACCTAGAGCTCAAGCTCTAGGAAGACCGACAACAAGACCATCTACACCTAGAGGACCATGCTATAGATGTGGAGGAGACCATTACATTAGAGAGTGCATAATGCCGATAAAATTTCCTTTATCACATGGCCTAGTCCAAAGTGTCCTCCTACCACACCTTGGTGAGCAGTTTCTAAGATCTTAAGATATTCACTCTCATGGACACATAGTCTTAGGTATCCATCTCTCCTACACTTGTATAAATTATCTCCAATGAGAGTGTCTTCTAGTGCTTCCTGGTTTAAGCTCTTCTGTCCGGCTAATGTCATCTCTTGCGGGAATGTTTTTGTCATCAAGAAATTTATCAAAGGTTCGCTCCAGTCTAGAACTAAAGACACTTGATACAGAGTGGCATGTTCCACTAGTGGTTTAATACTACAAATTGGGCATTCGTTGCACACCTTATGGACATCTGCTTCCATTCTTGGCCAATATTCTCCTAATCTTTGCAGATTCCGTAGTGTTTGATGTTTTGAGTGATGTTGTTGAAGTGCACCTACATGTGCTATTTGCAACCATTTGGCTTGTTACCTTCATCTACACAGCAAGCTAGTATGCCTTGGTTAGTATGCTTATATACACTACCTGCTAGTATGCGGTATTTTTGATATCTCACTATAGCTTTATCTTTGGCTTTCAGTACAGGATGCTTGGGTCCAAAGGTGAGAATAGGCACTATAGTTTTGGCCCAATCAGGCACTACTTTTAGATTGAATAAGTAAGCATCAGAAAGCTCATCTAACACTCCTTCAAGGCAATATCTTGAAGTTAGTCTAGAAAGGTGATCTGCCCTAAAGTGAGTCCTACCTTTCCTAACCACAACTTCAAAGTCATATTCCATTAGTAAGAGGAACCATCTTACTAATCTGCTAGTATTGCAAGGTTTTTTTCACTAGATAGAGTGATGCTTGATAGTCAGTAAAAAATTAAACTTATTTGCAAGCAAATAATGTCGTGTTGTAGATAAAGCTTTTCTAATTAGTCAAAAGGGCAAAGGTAAATGGAGCTCTTCTACTAAAGTGCAGAAATCTGCTAATTTTTCACAATCAAAGAAGGATGATAGAGACAAGAAGAAAACAGAAAAACAAAAATTATTTTGCAAATACTGGAAAGGAAATGATCATGTCATAAAGAGTTGTCAAAAACTGAGGCAAGGAAGAAAGAGGCTAGAATAGCTATTGCAAAGGCCTCTACACCCAAAAGAGAGCTTGGTAATCTTGTGCAGAATGAAGAATGGGCACTTACCATTGTTTGCAGTTATGACCCATCTTCTCATGAACAATGTATGTCTACAGTAGACTCAAATGTTTAGTAATTTGATAGTGGTGCAACCAAACATATTACCTTGTAGCATAGTTTCTTCACTTCACTCAAGCCTGCCCCTACGAAGAATATTGTTACATGCACCAACAACTCCTCTTATCCTATCATGGGAGTTGGTAAGATCATTCTGACTACTATTGATGGTAGTTCTTTTACATTGTCAGTTTCTTTATTTGTGCTAGGGATCAAGAAGAAGTTATCAATTTTAATTTTAGCCAAGATAGGCTTGGTTGTGAAATTTGTTGATGACAAATGTACAATTCATGATATATCAAATGGTGAATGCATTATTCCTTCTGGCATTTTATGTCGTGGGCTATATAAGCTCATAGACTGAAAAATTTGTGAATAATTCAACATGTGTAGTACATGATTCTCAGGATTTGTCACATGCAAAACTTTGGCATGCATGCTTTGGTCATCTAAATAGTTATAGTTTACTACGCTTGCAGAAATCTGAAATGGTGTGGTCTCTGCCCAAACTTGAGGCATGTGGTAAAATGTTGATACATTTAGGTAGTGATGTGTGTGAACACACTAGGACTGTCGGGGCACTTTTTTCCCTCTTTAGGAGGTTTTTTTCCCCCGCTTATAGCCCTAACTAAATCGCACAAATTTTGGTAAGCATGCTTAGAGTGTTTCAAAGATCAAAACAGCTTTGCTATGTGGTGCCAAAATCATGATCTGAGCTCATTTCGACCTCCAAATGCACTATTGCAATGCTTGAGCAGGCTATTTTGTCTTTTTGTGCCAAACGTATATACCAGTTTCGGTTCGCTAGTATAAGCGTCTCGAAGTCTGCTACAGGTTTAACAAAATTCATCTGGGTAGTTTTGTACAACTTTTTGAGATACAATCATTTGTTTGCATCAAGGTATTTTAGCCATCGGCCATGGCTAAAAGCAATGACGTATTTCGTATGTTGGCTATTGAGGATAAGTTGGATGGTACCAACTACCCGTTATGGGCTTATATGATGCGACATGTATTGGTTGCAAAAGGACTATGGAACATTGTATAGGGTGTTGAAAAATGTCCTATCACACCTGCAACTGTTACAACTGCACGTACTGAAGCTGATGCAAAAGGTATTGAAGATGGTGATATTCTATAGATTCCATTTGGTGTTGTGGTTTCTATTGCACCTACTGTAGAGCAAATTTGTTGGGATGGCAGAGATGCCTAGGCACATGAATTGATAGCTTCGTCTATCAAACGTGCCATTATTCCTCACATTTGTTCTTATAGAATAGTTAAGGATGCTTGGGACACTTACCACATTGTAATAGGCTAGGAATGAGACTCGTGTTGCTTACCTCCAAAAACAGTTGGAGAGTGAGCACATGAATGAAGGTGATTCTATGGATATCTTTTTGACAAAGATCAAGGATTTGAAGGAACAAATGATTTCTGCTGATGTCCTTCTTGATAGTTCACTTGTGTACACTATTCTGAATGGTCTTCTTGACTCATATCAGAGTTTTGCATCTACTCTTTGTTTGATGATGAAAGGCAATCTGAATGCCTTAACATTTGAAGAGTTAGTTTCTGTTTTGTTGCAAGAAGATCAGTCTAGGCAGAACAATTCTATTATGCGTGTTGCAGATCAAGCTTTCTTGGCTAGTTAGAAGGGCAAAGGAAAATGGAGCTCTTCAACTGGTAAGCAAAAATCTACTAATTTTGCACAATCGAAGAAGGAAGACAAAGATGAGAAGAAATAAAAAAAGCAAAAAATTGTTATGCAAATATTGTAAATCAAATGATTATGTCATTAAGAATTGTCTAAAACTGGTTGTTAAAGAGGCAGAGAAGAAAGAGGTCGGAATGGTTGTTGTAGAGGCCTCTACACCAAAAACAGAGTCTGCTAATCTTGTGCAGGATGAAGAATGGGTGTTTACTACTATTTGCAATTTTGACCCATCTTCTCATGAGTAGTGCATGTCTGTAGTAGACTTAGATGTTTGGTACTTTGATAGTGGGGCGACCAAACATATTACCTTGCAGCGCAGTTTCTTCTCTTCACTGGAGCTTGCCCCTACATGGAATACTATCACATGTGCCAACAACTCCTCTTATCATGTCATGGGAGTTGGTAAGATCATTTTGACTACTGCTCATGGTAGTTCTTTCACTTTCTCAGATGCTTTATTTGTGCCAAGGATCAAGAAGATCTGTTATCAGTTTTGGCTTTAGCCAAGATTGTCTTGGTTGTGAAATATGTTGATGACAGATGTACAGTTCATGATTTGTCAAATGGCAACGTGATTATTGCTTCTGACATTTTATCTCATGGGCTGTATAAGCTCATAGATTATGAAAAATCAATGAATGGATTAGCATGTGCAGTACATGATTCTCAGGCTATGTCAGATGTAAAGCTTTGGTATGCATGATTTGGTCATCTAAATTTTACTAGTTTGGTACGCTTGCAAAAATCTGATATGGTGTCGTCTTTGCCCAAACTTGAGGCACCCAATAAACATGTATGTGAAGGCTATATTTTGGGCAAAATGCAGCATTCCTCATTTGCAAAAGATGGTTCAGTTCAAGCTACACAGAAATTGCAGCTTGCTCATAGTGATATCTATGGTCCTATGTAGACTCCCTCTTTTGGAAATTATCTTTACTTCATGACCATTGATGATTTTTCTAGGCATGCATGGGTATATCCATTGAAAGCAAAGTCCAAAGTGTTTATGTGCTTCAAACAATTTTTGGTTTTGGTTGAAAATGTCTCAGCATGTAAAATGGGCACCCTCCATTTTGATCAAGGGGGGAATATATGTCTTTTGATTATAATGCGTTTCGAGTTGAACGTGGGATAAAACACCAGTGTATAGTTTTGTACACACCTCAATAGAATGGAGTTGCTGAACGAAAGAACAGGTCACTCATGCAGATGGTGAGTGTATGGTCAAGAGTGAGGCTTTACCACATAGTTTCTGGCTTGAGTTTGTTATGTGTGCAACATATGTACTTAACAGGTGTCCCTTTAAAGCACTAAAATCTATCAGTCCATATGAGGCTTGGCATGGTTGCAAGCCATCTCTTGCTCATTTGTGTGTTTTTGGTTGTCTGGCATGTGCATTAGTACATGAACAACATCGTAGAAAATTGGATGATAAAGCCGTACAATGTATTTTTTTGGGTACAGTTCTGAAATCCAAGGCTACCATCTGTATCATCCACATACTAAACACATTCTGGTTAGCCGTGATGTTTTTGTGGAAGATGCTATTCAGCCCTTACTGTCATGTATGAAGGAGACATTTATTGGCTCAAAAGACATGTATAATTATTTGCTGCCTCTTTTTACAGGTGGACAATCTAGTGATGGTCCTAATGGGGCAACTTCTTAGCCTTTACAGGTTTCATGTGATGATGCAGATCATTCCAATTTTTTATGCAGATTTACATGATGCACTTGTTGATGAGAGAGCTGATATTCTGCAAGCAAAAACTATGCCAAAATGGCTGGTGCAGACTTTGCTTGATAGTTAATTAAATACGTCTCTATCATATCGTACTCATTCAGGCTCTCATAGTGCATCTTTTGCATCAGATTGCTATGCTATGGCTGCATCTAGTCTCTTTGATGAGATTGAGCTTGTTTTGCTTGATGAAGCACAAAATTCTAAACATTGGATGGCTGCAATACAATTTGAATATGATGCTATCATGAACAATTGTACCTGGTCTTTATGTGCCTCCTAGAAACAAGGCCATTGGCACTAAGTGGGTATACAAGTTGAAGCGAAATGTGATGGAATAGGTGACAGGTATAAGGCTAGGCTTGTTGCAAAGGGTTATGCACAGGAAAGAGGCAATGATTTTGATGGGACCTTGCACCTACATGCCGAATGACTACTGTTCATAGCATTTGTGCACTTGCAGCTCATCATGGTTGGAATGTACATAGTTGGACATTAAAACTGCATTTCTGAATGGTGACTTGCATGAGGTAGTGTATGTTTTTCAGCCCCATGGATTTATGCAGAAAGGGCATGAAAGCCAGTTGTGCATGTTAAGAAAGGCTTTATATGGTTTGAAACAAGCACCACGTACTTGGTATGAGAAGATACATGCCTATCTGATTGCACATGATTTTAAGAATAGTCCAATGGAAAGCACCTTATATGTTAAGCATGCTAATGATGTACTTCTGATCATTGTGGTGTATGTTGATGACATGCTGCTCACTCGTCCTCATGAGAAGCATATGGCTGATTTTAAGGCTGATTTGCATGCCTCATTTGAGATGTGTGATTTGGGGCATTTGCATCATTATTTGGGCATTCAATTTATGCATGTTGATGATGGAATGGCTTTGTGTCAAATGAAATACAGTGACACATTATTACAGCATTTTTGCCTTGAAGACTGTAAACCTATTGCCCTATGCAAAAAGGTCTAGGATTGAGTCTTCATGATGCTGGAGATACATTTTGATGTTGTTCTCTATCAGTAGGTTGTTAGATGCTTGATTCACTTATGTATTACTTAGCCAGATCTTCAGTTTCCTATCTCACATATGAGTAGGTTTATGCATTGCCCAGGTGTCAAGCATTGGCAGACGGTTAAGCCCATCTTTTTGTACGGTACCGGGCTACTTGGGTTGTTTTATCCCAAGGTGGGATCTCTACCACCAGATTTGCATGCTTTTTTTTACTCTAACTGGGCTGGTTGCTATGACGGTCGTGTGTCAACTAGTGGTTTTTCCTTCATGCTTGGTAGCTCATGCATATCTTGGCTGAGCAAGAAGGAGCCTACCGTGGAGACTTCCAGTTGTGAGGCTGAGTATAGGGAAGCTTTCACAGCAACTGTTGAGTGTGTGGCTCAGACACCTTATGGCTAATTTGGGTGTTGGTTAGTCTTCTAAACCAACATCTTCACTGATAGTTAGAGTGCATTGACATTTGCAAGGAACCCTGTGTTCCATGCTCACACTAAGCACATTGAGGTGCATTATCTTTATGTCAGGGAGAGGTTCACTGCTGGAGAGATTAGCTTGGCATATGCACCCATGTAGGAGAACATTGCATACCTTTTCACAAAGGCTCTGCCTCGAGAGAAGTTTGAAGCTTTTTGCAAAGCTTTGGGCTTACTGTCTTTTTTGGATTGATTTCACATAGCTTGGCACTTCCTTATACATAAGTGCCAGCTCCTTGTTCACCGCATTACTCCCAAGGGGGTTTTGTTGATATATTTAGGTAGTGATGTGTGTGAACACACTAGGACCATCGGGGCACTTTTTTCCCTCTTTAGGAGGTTTTTTCCCCTCGCTTGTATATATGTCTATAGCTCTAACGGGTTACTTATTGTGTGTTGTGCTCCAAGCTTCTTCTTCCTCCTTGTGTTGTTCGTGTGCTTCTGTAGATGTCTAACTCCAACATAAACATGTCTGTGAAGGTTGTATTTGGGGCAAAATGTAGCACTTTCTAGTGGTAATACATTCACTATTGTGTGTTGTGCTCCAAGCTTCTTCTTCCTCCTTGTGTTGTTCGTGTGCTTCCGCACATGTCTAACTCCAACATAAACATGTCTGTGAAGGTTGTATTTTGGGCAAAATGTAGCATTCCTCATTCCAAAAGATGGTTCATTTTGAGCTACTTAGAATTGTAGCTTGTTCACAGTGATGTCTGTGGTCCTATGTAGACACCCTCTTTTGGAAATTGTCTTTACTTCATGAATTTCATTGATGATTTTTCTAGGCATGCATGGGTATATCCATTGAAATCAAAGTCCAAAGTGTTTATGTGTCTCAAAAAGTTTCTGGCTTTGGCTAAAAATATGTCAACATGTAAAATGGGCACCTCCATTCTGATTGAGGGGGGAATATATGTCTTCTGATGGTAATGCATTTCGAGTTGAATGAACGTGGGCAAAAACACCAGTGTACAATGTCGTAAACACCAACATAATGGAGTTGCCGAACGGAAGAACATGTCACTCATGGGGATGGTAGGGTGTATGGTCAAGAGTGAGGCTTTACCACATAGTTTTTGGCTTGAGGTTGTTATGTGTGCAGCATATGTACTTAATAGGCATCCCACTAAAGCATTGGAGTCTATCACTCCATATGAGGCTTGGCATGATTGCAAGCCATATGCTGCTCACCTGCATGTTTTTGGTTGTCTGGCATATGCATTACTACCTGAACAACAATGCAAGAAATTGGATGATAAAGTAGTGAAATGTATTTCTATTGGGTACAGTTCTGAAAGCAAAGGCTTCCGTTTGTATCATCTAGAGAATAAACACATTTTCGTTAGTTGTGATGTTGTTTTAATGGAAGATGCAATTTAGTTGTTACTTTCATGTACTAAGGAGACATCAGTTAGCTTCGAAGACATATATGACACCTTGTTGCCTCTTTTTACAGGTGGACAATCTAGTGCTGGTCCAAATGAGGAAAATTTTTAGCCTTTACAACTTTCATGTGATGATGCAGATCATTCCATTTCTGATGCAGATTTACATGATGCACTTGTTGATGAGAGAAATGATATAGAGGAGGCAAAAGCTATGCCTAAATGGCTGGTGCACACTTTGCAAGATAGCAAATTAGATGCATCTCTATCATATCGTACTCGCTCAGGCTCTCATAGTGCTTCTTTTGCATCAAATTGTTATGCTATGTCTACCTCTAGTCTTTGTGATGAGAATAAGACTGTTTCATTTGATGAAGTACAAAATTCTAAAAATTGGATGGCTATTATGCAATCAAAATATGATGTTATTATGAAAAATGGCACGTGGTCTTTTTGGGACTTGCCTCCTGGCAAGAAGGTCATTGGCACTAAGTGGGTATACAACCTAAAGTGTAAGCCTGATGGAATAGTTGATAGGTATAAGGCTAAGCTTGTTGTGAAGGGTTATGCTCAAGAAAGAAGCATCGATTTTGATGAGACCTTTGCTCCTACATGTCGAATGACTATTGTTCGTAGCATTTGTGCACTTGTAACTCATCATGGTTGGAATCTATATCAGTTGGACAATAAAATTGAATTTTTGAAATGGCCACTTGCATGAAGAAGTGTATGTATTTCAACCCCATGGCTTCGTGTGGAAAGGGCATGAAAACCAAGTGTTCAAGTGGAAAAAGGCATTATATGTTTTGAAGTAAGCACCATGTGTTTGGTATGAAAAAATACATGCCTACCTAATTGCACATTGTTTTGAGAATAGTCCAATTGAGAGCACCTTATATGTTAAGCATGCAAATTATATGCTTCTAATCGTTGTTGTGTATGTTGATGACATGCTTCTCATTGGTCCTCATGAGAAGCATATTGCTGATTTTAAGGCTGGTCTGCATGCCTCATTTGAGATGTCAAATTTGGGGCGTTTGTATCATTGCTTGGGCATTCAACTTATGCAAGTTGATGGTGGAATAGCTTTGTGTCAAACAAAATATATTGACACATTATTGTAGTGTTTCGGCCTTGAAGACTGCAAACCTATTGCCACTCCTATGTAGACATTTTTACGTCCAATTGACTCGTATATGGCTATTCTGGCTTCGTTAGGTATGCAACATCTAAATTACATGTTCTCTCCATGCTATATGACATCTCTGAGTCACTAGTCTTTGAACTTAGCACGAAGGGATAAGCATTGAGTTGCTCAGCCCATGACCTAACTATATGGTTGACACTAGCCTCACAAGATAGAGTGCTTTGTCTATCATGGCCTAGATATCTACTTGATCTAAGGTTCGTAAGCCTTATCAATCAATCCTTGATTTTTGTAGTACAACCTCGTTGCAATGTTCCTTGGTATCAATCCCTTGTTCTTTTTATTTTACTTGGATTGTTACCTCTTGTCCAATAGTTTATGTCATGAGATACTTGAGTTTCATTGCACTTGAATTTTTTATCGACCAATTTGTATTCTTTTCCCTTAGGTTTTTCCTCAAAAATATCTTAATTGTGCTTGAACTTGATTAATTAGGGTTTCTTGTACTTATGTTATGTTTATCTTCACCTTGGTTAGTTAATACCACTAGTCATATTTATCATAGGCTAAGAATTGAGCGAGGGGGTTAAGAATGCTTCCAACCTCAAGTCGCTTCTCCTTGATCACACTTGAAAGCTCAAGACACATGTTCCCAAGCTTCCACACACTAGCACCTTACTTTGGCATCTCCAAGAGCTCTTAATGAACCTAAAAAAAGTTCCAAGTTTAGCTCAATCGTTAACTTTAATTGATAGACAATTTTGATTCAGGTATTTTTTAAAGACCTCTTTACCCCCCTTTGTATTCATGAAAAACCCTTTGGAAATCCCTTGGCTTCCTAGTCGCACCTGAAGGTCAACTTCAAATTATCGTATCTAAAAATCCACACCTTATTTGTAACACACTCTAGAGCTTTCCAATGCACTCTAGAGCTCAAAAAATGGATTTTGTATGAAAACATTATGCCAGTTCAGGCTCCTAGGGGTTAAACAAAAAAATAGAAGCTCTCATGATAATTTTGTATCTGTTTAAGGCCTCCATAATTGTGTAGGAAAAATAGCTTGAAAGAACACTATCTCTCATCTATCATGGCCTTTTGTGTGTCGCAATAGACAATGTCTATCATAATAGACAGGGTCTATCATGGGGTCTTGTCTCTCATGATAGCAATTAGACAGTTGTCTATCATGGGTCCTATCTGTAGAGATAGACGGTGTGTGTCACGATAGATGGTGTTTGTCATCTATCATCTCTTGTCTATCATCGATTCCAGTCTGCTGCAATAGATGGGTGTGAGATGTTGGAGTTAGACGTCTGTGGAAGCACGCAAATAGCACGAGGAAGAAGAAGAAGAAGAAGCTTGGAGCACAACACACAATACTGAATGTATTACCACTAGAATGTAAAAAGATTAGTAACCCATTAGGAAATAGACATATATACAAGTTGGAGGAAAAAAAGCCTCCTAAAGAGGGGAAAAAGTGCCCCGACGATCCTAGAGTGTTCACACACATCACTACCTAAATAAATCAACAAATCCCCCCTGGGATTGATGCAGTGAACAAGGAGCTGGCACTCATGTATAAGGAATTGCCAAGCTATGTGGAATCAATCATCAAAAGGAAGTAAGCCCAAAGCTTTGTGAAAAGCTTCAAACTCCTCCCTAGGAAAAGCCTTTGTAAAAAGGTTTGCAATGTTCTCCTCCGTGTGTGTGTGTGTGCACATATGCCGAGCTGATCTCCCCAACAAAAAACCTCTCCCTAACATAATGATAATGCACCTCAATGTGAATAGTGCGAGAATGAAACACAGGGTCCCTCGCAATTGCCAATGCACTCTCACTGTCATTGAAGATGGTGGTGGCAGAAGACTAACCAACACCCAAATCAGCCATAAGGCGTTTGAGCCACACACACTCAATAGTCGCTGTGAAAGTTGCCCTATACTTAGCCTCACAACTAGAAGTGGCCATAGTAGGCTTCTTCTTGCTCAACCAAGATATACATGAGCTACCAAGCATGAAGCAAAAACAACTAGTGGACACATGAGTGTCATAGCAACTAGCCCAATCAATATCAGAAAAAGCATGCAAATCTAGCGATAGTGTTCCTCCCTTGGGATAAAACAATCCAAGTAGCCGGGTACTACTTAAGTAGCGAAAGATGTGCTTAACTGCCTACCAATGCTTAACCCTGGGTAATGCATAAACATGCTCATCTGTGAGATAGCAAACTGAATATCTGGCCGAGTAATGCATAAGTAAATCAAGCATCCAACAGCCTACTAATAGAGAATAGCACAAGCATCTCCAACATCATGAAGACTCAATCGTAAACCTGTCTCCATAGGAATGGCAATAGGCTTACAATCTTCAAGGCCAAAATGTTGCAATAATGTGTCAATATATTTTGTTTGACACAAAGCCATTCCACCATCAACTTGCATAAATTGAATGTCCAAATAGTGATGCAAATGCCCCAAATCAGACATCTCAAATGAGGCATGCAAATGAGCCTTAAAATGAGCAATATGCATGTCATGAGAACGAGTGAGTAGCATGCCATCAACATACACCACAATGATCAGAAGCACATCATTAGCATGGTTAACATAAAGGTGCTTTCAGTTGAACTATTCTCAAAACCATGTGCAATCAGATAGGCATGCATCTTCTCATACCAAACACGCGGTGCTTGCTTTAAACCATATAATGCCTTCTTCAACCTGCACACTTGGTTTTCATGCCATTTCTACACAAAGCCATGGGGCTGAAAAACATATACTTCTTCATGCAAGTCACCATTTAGAAATGTTGTTTTAATGTCCAATTGATGTCCATTCCAACCATGATGAGTTGCAAGTGCAGAGATGCTATGAACTGTAGTCATTCAAGAAGTAGGAGCAAAGGTTTCATCAAAATCAATGCCTTTTTCCTACACAAAAACCCTTTGCAACAAGCCTAGCCTTATACCTGTCAACTGTTCCATCAGGTTTATGCTTCAACTTGTATACCCACATAGTGCCAATGGCCTTCTTGCTAGGACAATTCACATAAAGACCAGGTACCATTTTTCATGATAGCATCATATTTAGATTGCATTGCAGCCATCCAATGTCCAAAATTTTGTGCTTCAACAAAGGAAACAGGTTTAGTCTCATCATAGAGACTAGAGGCACCCATAGCATACCAATCTGATGCAAAAGAGGCACTAAGAGAGCCTGATCGAGCACGATATGATAGAGGTGCATCTAATTTGTTGTCACACAAGGTCTGCACTAGCCATTTTGGCATAGTTTTTACCTACTCAATATCAACTCTCTCATCAACAAGTGCATCATGTAAATCTGCATCAAAAATGGAATGATCTGCATCATCAAATGAAGCCTGCAAAGGTTGAGAAGTTGCCTCATTAGGACAAGCACTAGACTTTCCACCTATAAAAAGAGGCAGTAAAGTATCATACATGTCTTTGGAGCGTACAGATGTCTCCTTAGTACACGAAAGCAATGGCTGAATAGCATCTTCCACAAAAACAACATCACGGCTAACCAGAATGCATTTAGTCTGTGGATGATACAGATGATAGCCTTTACTTTCAGAACTGTACCGAACAAAAATACAATTTACTACCTTATCATCCAATTTTCTGCAATGTTGTTCAGGCACTAATGCATATGCTAAACAGCCAAGAACACCCAAATGAGCAATAGATGGCTTGTGACCATGCCAAGCCTCATATGGAGTGATAGACTGCAGCGCTTTAGTGGGACACCTATTGAGTACATATGTTGCACACATGATAGCCTCAAGCCAGAAACTATGTGGTAAAGCCTAGCTCTTGACCATACACCTTGCCATCTCCATGAGTGGCCTATTCTTTCGTTCAGCAACTCCATTCTATTGAGGTGTATACGACATTATACACGGATCTTTTATCCCACATTCAGTTAGAAATGCATTGAACTCAGAAGACATATATTCCCCCCACTTGATCAGAATGGAGGGTGCCCATTTTTACATGCTCATAGATTTTTAGCCAAAACCAGAAACTGTTTGAAGCACATGAACACTTCGGACTTTTCCTTCAATGGATATACCTATGCATGACTAGAAAAATCATCGATGAAAGTCACGAAGTAAAGATAGTTCCTAAAAGAAGATGTCTACATAGGACCACAAACATTGCTATGTACAAGTTGCAATTTTTGAGTAGCCGGAACTCAACCATCTTTTGGAAAGGAGTTGTATTTTGCCCAAAATATAGCCTTCATAAACATGTTTTCCAGGTGCCTCAATTTTGGGCAAAGAGGACACCATTTCACATTTTTGCAGGCATAGCAAACTAGCAAAATTCAGATGACCAAAGCGTGCATGCCAAAGCTTTGCATATGAGATAGCCTGAGAATCATGTACTACACATGCCGAATCATTTATAGATCTTTCATAGTCTATGAGCTTGTAGAGCCCACAACATAAAATACCAGAAGCAATAATGACATCACCATTTGACAGATCATGAACTGCACATCTGTCATCAACAAATTTCACAACCAAGCCAATCTTGGCTAATGCGAAAATTGATAATAGATTTTTCTTGATCCCTGGCAAAAAGAAAGCATCTAACAAAGTGAAAGAACTACCATGAGCAGTGATCTTACCAACTCCCATAACAGGATAAGAGGAGTTGTTGGCGCATGTAATAGTATTCCCTGTAGGGGTAGGCTCGAGTGAAGAAGAAACTGTGCAGCGAGATAACATGTTTGGTCGCCCCACTATCAAACTACCAAACATCTAACTCTACTACAGACATGCACTGCTCATGAGAAGATGGGTCAAAACTGCAAACAATAGTAAACGCCCATTCTTCATCCTGCACAAGATAAGCAGTCTCTGTTTTCGGTGTAGAGGCCTCTGCAACAACCATTATGGCCTCTTTCTTCTTTGCCTCTTTAGGAGCCAATTTTGGACAGCTCTTAATGACATGATCAATTGATTTACAATATTTGCAAAACAATTTTTGCTTTTCTGATTTCTTCTCATCTTTGTCTTCCTTCTTCGAATGTGTAGCATTTGCAGATTTCTGCTTACTAGTAGAAGAGCTCCACTTTCCTTTGCCCTTCTAACTAGCCAAGAAAGCTTGATCTGCTACACACATAATAGACCTGTTCTGCCTAGAATGGTCTTCTTAGAATAAAACAGAGACTGACTCTTCAAATGTTAAGGCATTTGGATTGCCTTTCATCATCAAACGAAGAGTAGAAGCAAAACTCTGATATGAGTCAGGAAGACCATTGAGAATAGTCTGCACAAGTGAACTATGAGGAAGGACTTCATGCGCAGAAATCAACTGTTCCTTCAAATCCTTGATCTTTGTCAGAAAACTCTCCATAGAATCACCTTCATTCATGTGCTCACTCTCCAACTGTTTTTGGAGGTAAGCAACACGAGCCTCATTCCTAGCTTGGTACAATGTGGTAAGTGTATCCCAAGAAGCCTTAACTGATTTGCATGAGCGAATGTGGGGAATAATGGCACGTTTGATAGACAAAGCTATCAATGCATGTGCCTGAGCAACTCTGCCATCCCAACGAATTTTCTCTACAATACATGCAACAAAAACAGCAGCATGAACACTAGTTTGCAGAATATCATCACCTTCGACACCTTTTGCATCAGCTTCAATACCTATAGTTGTAATAGTTGCAGGTGTGATATGACGTTTTTCAACACCCTGCACAATGTTTCACAGTCCTTTTGCAACCAATACATGTCACATCATATAAGCCCATAACAGGTAGTTGGTACCATCCAACTTATCCTCAACAACCAACATAAGGAATACATCACTGCTTTCAGCCATGCCGGCGATGAAAATACCTTGATGCAGAAAATTGATTGTATCTCAAAAAGTTGGATAGAACTACCCAGAAGTATTCCGCTAAACCCATAGCATACTTCGAGATGCTTATACTAGCGAACCGAAATCAGTATATACCTTTGGCACAAAAAAACAAAATAGCCTACATAAGCACTATGATAGTGCGTTTGGAGGCCGAAACAAGCTCACATCATGATTTTGGCACCACAAAGCGAAGCTTTATTGATCTTTGAAACACCCTGAGTATGCTCACCAAAATTCATGCGATTCTGAGATTGCAACCGGAGAGGTGTTGACGATGCCCTAGATGAAGCAACGACCTGCCCTGATACAATTGTTGGAGTTAGACGTCTGTGGAAGCATGCAAACAACACAAGGAAGAAGAAGAAGCTTGGAGCACAACACACAATACTAAATGTATTACCACTAGAATGTACAAAGATTAGTAGCCTAGTAGGGCAATAGGCATATATACAAGCCGAGGAAAAAAAACCTCCTAAAGAGGGAAAAAAGTGCCCCAACGATCCTAGAGTGTTCACACAAATCACTACCTAAATATATCAACATGAGATAGTAAGTGATAAGGGTATGCATTTCATCAATGAAGTGATTGAGATACTAATGAATGAATTTCTATTGATTCACAAGAAGTTGGCACCCTATCATCCACAAGCAAATGAAAATGCCAAATGTTCAAATAAGTTGTGCACAATTCTTACAAGAGGTAATGAACAATGACAAATCTAAGTGGCATAAACAATTGCATCATGCAATTTTGGCATTCCATGTAGCTTATAAAATGGCTATTGGAACTACACCTTTTAATCTAGTTCATGGTAAAAATACAATATTTCCAATTGATTTCTTGATTCCTACTCTGTGAGTAGCATAAAAATACGAATGGATAGGACATGACCTATCTAACCAATTGGATCAAACCGAGAAATTGCATGAAACTAGATTATAAGTAGTAGAAGGAATTTATGTTGCTAAGAGAAGACAAAAGGCATACTATGATGCTCTCATTAAAGACAAAGGACTTAGAGTGGGATATCTAGTTTTAGTCCATAAAACAACATGCAAATAAATCATAGAAAAGAGGGTATGGTCCTTTGATTGTAAATCATATCTCATCGGGTGGAGCCATCAATTTAGCAACATTGGATGGAGACATACTACCAAACTACATAAGTGGTTGCAGAATTAAAAAATACATAGAACTCTTGATGGAAAAAAATATTGACTAGACTCTTAGGAGACAAAAACAAGAAAAAAGAAGAGGAGATGATAAGAGAAGAGATAAGATTAGAGGCCCTAGATTGAACTAGAAAATGGAAGGAATGGATCAAAGAGCATGATGAGAGATACTTACAAGGTGAAGAACCCATTCCCATGGCTAATTATCATACCACAAACTAAAAACCCTAGGAAGTCAAGTGAGACAACCTTATTTGAACCTACGGATTGGAAAGGAAAAATACCACTTGGTAGATTCTTTAATTGACACAGGAGCATACCTAAGTAGTGTATGTGTTTCTTCAATTGAAAAATTAAAGATGTCACTCACTCCTACAAAAGCTTATATGATTGAGAGTGGAGGTAATATCATTAAATGCCTAGGAGAAGTAACTTATCCTTACATTTAGTGAATAATACAATGCAACAAAGACTTTTGTTCTGTAAATATTCTGATATACGGGAAGAACTAGTTCTACGAAAAGATTGGATATACAAATACGAGGTTACAATACATCAAACCCAAGGATATATTTCAGCCAAGGTAGGACATGGATAAGTCTTTAGTCTCCTAGAAGATAAACCACTTAAGACATTTGACACAGAAAACCTGAACATACCAAATTGAAGAATGCATGAATTCAAATCCCAACCAAACTCCTTATCTAAATATTCTTTTCTTCAACCCACCTTGAGTTTCAATGGAGTTTCTTGTTCTACTACATGTAATCAGCCCACCCCTCCTTCTTAAGAAAACATTACAGAGAGCCCTAGTGAGGTAGTCAATTGAGGAACTTTGAGAATTGTCTACAAGCATGACGCCAAGAAGAACTACACAACAGTCATGCAAAGGAGTCAAACATATATGGACTCACAAAGATCAACTTCAAGAGTAGAAATGCAAACAACACCAAGCACAACTGACCAAACCTGGACAAAGAAAATCATTCATGAAAGGAAGAATGCAGCAAATCAACACAAGGACACCTCAAGTATGGATACCCAAAAAAACTCATTGAAGCTCAAAGACAACAAAAGCAAATTTGGAAGTGGAAGAAGACATTAGAGAAATACAAGGAAGATATTGAAGCATTAGCTAAGGAGATAAATATCTAGAAGGTTGACTACTATGAAATCTCAAGCAAATCAAAGACGACCAAGGCCACAAAGACCACAAAAGACACCTAAGCAAAGCAGATATGTCTAGCATGTCAAAAAAAAGAGGTAAAGCATGATTCTTTCAATTATTGTGAGAGGGCAATCACTCAAAGGACGGACATCAAATGCATGAGCACTATGAAAAAATAATAGTTTCATACTCTCTCATGTTAACCATATATTGGATATCAGTGCACATGGCTTCTGAAGATTTTGAAGTAATGCAACCAATGGAAGTCCAAGAATTTCCCTTGGAGTGTGCGATCAAAGCATGTGGCCATTGGTTTAGGGATGACCAACCTACCGGTGATCATCTATTCTTGATTACAATACAAATTATGGATTGTGACCATCAGTTTCAAGTCACGAGTCAAGATTTTCACATTCTCCATACTTTACCTTGAATGATTGACACATGGACTAAAGTTGGAATAGAGGCTTACTTGAGGCTTCGAATTTACAAACCAAATTTTGAAAGGTGCATGTAGGTAATGAACACCTTACATCTTGCAACAGATAAACCATCAATGCTAGAAGTAAAAGTCATGGATTTACAATGCAATTGGAGAACCATCAAGTTCATGCATGAACTTATTAAAGAAGCCTTTGGATGGGTTAAAGATGGAATGGTGGACTTGAAACATGAAGCCATGGAACCAAAAAGCTAACCAACAGTTTTGTTTCCCAAACATGCATAGATACACTGCACCACAAAAGATAATAGCTCAATTACTATCTCATGCCATGAAACAAATTGGTAACCAAATCAACTTACACCTTATGTTCAAGAAAGAATATTCAAAGTCAAGAAACAATGGAGCATCAAAAAGTTATTGAATAGAAGCACTACACTAAATATTTTGATATATCATGCTCTCAGCATTCACAAGTATTTGAGGGAAATGCCATCCAAAAATGGCAAAACATGTCAAATCAACCACTATATCAAAGACAAAGTGTGGCATATTGATAAATTATGAGGCAGACATAAGTTCACAACCTACAATGCAAGGATCCAAAAGAATTAAGGACTTTCAAGAAGTTGCTACCATACCCTCTACAAAAAGAGTGCATACAATAACCAAGTTGAGTCTAGCTCAACCACCTCCTATCACAAAAGAGGAGTTGGAGGAAGCACTACATGCCAGCCACACATACATGGAAGAACAGGTAAACCTTATTGTCCAAGGCCACCACTATAGACAAATGAGTGAGTCCAAAGTAAAGAAACAAATCGGAAAGGAACCATCAAAGATGAGCCATTATAAAGAACAGGGCTTAGAGAATTCGGGCTCATGCTCAGGATTAGATAAAAACAATGATCAATTCGTATTAAATGCTGATCTTAACATCGACATCAATGTTGATGGTTGATGGGATGAACTTGAAAAAATGTTGGATAAAAAAGAAGCAGTTAGTAAGCAACAAGAATAGGAAGAGGAAATCCTATTGCGATGAAACATTCACTATTCAAATAAATGATGCCACAAATTTATAGTTTTAGAAAGTGAATTCGGAGGGTTTCAAGGCTATGGTCAATCCCAAAGAAGAAGATAAACCAGAAACAGAGACTCATGGAGAGAAGCACAGACCATTCCCATTAGATTCATGGTAGATCCATCTCCGATGGATCTACATCATGGAAGCATTAGTTCTAAAGTAGTCCCAAAGAAGAAGGCTGAGCCGAAATTTTAATTACAAAGCCAGCGGTCGTTTAATGAAACACTCCATATAGTCAAAGGCAAGGATGTGCTAACAAGAGAACTCCAAGTATACCTAAAACATGGCTTAATGTGGATGTGACACAATTAAAGCCAGTTGTTATCCATATGATTCAAAGTGCCATGGACACTCAACAATAACTAATGGAGGCAGACAAAGACTATGAGCAAGCTCATGTGGAGAAGAACCAATTCAAATCACTAAGTGAGACCCTTTTAGATCAAGTGCTAAGGACCCAAGTAGAGCTTGAGAAGGTGAAAGAAGAACTAACAGTAGCAATCGACAAAATCAACACATTAAACAGTGAAAATGATACTTTCAAGACTCAAGTCGATGAAATAAAGGAAGACTATGAGAGAGTAAAGAAGGATGATGCCGATCTCCAAAGGATATGCTCCCAAAGTGAAGAAGAAAAGGCACATCTCTCGAAATCATAGGAAAATCCTAGAGATGCATATAAAGGGATATATGGAAGATGCACACTCCTTGAGGAGCTGAAATAAAGAATTAATGACTTCTTTATTATTAAATCAACCAATCAAGGCATCAACTTCACAATAAAATAAATAATCAATGGCTCAATTTTCCCCTATTATCGAGCTTCCCACATAATTATCTACCAATCGATGACTACATGGTTAGGACCATTGAATTTTGGTTATCCATATATGCACATATACAAGAGTAAACTATTATGCTTAGGAATAAGATCTTCAGTATGCTACTCACAGTATTAAAAGTTTTCAAACATGTTGTGTACACTTTTTTGAACTTCATTAGCATCAATCAAGGCACTAACACTCTCATTTTTTATCTCTCCATTACAACTAGCAGATTAATAATTCTGGAATATTATTCACGTCTCATGTTTTCCCAAGTCCTTATTTACAAACATTCAAAGAAGCATTTTTCACAAGGTTTTTTGAAGTAGACTTAGAGATTTTTTTGAAAATATCATCCAATCTAAATGCTAGAATCATAGGATATGAGCTCAATTGTTTTTGTAGATCATTATCAAGATCCATATGATGGCATCAAGTATGCACAATGGAAAGAATTCATAATCAGTGTAGACAACCTAATTAGCCAAACCAAATAGAAAGTATACCAAACCTACACGTATCTCCATCAAAAGCCTATTGAGGATGAAAAATTTCAGGAGGAGGCACGTGTGAAGGGAGAGACTAGCAAAAAGAAAAGAAGAAGAAAATCATGAAAGAAAATAATTCATTAAACTACTACTCTCCACCTAGAGCCCGATAAGGGCACGCATCAAGCTAAAACAAGACACAAGAAAAAGAAATGACAATGGCCCTAGATAGTTGCAAGACTGCACTTCCCAACTTATGTTACAACATCTTCAACCATAGGTTGCATGCGTGGCCAACAATGATAATGGAGCAACCCCAATGTATGAATATAAGGAATACCAAGGGTGAAATGGAAGCCTTGGACTAAGGCTCAGATATGGTGAAAAATAGCCTCTGAGTCTTGAAGGCTTCCTGTACCACTGGTGGCATGCAGTTAGAAGAAGTATATAAAAGGGAATTATAGCATCAAAATAGAGAGGAACAAGTTGGAAAGAGGGGAATGAGGATGGAAAACCTCAAGCACCATATGTTTCCTAGGTTCTACTTTCATGTCTAGTGTTATCAAAGAGCATGAACCTTATATGTATGAAGAAGCCAAGGACGCAAAGGAGTGGCAAGAAGCTATGGAGAAGAGTACAAAGCCCTTGAATACAACAACACATGGAGTCAGGTTCCAAGACAAGAAGGGATGAAAGTAATCAGCAACAAGTGGGTGTGTAAAGTGAAGAGAAATTATGATGGTTCAATTGCTAGGTACAAAGCAAGGCTTGTGGCAAAGGGATTTTCTCAATCCTATGGGATCGACTATGAACAAACATTCCACCTAGTTGCAAAGATGACCAGAGTTAGGGCAATCATTGGGGTTTCTACATCTAGAAGGTGAACCATATATCAATTGGATGTGAAGAATGTTTTTTCTAATGGTGACTCGTAGGAGACGGTCTACATGACTCAACCATTAGGGTTTGAAAACCCCAAATATTCAATTTTTTTTGTAAATGTAGGAAAGCATTGTATGGTTTCAAGCAAGCTCATAGGGCATGGAATCAAAGTCTTGTGGAGTATTTTTGCAAGCATGGATAAAAGCCAAGTGATGCAGATCCTTCACTATACCTCAAGAGGGAAGGAGGACTTGTTGTCTACATGTGCATATATGTGGATGACTTGATCATAATAGGAAGTGATGATGAAGATATCAAATGGATCAAGGTAAAGCTTGGGAATGAATTCAAGATTTTGAACCTTGGATTTCTCAAACCTTTTCTTGGAGCTAAAGTTATTTATGTAGAGAATGGTGTTTACCTAGCTCAAAGGAAATACTTACTAGATGTACTTTATTAGTATGGTATGAGTGCTTGTAAGCCACTCACATGACCTTTGGAACCAAATATTAAGTTATGTGTAGGTGAAGGCAGCCTCTTGAAGATATTTCAACATATAGAAGCATAATTGCAAGCCTTAATTATGCTACCATCACAAGACCTAACTTGTGCTATGTTGTAGGAGTCATTTCTCAATTTTTGAATTCACCAACTAATGTTCATATGAATGCAGCCAATAGAGTGCTTAGGTGCATCAAGCATATTGTCAACCAAGGTTTATACTACCCTTATGTAGATGGATTACAACCCCAAGAATTTAGTGATGCTAATTGGGTTGGTTCAAAGGAGGAAACAAGTAGCACATCTCGCTATGTCTTCATGCTAGGTCAAAGATTCATCTCATGGATGTCCAAGAAGCAAGCTACAGTTGCATTATCATCCATCCATTGGGGCTGAGTATATACCCTTAGCACTTGCTACATGTGAGACCATTGGCTCAATAATCTTGTCAAAGACTTGGATATGGAGGTCAAAGAGTTTACTCTATTTGGAGATAACATATCAAGCATTAATCTAGCAAAGAACCCTATGTTCCATGCAAGAAAGAAGCACATAGAGATCCATTATCACTTCATTGGAGAGAAAGTACTAGCAAAGAAAGTGAACATCAAGTACATCAACACAAATGAGTAGCTAGCAGATATCATGACCAAATTGATGGATGCAAGCAAGTTGGAGAAGTTCAAGATCAATCTCAACTTGAAGGAGATCAATGGAGACTAGCACTTGAGCTTGAGGGGTAGTGTTAGAAATTTAGTAAGCCCAAGCATGCAAACCCATTGCTAAAGTAAATTTCCACAACACCTCATTTGGTATAGTATCTAGCCACTTTTCCACAAGTTTCTTAGCTAAATATTCCATCTAACTTGATGGAGAAAAATCGGGGATTTTGGAAGCATGATTTGAATTCAAATTATACACCAACGTTGGAGCACTATATAAGTAAGAGATTGGAAGGGATTCATGGCCATCCTCTAGCATCATTCGGCCATTTGTAGGCTTTCATTGGGAGTGTTTAATCTATTTATAAGATACCCCATAGCTAAGCTACTCCCCTATTAGCTAGAATTTTCTATTAGGTAGATATTTTTTTATCACCTTTATATCATTGTGTAGCTATTTGTTTCATGAGCAAGATAGCCCATCTTGTTTCCATTCTTGTAAGATTTCTTTGAGTATAACCTTACTCTCAAGTGTTCATTCTCATTGATTATATTGAGACTGAAAGCTCATTGTTCTATCTCTGCATGTTTTCAAGTATATGTGTGTGAAGGGGTACACATAGGTACAAGCTACCTGTTTCATGAGCAAGATAGCCCATCTTATTGCTATTCTTGTAAGATTTCTTTGAGTATAACCTTACTCTCAAGTGTTCATTCTCATTGATTATATTGAGATTGAAAGATCATTGTTCTATCTCTGCATGTTTTCAAGTATATGTGTGTGAAGGTGTACACATAGGTACAAGCTACCTATGTGAAGGGGTACACATAGGTACAAGCTACCTGTTTGGATAGTTTCTAGTATGTCTTGTGCAAGGAGGTTGACGTAGCTCACATTGTTAAAATTGAGTGATCTATTTGGAAATTTTAGGGAGTCTATTTGCAGTGCACAAAATTTCATAGGCTCAATCATTTTGGTCCTAAGATGGGCTCATCAATCTTCTACTACAACTAAGAGTAGATATACTCTATCACATATAACCACTTGACTAAGAAAAGCCAATTAGGCTTGTTGTTGACTAAGAAAAGCCAATTAGTTCTATAGGGCATATATGAGTGGCATGTCATTGATAATGTCACTGATTCAAAACATAATCTACAAATCTCAAAAATGAGCATGTAGAGATAGTTGTTCATATTATTTTGATACATTTTGGACATGATGGGGCTATCTTCAAATTCTTCACTTCTTAGATATGGAAAATTCCCACAAAATCTCAGATGAATTTGAGTAGGTTTTCCTGGTCTATATGATAGATCCCATTAATAAAGTAGATCCACCATTCTCTTGTATCTATAGTCATATCTTTATGCTTTTATGAAATTTCATGAAGACCATGCTTAACTTCACAAAAACAAACATTAGAATAGATCGTCTCTCTTGCATCCTTCATCAATATGTATGCATCTCTATCCTCTTGACTTAAAAATTGATAATAAAGGAGAAGTGCAGATTAAGCTTCTTTATTCAAATCCGTCATAGAGAGAATCCTCTGTGACTTTGAAGACTATGATTAGCTTCAAATTGCCTATAGGCTTCGTGTTCCCAAGGAGAGTTGAGGATACGATTGGAGGAGCTTTTCATATATAAGAGTAAGGCATTTCCAAGGCATATTATGCCACATATTATGACATACCTTCTCTATATAAATGGTATAGCAAAAAACATCGTCCTTTTTTGAATGCGCAATATTTGTATGTGATTATCTTTCCCTATAAAAAATTTCCTATTAATAAAAGCTTTGTTGACCTTTGACAATAGTCTCTATCATGATCACCTTCTTAATATTTTTTTCATAAAAAGGAAAACTCTATTCCTCTATTTTAGGAGAAAATCTCCCTCCGTCTATGTTATTGTTAGTATCTATCATGATCACCTTCTTAATATTTTTTTCATAAAAAGGAAAACTCTATTCCTCTATTTTAGGAGAAAATCTCCCTCCGTCTATGTTATTGTTAGTAGGTAATTAGTATTATTAGAACTTTCTATTTCCCTCTTTAGTGTCCGTGTCTACACATTAAAGAAAATGTATGTTTTAATAGTTCTATTTTTTATGTTGGGAAAGAATATGTATTATTAATACTAGAATAAAGCTTTTCGATTTCACTTGTAAGCTATCGAAAAGGAACTCCTTAATTTTGTAATATACCTTGAAAAGTTGCACGCATAAAGCGTAGCACAAAAGTTGTAACTCTTGACAAATTTAATGAAAGAAGAGTCGCGTGAAGCAGTAGGCATCTTGTTGCTTGACTGTTCGTCTGGGCGAGAGTCTATAGTGGAGCGCAGGTTTGCCGAAATTTTGTGTATACTGAGTATCTCATCAATTCTATTAATTAAGTTCAAATCAGTAATTTAGTTTATTGAAGTATTAAGTTAACTAAGGTTTTGGTGATGCTACGAACTGCTCGGATATATGTCTGATGGTGGAGAACATGTACGACGCAGTAATTACTTTATACTGAAAGATGTTGTAATACACAGATAGATAGTAGTTTCGGGTTGATACGTGAAAGTCTATGAAGTAGGATATAATGAACCTGTAGATTGGGTAAAATACAAACAGGGCCTCTGATTTACAGACCCCTAACCATCCCAAGACCCCAGAGTTGAATTAACTTTAAACAGTAAAGGTTTAACACTAGCACCCTCTGTGGGAAATGGTGTAGTTAATTGAAGAAGAAGATTAAGGTTCAAAGAAGAATCCTTTGATATATGCCGGTAACACGTTCCGGTGAATCGTACCCCAAATACCATAGAGATCAACATCCCTGTGGAGTTCCGAACTTATTGGGAATACCCCCTGGTGGTAGAAGTGCAGGACAATTAAGTTCACTTGCAAAAGGTTCTGTTCAGCCAAACAACGGCAATTTCGATGGCAGTTCGGTAGCACACGGCGAGAATCCAGTGCATTTCGGTGAAAATTTGGTCCCTTCTGAAGAAAGTACGGTGATTTTTGGTTGTACTGCGACGTAGTGTGGAGACAATTCCGCCTCATCCGGTTAGAATTCGATCGCTTTCGGTGATAGGTTTGCGTTATCCAGTGAGAACGCTTTCGGTGACAGTGCAACCGGGTCCGGTGAGAATTCAGTGATTTTTTGTGAGAGTTTGGTATTACCTGGTGACAATTCAAAGTTTTTTGGTGAAACTGCGGTGCTGTTCGGTGGAAACTTACTCCCTTCAACATTTCTCGGTGCAAGTTTAGCCAATTTCGACACTAAAGTTAAGGAAGGGCTGTTAGATTTTGAGCTAAGCAATCGTTTCAATGATATCTTAGGTCCGGAAAGTGAGCAGGCTGACCATACAATCCCGAAATATCTAGAGATATCTTCCCAAAATTCAGGTAACAACAACAACAGTACCATGAGTGGCTCACAACAACAACAACAGCAACAACAACAACAACAACAACAACAACAACAACAACAACAACAACAACAACAACAACAACAACAGCAACAACAGATTGTTCCACCGTGTCCAGTGCCAGCCGAAGTCACGTATACAAAATTTGGAGGTTTTCCGGGGGATGATCTCGATGTGCATGTGTGGATCTTTGAGATTAATTATGCAGTTCTGAATTACCCAGTAGACCCTGCGTATAAAGCTATTGTGTTCTAGTCAACTCTGGTTAATGAAGCTGCACGATGGCTAACCGAATATGATTTGAACCACTTTCGGTAGTATGATGATGTGAAGGATGCATTTTTGCAATAATTCCGGTTAAAGAAAAACCGAGCTGAAATCTTTGATTACCTACAGAATAATAGGCAGAAGCCACACCAAAATGTACAGGATTATGCCACGCTATTTCGGACTCATTTACGGCAGCTACCACCAACACATGCGAATTTACCGGATGATGTTATCACTCAGTGGTTCATCAACAGATTAAAGCCCCAACTGAAACAGATCATGATCATATGATGTGTGGGTGGAATGACTTTGGATGTCGTCATCACTATGGCATTACAATTAGAAAACAAAGTGGGTGGAATCACCGAAGATCTAGAGTGGCTGAAAGCATCCAGGCAATCCAATGAGGATCCTTTGAAACAAATATACTGTACCAAATGCAAAAATCCAGGGCACATCAGCTCAACATGCGTGCTGAATCAAATGTATTGTGCCATCTGCCATACAACAGACCACACCACAGAGACTTGTCCATATAATGCAAAAGTACAGAACAGAGCAGTTGTTAATGCCATCATTTAGGAACAAGGGCAACTGGCTAGCCATTATATACCAACACAGATGAGGAATACCCCGTACCAAGGATATAGGAATTATCGAGGAGGACAGTCAAATAATTTTACACAAGCTTAGTGGAATGAAGGTCCATCCGGAGAAGGTGCATCTCCTCCACCCCCTAAATGTCATTTTTATGGTGAAATTGGGCATATCCGAAGGTTTTGTAAAGATGTGACTGAGTACGATAAAAAGAAAAAGGAACGACAATATCCAATGGCAAATATGGTGTACATTTCAACAGTAGACACGCAAGAAGCAGTGGTCCAAACACGTTCAGGAAAGCAATTACAGCCAGCTGCAGAGATTTTCGAACCTGGAATTCGTGAACAACAGAAGGTGTTTACAAAAGCAAGCAAGTGGGCGACGCAGGAACAAACCATGTTCCTTGACCCAGTTCCGGTGACGCAACGAAGCATACCACCGGAAGTGCCAGAAGGGCGAAACCTGACTCACACAGTACCGGAGCCCATACTAGAGACCGTATCGGAAACAGCAAAAATTGATTCGGTGTGAGATGTTCTTTCCAAGTCATCAATTACATTGCCCTTGGGTCAATTATTAGCTTTGGTCCCTAGGGTGCATCAACAGTTCCAATAGCAGGTCAGTCCAGGATCCTCGAGTGCTCCAGCAACAGCCACAATCCAATCGGAGTTGGACCCAATGGTGGACCATACGGTACCCCTGATTACGGTATGGTACAAAAACCATAAAATCACACGTCTTAATTGATGGCGGATCTGGGGTAAACATAGCAACAACAACACTTTGCAAACGGATGGGGTGGATGTAAATTGAACCTGTTCAATTCTTTGTATGCATGGCTGATCAATCTCGAGTCCATCCGGTGGCCTTACTGCATGATATTCTGATTACTCTACAAGGGGCTATCTTCAAAATGACCTTCGTTGTGCTAGACTTACCAGAATCTAACCTGGACTATAGTCTTCTCTTTGGACGTCCCTAGCTAAAACAAGCTAAGGTAGTGCAAGACTGGTCAACACATGAATTAGTTTTTGAAAATAACCATCGAAAATATGTTGTTCCACTGGATGATATGAAACCTTGTGACTCACATGCACGACCATATCTAGTGGAGCCTGTACACATATTGGATGGTCTCTCCGACGATGAAGAGGAAGCTTTTCTTACAACCAACAAGGATCTGATGGCACTTGGCACTGTAGATTTACAAACGGTGGCTGATAACTGGAGTCCAGCAGCATGTACGGTGGTCCCACTGATCGGTGAGCACAAGTCAAGTACAGAACAGACCTTGGATGATACGATATTCCAACAACTACTTCCGTCCGGAGATGAGCTGGAGATGCCTCGGTAGTTCTACCTACCGAAAGATCAATTGGCTACCTGCAATTTAGGTGATCACACCAACCCACGACCAGTAAAAATTAAGGCGGGACTATTCGAGACCTTCCAGGATAACTTGTTGCAGTTGCTACGAGAGCTCTCTGATGTGTTTGCATGGGATTACCGGGATATGAAGGGGTTTGACCCGCGGATTTATCAACACAGGGTGGTATTGAAACCAAATGCCCGCCCTATTAAACAACCAAGCTATAGGATGAATCCTAATTATGCGGCCCAGATTAAAGCAGAATTGGATTGATTGCTGCGGAGTGGATTTCTCCTATTGTCATCGTTCCTAAGAAGAATAAGCAATTACAGATATGTGTAGACTACCGAAAACTAAATGAAGCTACTTTACCTGATCCATTCCCTCTGCCGTTTTTGGACACAATGCTAGATGATGTGGTAAGACGAGAGATGTGCTCCTTTTTAGATGGATATAGTGGCAATCGGAACCACTCCTTTCAAGGTGGCATATGGATTGGAAGCGATTGCTCCTATGGAACTGGTGGTTCCTAGTCTACGGGTGGCCCTCGAACGGAAGCTATTATCGAAAGAATATTTTCCCTTTCGATTGGAGGCTTTACGGTCTCTGGATGAATAGCATCTTGAGAGTTTCTTGGTGCTGCAGGAAGTGCAGCTTAGACAAGCCAAAACCCACGATTGTTTCCTCAAAACCCTTGTGTTTATGGCCAACCAATTAGTACTCTTTTATAATGCTAAGTCTAATAAGTCTACAGGAAAGTTTAAATTGTGTTGGTTCGGTCCCTACCGTATTACCGAACAAGTAGGATCTCCAACTTTTTGGTTATCCACATTAACTGGTGTCCTACTGCCTAAAGTGATCAATGGCTCCAAGCTTTGCCCCTATTATCCATCGTCTCCATCTTCATAATGTGTCATCGGTATTTTTATTTCTTTTCTTTTACAATTTCTCTCACTCGACTTCCTTTCTTACCTCTGTATTTCGGTTGACCGGCTGACCGTAATAGTTGCGTTTTCCTACCTAATCATGATTAGTGGCCGCCTTTTGTGTCTTTGATATTGTTAATGTGCACATGTCACCATTATGTTGGTATATTTCCAATACTGTGTTATGATTAGGGTTCTTACCACCTGATTTTTCCAGTGTTTCTACTTAATCTTGTTCTTCTCGCTGTTAGTCGCTATTATTCCCTTGTGTGTTTGCGATCCTTGCATGCTTTGTGTTTTCACCTATTTCTGAGTGCACCATGGAAGCTCTTGCGAACATCGTAACCTTCCATGAGGGTCTCACTCCGGATGTGAGTGAGTACTTGCGTGCTCGAGGGCTTTTGGCCTTCGCTCAATTGCCTTGGCATTCAGTGGAGTGTCATCCCTTCTGTGCACAGATTATATCTTCCATAGCCGCCACGCCTGCTACCGAGCAATGCTGGCCATTAACATGCTTAAATCCTCATGTTGTCATTACGTTCAACACTATCACTGAGGGGTTTTGTCTCCCTCAAGAGGGGTTGGTCGATGGACCGCTTCTCCCTATAGCGACAATGAAAGAATTGTTTCCCTGGCATCGACACTCATCTAATGAGTTTGCCATCCTTTGTCGTCTTGAACCCAAGCGCACCGCGCTTCAATTTCTTGTAGCACCCTTAAATCTTCAGAAACGAACTCACGATATCTCCCGTCCGTTCTATTCCATGATAGATACTACTGCCTCTAGAGAAACCATCAATTTTACGTCATTCTTCTTCCGGCGCATTCACCGCGAGTGCCAAGCAGTTACCAAGCAAATAGCCAAGAACGAGATTCCGAGAACTCGGTTGCGGCATTTTCTCACTCTTCTTCTTCCGGTGATACAAGCAACGCAACTACCCCCAACGAATATCGTGCTTATGCATGAGGAGTCTATGCAGATGATGGAGGATGATGATGATGATGAAGACCTGCTACATTTCTTCCAACTAAAACGCAAACGTTTTAGACCATCGCAAAGCCACATGCAGGAGTCAACCACAGTTCAAGAGGTTCAAATCTTCCATGATACAACCATGACTTTACAAGGCACATCTGCACAATCTTCTCCTAGCCAACAGCAGGAGCCAGATGTGATTAGGGAAGATGACGTTGAAGCCCAACCGCAGGATGAACTAAACCAATTGGATGTTGAGCCTCTGATAGAGACCGTGGAAGATACCACTGTTATGTCATCCTCCTTCTCTACCACCTACTGATGCTCAAGCAGACATTGTCAATCAACCGACCTATGAAGAACAGACGTTTAACGAAGTCATTTTGACGGTACCTTAGAATGAGACCAGAATCGTATTAGTTCCAACCTCTCTTATCCCCCTTCCTCCTCCAACCACCATTCTTACTGATGTTGAAGATCCTCCCGCTATGCCTTCAACTGCCATTTGTGAGGCATCGACCAATCTCCTATCCTCTCCTGACTACTCTCCACCACCATCACCTCACCTGCTCTCTGCTTCATCATCACAGCCTCCTCCTTCTCTTCCTCCAGCAGTAATGTTCATTGAATTGGCATCCATGGGCCAACTACTCATTCAATTCTCCCAGCAGTTGCCTCTGCAAATGAAGATGGCCACTCAGAATATCAACAAGAGCTACAGAGCAAGGTTGATCTTCTAGAATTGCCCCCCTCCAAGAAGAAGTCCTTGAAGCCAAAGCCGAAATTCACATTCTGCATAATCAAATTCACCAACTGCAAGAACAGTCAGCCACAAAAGCCAGTATCATTGCTCAATAGGACACAAAAATCACAGGCTTGAAGCAAGAAGTTGTAGATAAGATAGATGTTATGAGAGCATTAGGCAATGAGCTCCATACTATGCGGGATGCGCTCAACGTTTTAGAAGAAGCTTCCCAGTCGCTTGCTATAATGTACTTAAAGTTGAAGCTGAATTGCATAAGGTCATTCATAAGCTGTTCCAGAAAAATAACAAATTGTCTGCTGAAATTGTCGTGACGATCCAGTTGAAGAAGGAACTTGCAGGTGTGCAAAAGGAGAGAGAAGACTTCTACAAAAAGCAGTTTCAAGCTCAGGAACTTAAGAGACAAGAGAAGCAATTGGGAGTTCAGGCGGACAGGCTCTCGCGCATTGATGTAGAAGTAGCGAACATAAAGTTGCGTAGAGATGCTGCTCTCACCAATGAGTTTTATCTTCAGGAATCATTTTGCAGATGCAAACGGACTTAATAATAAGCCAGGTCATCGCTGCAAGTTCAGTTAAAACTGATGCACAGCTGATAGAACCTGCAATTTTGAAGGATATGTTAGATTCCCTAAAGCAAAAGATTACCTGTACCTTCAAATTAGCTCGCTCTATGTATATACAGGGTATCATAGATGAACCTTGACTGTGTAATTACCATTTTTGGGTTCGAGTCCACCGTGCGTGCCAGTGTAAGCCGCCGAAAAGAAACTCCTTAATTTTATAATATACCCCGAAAAGTCGCACGCATAAGGCGTAGCACAAAAGTTGTAACTCTTGACAAATATAATGAAAGAAGAGTCGCGTCAAGCAGTAGGCATCGTGTCCTCGGACTGCTCGTCTAGGCGAGAGCCTGCAGTGGAGCGCGGGGTTTGCCAAAATTCTGTGTATAATGAGTATCTCATCAATTCTGGTAATTAAGTTCAAATCAGTAATTTAGTTTATTAAAGTATTAAGTTAACTAAGGTTCCGGTGATGCTACGAACTGCTCGGATATATGTCTGATGGTGGAGAACATTGTACGACGCAGTAATTACTTTATACTCAAGGATGTTGTAATACGCAAATAGATAGTAGTTTCGGGTTAATACGTGAAAGTCTATCAAGTTGGATATAATGAACCTGTAGATTGGGGAAAATACAAAGAGGACCTCTATTTTACAAACCCCTAACCATCCCGAGAACCTAGAGTTGAATTAACTTTAAACAATAAAGGTTTAACACATTGCATACTCTTGTGCATTTGACTAAATAAATATCTCAAGATTGCGGAGTATGAGCTTCTCAAAGATAGTATGATCCTTTACATCTTTATGTCCATCCCTTGCAATACAACAGAGTAAGTGATATTCACAAGAGAAAACGTATCTAAAAAACTTTGAGCAATTGGCACTCAAGGAACTTGAACTTGCTTGATATTTTTATCTTTTTATTAACTCCACATTCAAATTAGTCCCTTGAAGATTTTCCAATTGTGAATATCCAATTTCATGATAAAACTTTACCTTATCCATTGATATTGAGAAAGGACCAACTGTTGCAAACTTGATTGATTACAATCTGATTTTGTTAGTGAATGCATCTTTCTTAACCAAGATGTACACTTTGTTATTTCATGTTGCCTCGTTAAGTGGAGGATTATTGCATAATTATCTCTTTTGGCAATATTCCTTTTCATGTTTCTCAAAATTTAAGAAACATCCAAACACCCTGGATCTTCATCCTTGTTGGGAGGTGGATCTTGAAAGTGAATTTCTAAGAAAGGTTGTAGTTGATTTTGTGTTTCTTTACATCCCTTTGCTTACACAGCTTCACAGAATTCTTGTTGTTTCTCACTCTCGATTTCTAAGATCGAGAATGTTTTCTTCTAGGATCACGTTTTGTGTTGGGGATTCCAAAGACACATCTTGGTGTGCTAGCTCCTATGAATCTACAATATGACTTACTTTTCCTTGAACCTTGCCTTGCCCAATCTCTAAAGATATTCTACTTTTCCTTCATTTGCTTGCTTGCATTTCATTGTTTCCATTTTTTTCTTATTGTGGAGCCTACATAATGTGATGAATTGGGTGCACTCTTGGGCTTAACAATCACACTATCCACCTCATCTAGTGGTGAAACTTAAAATTTCAATCTTAATCAGAACATTTTGATTAAACATGATTTGAAAATTACACAATTCAATCTTATTTCCATAGGTCACAATTTAACATGATTAAAGAATTTTACAATTCAATATCCATGGACTCGAACAATGTAAGGCTAGAAGTCCATTCGAAAATAGCACTCAAGGGATATATTTTGCCCTCCATCTTCATAATTGTTCATTATCGCATACATATTTTGAACAAACATATTTTTACCTAACTAACTACTTTTAATAGTTTACATCTACTTTGGCACCACTTCATGTGTCAATGCTCCCTTCTCTTTGTAAACTTCAATCGCAAATTTTAGAAAAAAGAAGACGTTCATGTTTGATGAGAACATTGGTAACCAACTACCTCATAAAGAAATGCTCTTAAAAATAGAAGAAAAACATGCAAACCATAATCAACCACACCCAAACAACTCAAATAGAGACACACAAAAAGAGTGGAAAGAACCGAAGGATATTGTTGTTAAAAAGGAATCCAATTGCACTTAACTTTTTTTGTTTTCATTACATTGTTCATATTTTTATTTTTTTCAAGAATCATTATGCATATGTTTCTCTTTGTGAATCCTTTTGTTCAATCCAATTTAGGCCTTTACAATCCCACAAAAAACAAAAGAAAGTTTGGCTTCAAGGCCCTTTGTAGAGACCCCCAACTCAAATGGCAAAAAGCTATTCCGCCAACTTCATCTTAACAAATTAGCACTTGTAAAAAGTCTTATGAAAACCATGAACTCCTAATTCAAAACCTAACGTGGGTCATCTTAAATAACCAAATGTCCATACCATAGCTTAACATGATACAAAATGTGCACACTCCAATGTTAAACCTCCATATATTTGAACTATCACATGATATAGAGATCATACACTTCAATATTGACAGGTAGCATATTTGAATAATGCAAGGATAAAAATCATGACACATGCTTTTTCTCTATACACTTTATCCTCTAACCTCCTTTTTCTTTTTCAATTTTCCAATTCATCATCTATATTTTTGTATCAATATTTTTTTTTCTTATTTTAGATTAGTTGCTCTATCTTGAGATCCCTCATGAGCCAATCTTTCGACCTTATGAAAATATGTACTAACTCTATGAAAATTTTGATTATGATGTGTATCAAATAACAACATCATGCATGATAATAGTGTTGGTAAACCACTACCCTATAGATACTTTCAATAATAGAATTTCTTGTTTTAAGAAAAATACAAGCATCAAACCACAAACTAGATCAATACCAACAATGTAAGAATTAAAAGCAATGGTTGTCAAAATAAAGAGGATTGATATTGATGAAGCTCCTAGTGAATGAGGTGGAAAAAATAAGAGGATTAGTCTTGATTTTATATTGATGAAGCTCCCAATGAATAAGTACGGTGGAAAAATAAAGAGGATAACTCTCATTTTCTATAGATCAAGCTCCTCGTGAATAAATAAGGTGGAAATTTGAGAATCTAAAACCCCTTAGGCCTTATGACCCAACTAATAGGATAATGTTCTAAATCAAAGGGTGAGAGAGAGATAATGATTCGAAATGTGTAGCATTATTATGATAATTTCCCTAGAATCCAGCAAGCCTATTTAAGATAATTAATGTTTACCAAATGATTGTGGAAAATTTTTCAACAAGGCATTTAGGAAAAGTTCAAGATTATACCTTTAAATAACTTTGAACTTATTTATAAGAGGATCATAACTTCAAATGTCCTTACGACTTTTTGAAAGGCATATTGTCGATGCAAGAACACGTTGGCAAGTTTAGCACATTATGCATTTCCACAAATCTATAAATTTATGTCGGACTTCAACAATTTTACCCCTCTTTCAAAAGGCAAGGAGCATTAGATATTACAAATTTTGATGAGATACCATTAGTTCTTGAGGATGGTAAGTTTGGTATGCCAACATATCCTTAAGGCCAACGATCCTCATAAGCACACAATCAAGACCTTTGTGCAACCTTATGACAAAATGAAAACATGTGGACATTGTTAAGATCATGTTGCAAACACCCAAAAAAAAAGAGAGAGAGAAA